>JASDDO010000012.1:379403494-379933695 GCA_030015575.1 Agapanthus africanus
TGATTTCTTTACAATTTTCATACTACACACAACGGAATTCATATCAATCAAATGACGCCGTTGCCGGGGATCATTTGATTAACACAATCGGAAATCTAATCAATCAAATGGCGCCGTTGCCGGGGATCTTTTGATTAACACAATCGGAAATCTAATCAATCAAATGGCGCCGTTGCCGGGGATTGTGCGCTAATTGTTCGTATTTTGAAATTTGAGTTGAAAAGTTTATTCCATCGATATTTTTAGATCTAAATTTGCACAAACCCTAAACGTGTTGTTGTGATTTGTTGCGAGGAAATCTGGGATCATTGGAGCTTGGGAAAAATTATTCTGAAAATTCCAGAGAGCTTAGAGAGTCAACATAAGCTCTCTGTGAAATTTTGAAGCAGTGAACTGTTCCAACTGTGGCGATTTCGCGGCATAAGGCGACTCCCGCGGCGGATCCGCGGCGAGTTAGATTCCTCTCTGTTCCAAAATTGCAGGTATACTTCTAGACTTTCTTATCTCCTTCCCTGTCTGCTCCAATTAACAATTTTCTGCAGGTTTCTTTGAAAATAAATCGCAGCCCCGCAAAAAGCAAAATAAATTGTGCGTGTTTTTGATTTTTGGTTGTTTGCATAATAATACGGAAATTAAGGGGCACGACCAAATTCAGATTAGGTGGGGAGTTCATTACCCTTCCTAAGCCCCAAAAATCACAAACTTGCATCCGCATTTACCCTCATTAACTAAAAAAGATCTAGAGATGACTCTAAGGACCGTCGCGCTCACTTAGGACAAGAGAAGGACGTGGGTAATTCATTGCTTATCCGCGTTTCATTTATGGTGTCTAAGGCAAGTGTGTCTAAGGCAAGTGGTTACTTAATTAGGCCCACTACTTACGTAGTGAAGAACCTCCCACTTACCTGGCACTTACCTTGCAACATGTCACGACCCAAAGTTTGGCCCGTGACCGGCACTTAACCACGTAACGTCTACAGGCGTAACGCGATTAAGTGAACCGAAAACCCAGAAACCAAACCAGTAAAAGTATAGAGTGTCATAAATTTTAAATGGAAGTATTTATTAAAGCGACAAGAATTTTTAAGTAAATAATCACCAAGATAGCAATATACAACGCCGTAGCGAAGATCAAGATCAACAAGTGGGAACATCATAGATAGAATAAACTGCATAAGAAAAGTCGGCCCACAACGAGCTCGACACCAGAATACAAATAATATACATCATCGTCCTCACACCGTCTCTAAGTCAAGTACATATATGGTAGATGGAGAATACTAGATACAACAATGTACATAACTGAAAGATAAACAGATACCGCACAAAACCCACCTATCAGCAAAAGAGCTAGTACACCAACTGTAGGGGTATCTGTGTCAAAAGATGCAAAACGCAGCCTGCCGCGACTACTCCGAGGGGCAACCTGCAAACACCGTGGCACAACGGGGGTGAGTTGCCAACTCGTGAATAGAGATAACATATAAAGGTAATCGCGAGCATGCACGTACTGCGCTACTCTATCATATGCCAACAGATGATATCAATGCGTGATAAGCTGTTAGTGTATATGCCCTAGAGGCCATTACTGTATAATACTAGATTGTATATTACTTGATGGAAGCATGGGATATTCACCTTGTATTGACAATCTTGCTCGAGATAGTAGTATGCTACTTGGTTTGTTTCTGCTTTAATGTGTGCATGTGTTTCTTTTAGCATATCGCCTTTACACATTAGTGGAGCCCTTAGGATCTTTGCTTGATTACCAGCGTTGTGATGGCAGTCACACTCGTGGGGGCTGGGTAATCTACAAGCACATCCTTATGCAGGATCCTAGTAGCAGGACTATCGAGACAGGGCATCGATACTCCGGAGTAGACTAGCGTATGTGCTTCTCATCCCATCTTGGGAGACGGTCTGTCCCACAGCCGTCAGTACGTCGTACTTGAGATAGTATGCGGGTGCTCGTTAGGTTACGAGTACACTGGACAGGACTCATCGGGAACTGTTGGTTGGTATTATACCTATCGTCAGTTATCAGTTCCCAGGTGACATGAGTACAGCTTAGTCCGTTGACTTGACACTGTCACTTCGCCTCGAGTGTGTTCCCACTGTACTTTGATTACTACCCTACCACGGCTCTAAGGAGTCATGCAAACAGGTAGTTTTTGGGTGCAGTCCCGAAGCACTTGGAGGCAGTGACGGTTAGACAAGATTCGTCTCTCCCAGTATTGGGGGTTGATATCGCGCTGTGTCTAGGTGAGCCATTACACAAAGTCCCTGGCCAGGGCAAGCGAGATAGACTGGTAGGTTTCCAGTGTTATCTCAGGTGTTCTGGGCTACACTCCGACACGACTTGTACCGCTAGTAGGGGACTGACGTTTACCGCCCCCTAGGCCCTCCATGCGATGTTCTTAGACGAACAGACCGGACTGTACGGAGACTGTCATATTCAGGCTCAGTAGGAGTTCAGATGGGGTTTACCTCGTCAGTCTTCTTATCGGCATCTACCTGGGGACCGTTACGTACAGCTAGTGCTGCTTGCAGTCTGTGGTTAAATCCACTGCCAGCGTAGTGTCGAGTCTTTAGAGTCCCACACAGAGGGTTATTCGCCTTTAGGCAAAATGTGTAGAGGTCGCATGGTTTTGCGACCGGGTTCGTTCACATCCGCGCACTTGTGCACGTTTGGTGTCCGGACAGCTTATACTAGCGGGCTTTGGTTTAAGCCGGATCCTAGTATATGATTTTGGTTTGGTTTTATCTCATTGTATTCGTGTTCCTCGGAACACGGATACGGGTGTGTATGCACAGTTGACTGAGATAGAGGCAGAGGACTTTCATTAGGGTTGATGACCATTGTCATTTTCTTAAACCTAATGTTTATATGTGAATTATGATTTCTTAATATTAGTTAATTATAATTGTGCATGGTTAGGGTTGTTGACCATTTGACTATACTTGACTTGTTGACCTAGGTGGACAAGTTGACCATCATCATTCCATATGAAAGATGCTCTTTAATCCTTGCAAAAGCATTTAATGTGAAATGATAATGGTCATTTCTTGATTAACCATGACAATTATCTTTAGCTAATTATCTAATTTTCATAAATCACATATATGTGAGAAGGTTGCATTATTCTTCTCACTTGATCATTTTCATTCTCTCTCCTCTTCCTCTCTCTCTAGCTCTCCCCTCTCATGAGTTGAGAACCATTTGAGCTTGAGATAATCCCTTCAAAAACACTCTCTACTCTTTCTAAGGTCCTAGGTCTAGCGCACCAAGCACCTTAGTTACTTCTAATTTGAGGTTGGAGCCAAAGGTAGAGGCCCTCGGGTGGATCTTTCTTCGGCAAGAGAAGGCGACAAGGAGAACCCGTTCTTTCACTCCAAGGAGCAAGAAGAGAAGGACTTGAAGACCTAGGTATAACCCCCTTTCCGAGTAGCTAACTTTCATTAGCTTTGTAGTTAGTTTTGTTTAGCAAAGATCCCTCTTTTGGTTAGTCCATGTTGCCTAGTGTTGTAAAAATCAGATTTTTCATAACGTTTCCGCCTCCCCGCAAGCACCGGGGTGGGCAACGTGGACTTACATAAGCAGTATGTGCAATAATCATGCAAGTGCCCTATCAGGTAATATAACTACAGGATGAGATACAATAATGAATGCAGAGCATGGGAAGTATAACATCTACAAGGAATGTCAACGTGGAATATGTAGTCGGTGTCCATCAATGCACCCCAAATCCCAACAACCCAGACGCCGACACTCCCATCGGCCCTCAAATCATGTACATCACTGAGAATCACGAGTGCCCAACATCGGCACCCAAATATCATAATTACTCGTGTCTAGCATCGACACGCAAATTTTCCTATATCGGGCATCCGTCAGTCCGGGTCAGCCCCCTCTCTCATATATCTATCGGGCATCCGTCAGTCCGGGTCGGCCCACTCTATCTCATATATATCGGGCATCTGTCTGTCCGGGTCAGCCCTCTCTATCTCATATATCACTCTAGCACCGAGAAAACATAGGGTTGACGCACCGAAATATCATATCAAGGGAACCGGGTTTTTAAATGATTACATATTTGATATAGCCACGGTTCCCAAATCCAGAAATCACATGTAATCCAAACCAATATGCAAGTCAATGTGATGTAATATGTGCATCAAGTATGAATATCATGTCAAGTCACATAAAGATGAGCTACAACATAATGATCCGATGTGATATATGCATCAAGTATGAATATCATGGAAATTCTACTGTGTGAGTGTCATGGCAAATAGTAACGGTGTGTGTGTAGCATGCAGGATAGTGCTTGTGCAACATGAACCGTTATTAATGGTACGGTGTTCTATCAATTCTAGTTTATATACATATATCAGGAAATGTGGTATGCACTAAATAGTAGCCATGAACAGTCAATGTATGGAAATGTAGCTATAAGATCCTATCATCCCTGACGTAGAACGCCATGCGGGCGATATCCCCGTAGATGTTAAATCTACTCACCGTAGTCTCTCGCTAGGCATAGCCGATGACTTGTTTCCCCTTCTTCGAGGCGTCCGTCGCACTTGCCTACGAACCTAGAATTCCACAGAATATCACGCATAAGCTCAAAACCATACAAACACGACATTTAAGGTCAACTAGAACCCCGTGTCGCAAACCAAGCGCGCGTGTGTGCAATACTTTAAAACATGTGATTAAGTGCCTGAAGTCACTCCGACGTGTCGCGTTACGCAGAAACCCCAAACCCACACACACGTATCACGCGTGTCGCAAAAGATTAAAAATACAGGAAATAGGGTATTCTACTCCAGATTTTGATACAGAACAGATATTAAAAAAATAGATATACCAAAATACAACATATAACAGCAGACTACTGTTACCCAACCCCCAACCCCCAATTCACTAATCTGGCCGCAAATTGCGGCCAGAATGCATTTTTCGGCGGCCTGGGTAGGAAGGTGGGGCCCCGGGTTTGGTTTGTGCACTCTATAACCCCTGTGTATGCTACAGTAATTCCAATTTCATTCTGAAACAACCCGGGTAGCAGCAGATCTAACAGACCCCTATATCTAGTTAAAAAGTCCAATTTAGCACTAAAACAATACTTTAGGGTATTTTTGTGGAACCTGAAACAAACCCAGGTCTAAAACCACACTAATAACTCATTAACAAGCTAATCAAGCCACAACAACATAAATTTTAACATATCATCACTAAATCCCTTCAATAGCACTAAAATTGCACAAAAAGGTGATATTTTGAAACTAAACATGCAAGTTATGGAGATAGGGTGCTAGGAGTGAGATTTATACCTTCAAATGACCTTAGAAAAACCAAATGTTCCAGCTTTAACCTCAAGTGGGCAGATCTAGCACCAAACACCTCAAATAGACCCTTTTTCGAAGATTTTGTGAAGGAAAAGTGTTGATTTGCGTAGGGTTTTGTGTAAAGATCAAAGGGAAAAGAAAAGAGAAGGAAAATGTGATGAATTTCTGATGTTGCTGCTGCCTCTCTGCAGAGAGTTCCAGAAAAATGAGAAAGAGAGAAAAGAGAGAGAGAGAGAAATGGGTCAAAAGTCAATTTCCTCTACCTAACACGATGCTTCTATATTCTAATACATTTTGAATTTTAAAAAGGGTTTTGTTTTGATAAAAGGGTGGGGAAAAATAACAACCATGCATGAAAGAAAATGGTTAACATGCTAACACTTTTTACCTAGGTCACAAAAATTGTGCTAAGGGTGCATGTGTAAACTACATCAAGGAAAATTCCAATTAGGGTAACACGACTAAATATAACTAATAATCCTACACACATATAAAATAGCACGTTCAATTGCTAATTAACACGAAAAACATTCTAACGAAATTTCAAAGTGTTACAATTTACCCCCCTTAAAGAAATTCGGTCCCCGAATTTCAAAATCTAACTACACGTACCTTCAAAAAGGTGGGGATACCTCTTCCTCGTCTCGCTCTCGGTCTCCCAAGTGACCTCCTCTCTGCTTGGACTACGCTAAAGTACCTTGACGGACGGTATCTCTTTCGACCTCAATTTCTTCACTTGTCAATCCAAGATCATCACCGGCTGCTCTGCATAGGAAAGGTCGCGCTCAAGCTGGATCGTCGGGTGCTGAATCGCATGCGAAGGATCATGAAGATATCTGTGGTGCATCGAAACGTGAAATACAGGGTGCACGTCTGGAAAACTGGACGGAAGGGCTAACCGATACGCAACTGCACCAACACGCTCGAGGATCTCGAAGGGGCCCACATAACAGGGACTAAGCTTCCCCTTCTTCCCAAATCTTATCACACCATTCATTGGGGAGACCCTCAAGAAAACATGATCACC
This sequence comes from Agapanthus africanus, assembly GCA_030015575.1. Classification (NCBI taxonomy): domain Eukaryota; kingdom Viridiplantae; phylum Streptophyta; class Magnoliopsida; order Asparagales; family Amaryllidaceae; genus Agapanthus; species Agapanthus africanus. The sequence continues at coordinate 379,409,874 of JASDDO010000012.1, forward strand.
AATAGAAAACTCAAGTCTGTGCCACCGACGGTCCGCATAAGATCTCTGCCTACTCTGGGCTGCTCTCATCCTGTCGCGAATCAACTGGATCTTCGCGGTCGTCTCCTCCACAATCTGTGGCCCTAAGATACTACTCTCACTGAGCTCTGTCCAACAGGTGGGCGATCTGCATCTCCTCCCATAAAGAGCCTCAAACGGTGCCATCTGAATGGTCTCCTGGTAGCTGTTGTTGTAGGAGAACTCTACTATGGGTAATTGATGATCCCAGCTGCCTCTAAAGTCTAAGACGCACGCTCTGAGCATGTCCTCGAGAGTCTGAATGGTCCGCTCTGACTGTCCGTCGGTCTGCGGATGAAATGCTGTGCTGAAGCTCAAGCGAGTGTCCAAACCCTCCTGAAGTCTCTGCCATAGCCGGCTGGTAAACTGGGTGCCTCTGTCGGACACGATACATGTCGGAACTCCGTGCAGTCGTACAATCTCGTAGATGTAAATCTAGGCATACTGAGCAAATCCGAAAGTCGTCTTCACTGGTAGGAAGTGAGCCGCTTTCGTCAAACGATCAATGATCACCCAGATGGAGTCATACCCTTGACTAGTCCTGGGCAGACCCACAACGAAGTCCATATAAATCTGCTCCCATTTCCACTCCGGAATGGGTAACGGCTGTAGCTCTCCCGCGGGCCTCTGGTGCTCAGCTTGACTTGCTGACAAGTCAGGCATCTCGACACAAAATCGGTGATGTCTCTCTTCATTCCGTCCCACCAGTAAACGTCTCTCATGTCATGGTACATCTTGGTGGAACCGGGATGAACACTGTATACCGATCGATGTGCCTCCTCAAGAATCTCGCGCCGCAATCCCTCAGCATCTGGTACGCACAGTCTAGTCCAAAATCGTAGTACCCCCTGATCATCGATCCCAAACTCGGAAAATCTTCCCTGTCCAATCTGTGTCCTAATCTCTGAACATCGGTCATCACTGTGCTGTGCCTCATGTATACGGTCGAGCAACTGTGGGCGTGCATGAACATGCACAATCTGTCCTCCGATCGGCGTAAACTCGAACTGTACCCGGCTGTCGCATAAGATCTGCCAATCTACCGACGACTGCCTCTGTACTGCGCTCAAACAAGATAGACTACCCCCGGGCCTCCTGCTCAAAGCATCCGCCACTACATTAGCCCTGCTCGGGTGATACAAGATCTCACAATCGTAGTCTTTCACTAACTCCATCCATCGGCGCTGTCTAAGGTTCAAGTCTCGCTGCTGGAATATATACTTTAAGCTCTTATGATCAGTGAATATCTGGCACGACTCTCCTTATAGGTAATGTCGCCAGATCTTAAGTGCAAAGACCACTGCAGCCATCTCTAAATCGTGAGTGGGGTAGTACTGTTCATGTTTCTTTAATTGTCGCGAAGCATACGCGATCACCCTGTCATGCTGCATCAATACGCACCCTAGCCCCACTCGTGAAGCATCACAATATACCACAAATCCGCCTGATCCTGAAGGCAAAGATAGCACTGGTGTCATAGTCAATAGAGCCCGTAGCTGCTGAAAACTGTGCTCACACTCCTCCGTCCATTCGAAACGAACTCCTTTTCGGGTCAACCCGGTCAAAGGTGTAGCAATGCGAGAGAAGTCCTGCACGAATCGCCTGTAGTAGCCTGCCAGCCCTAGAAAGTTGCGAACCTCCGTCACTGACGTAGGTCTAGGCCAACTCCGAACGGCCTCAATCTTCCTCGGGTCTACACATATACCATCTCGTGTAATCACGTGCCCCAAGAAGTCTACGCTGTACAGCCAGAAAGCACACTTTGAGAATTTGGCGAAAAGATGATGCTCCCTCAAGGTCTGTAGTGTAATCCGCAGATGCTGCTCGTGCTCCTTTCTACTATGAGAATACACTAGAATATCATCAATGAACACTATGATGAATAGATCAAGATACGGCCGGAAAATACGGTTCATCAAGTCCATAAATGCTGCTGGCGCGTTGGTGAGTCCGAACGACATCACCAAAAACTCATAATGGCCGTAGCGCGTGCGGAAAGGTGTCCTAGGAATGTCCTCCTGTCGAACCCGCAGCTGATGATAGCCTGATCGCAAATCGATCCTCGAAAAGTATCCTGCCCCCTGAAGCTGGTCGAACAAATCGTCGATACGTGGCAAATGATATCTATTCCGCACTGTAACCCTATTCAGCTGGCAGTAGTCGATACACAGACGCAAACTGTCGTCCTTCTTCTTGACGAACAGGACTGGAGCACCCCAAGGAGAAACACTGGGTCGAATAAGTCCCTTATCCAGCAAATCTTGCAACTGACCCTTCAATTCTCGAAGTTCCGCCGGGGCCATCCGATAAGGCGGTACAGAAATAGGCCCCGTGCCAGGAACCAAATCAATACAGAAAGAAATATCACGCTCGGGCGGTAGCCCAGGAAGCTCGTCAGGGAACACATCAGGGAACTCGCTAACAACCGGAACCTGATCCATCGGAACCTCTGTAGCTCTAGTATCGCAAACATAGGAGAGAAATCCCTGACATCCCTTCCTCAAAAGCTGTCCAGCGCGAAAAGAAGAAATCACACTGTGAGGGGTGGCACCACGGTCCCCCAACACAACAAAAACCGACTCGCCGGGAAAACAAAATCTAACTGTCTTCTCGCGGCAGTCAACAGAAGCATAGCACGTGGCTAACCAATCCATGCCCAAAAGAACGTCGAAGTCCAACATCTCAAGAAGGATCAAATCGACCGGCAACTCTCTCTCGCCGATACGGACGTTACAGGATCGGAACACGTGCCTAGCAACAAATGACTCTCCCACAGGAGTAGTCACAACAAGCGGCTGATCAAGCAAACCGGATTCTCTACCCAAACCGGCACAAAGTGTGTGGATACGTACGAGTGCAAGGATCCGGGATCGAATAACACGTGTGCATCAACAAAACATACTGGAAGGATACCTGAGACCACCGCATTGGACGCCTGCCCGTCCTGATGCGTCAAAGCAAAAACACACGCCTGTCCTCCACCTGCGACTGACTGTCCCCTACCGGCCGCTGGCTGTCCTTTGCCTCGATCACCTCGTCCTCTTTGAACAAATCCTCCGCGACCATGACCTCTTTGTGCATGAGTCTGGCGCGGAGTAACAGTAGGTACAATAGGCAACGCCGTCTGGGGTGGTGAAGGTGGTAGTGTAACGTGCGGTGCTGCTGCCTCCCTCCGGGGTATCTCAGGACAATCTCGTACACGATGATAAGAACTCCCGCAACGGAAACATCCCGATGATGGTCGCTGACCCTCCTGGGGATAAGAGCTAAACAACCTGCCTCACCCTGAATCTCTGCTACCTGCAAGACGTCTCTCACGGCGCCGAAAAGGCTGTCTCTGCGCTGATGTATCCGCACGAACTCTCTTCGGCTTTAGAACTACCGAAGTCTCAGCAAGGCGCTCCTTGACTAATAGGGCTGCGTCTACAACTGCTGCATATGTCTCGTAGTGCTGTGCGCTGATCGCTAGAAACAGTGGTGTAAGCAAGCCTCGGACAAATCTCTTGACTCGCAACTCCTCAGTAGCCACTAGGTACGGAGCATACACTGACAGCTCGGTGAACAGGACATCATACTCTGCCACTGACATCTCCGGAGTCTGACGTAAGGACTCGAACCTGCGTGCTCTAGCATCTCTGATGCTCAGTGGAAGAAAACGAGAAAGGAATAGCGCCACGAACTCTGTCCAGGTCATAGGAGGAAGACCTGCTGCTCTACCCTTCTCGACTGATTCACACCATTTCTGCGTGAGAACTTCCAGGCGAAAGCTCGCGAACTCAACCCATCTCGCATCTGCGCATCTAAGTGAACGACATATCCGCGCCATCCTATCAATGAAAGACTGTGGGTCCTTAGCTGCATCGGTGCCTGTGAAGACCGGAGGCTTCAGCCTCATAAACTCTGACAACGATACTGTAATAACCTCCATAGCTGCAGGGGCAACTGCTTGTACTGTGGGTACCACCGCGGTCTCTGCAACGGGTGGAACTACCTCTGGTCGCTGCGCTCGAAGTGTCTCAACTAGAGATCCCATCATCTGGCGCATCTCCTGCATACTGGATCCCATCGTCTGGCGCATCTCCTGCACACCAGCCCCTATCATGGCAATCTGATCTGTCACGGCAGGAACAGCCTGCTCGGGCACAACCGGTGTGCTATCCGGATCAGTCCTCGTCTCGGACGAGTCGACTCGAATCTCGGCCCTCACGGCCGCTCTCTGCGCCCTCGTAGTCTTTGGCGGCATAATGGATGAAAGGAACAATAAGATTCGATAAGGATACAGAAATCGAATCGCAAGAATGTATATACTCAAGAAAGAATTTAAATCAACAATTCCTAAGGTCGCCTTGGCGGAGTACCGTGTCGTGAGTATGCCGCGGAACATACGCACGCTACGCCACTCTGCTTCAGCTACCAACTCCATCATACCAGGGTCATCCTAGGAACACTCCGAAAGGTAAAACCTACGCTCTGATACCAACTTTGTCACGACCCAAAGTTTGGCCTGTGACCGGTACTTAACCACGTAACGTCTACAGGCGTAATGCGACTAAGTGAACCGAAAACCCAGAAACCAAACCAGTAAAAGTATAGAGTGTCTTAAGTTTTAAATGGAAGTATTTATTAAAGCGACAAGAATTCTTAAGTAAATAATCACCAAGATAGCAATATACAACGCCGTAGCGAATATCAAGATCAACAAGTGGGAACATCACAGATAGAGTAAACTGCATAAGAAAAGTCCGCTCACAACGAGCTCGACACCAGAATACAAATAATATATATCATCGTCCTCACACTGTCTCTAAGTCAAGTACATATATAGTAGATGGAGAATACTAGATACAACAATGACATAACTGAAAGATAAACAGATACCGCACAAAACCCACCTATCAGCAAAAGAGCTAGTACACCAACTGTAGGGGTATCTGTGTCAAAAGATGCAAAACGCGGCATGCCGCGACTACTCCGAGGGAAAACCTGCAAACACTGTGGCACAACGGGGGTGAGTTGCCAACTCGTGAATAGAGATAACATATTAAGGTAATCGCGAGCATGCAAGTACTGCGCTACTCTATCATATGCCAACAGATGATATCAATGCGTGATAAACAGTATGTGCAATAATCATGCAAGTGCTCTATCAGGTAATATAACTATAGGATGAGATACAATAATGAATGCTGAGCATGGGAAGTATAACATCTACATGGAATGTCAACGTGGAATATGTAGTCGGTGTCCATCAATGCACCCCAAATCCCAACAACCCAGACGCCGGCACTCCCATCGGCCCTCAAATCCTGTACATCACTAAGAATCACGAGTGCCCAACATCGTGTAAGTGCACGGCGGCGCCCTGGCCGCCAATCCGACGCCGGAATGCGGAAACGAAACTTTTTACGAACTTGTAAACCGGCACCACCGCGCACAAAAATCCCGGATCGGGCCATTAATCTAATCCTAGCTAACTAAACAAGGGGTAGAGAGATATACCGAGCGATCCGTGTCCTTCGGTCTTCTCGTCGTCGTCCCGATCTCCCCGCGAAATCTCCGGTCTTCACCTCCTCGCCGGAAGGGCACCACGTCGCCGGCTTCTTTTACGGGCTCTTACCTCTGGACCGAGGCAACTTGGGCACGAAGTTGGTGAGCCGACGTGCCCAAGAATTGCTGTAGAATGTAGTGTAGTGCTATGTCTCAATTGGGGTCATTAGAAGTTGCCTTTTGGTGGAGGAATGAGATGAACTTGGGGATTTTTGCAAGCATGAAGAGAATGAAAAATCCCACACCAATTTGGACCACCCCCACAAGAGCATGGCCGGCCAAAACTTGGTGGAAAAAGGGAAGGGAAAAGTCAAGAGAGTGGGGAAGCCCTCACGCAAGAATGAATAATGAGTGAGTCAAAAAATGCAAGAGAGAGAAAAGGTTATCATGATCAACCATGATCACAAACCAAGATCAACACACCATCAACCAATCATGTCTCCACAAGTCAAGCCATCATGAGTGAAGAAGTCAAATGATGGTGCAACCATTGATCGCACGCTTTTGGCGTGTCGGATGTTCAAAGTTCTAAAGTATAACCGCGATCAGGACGGTGTCGCTATGCAGCTAGCCGGTTGAGCACGGGTCGATCCACAGGGAGATGGTTGCATGTCCGTTCGAGTTTTAGACGAGTCAATAAAGAATTTGTATATGTTTGTTCAGACTAACCTATGTGTATTATATGCAAGTATGAAGTTGTTAAGAAAAAGATACGAAATTGTAAGCTAAAGAAATCCGTACTCAAAACCTTTGAGCCGAGTCTTGACCAATTGAAGCTAGAGCAATCGGCAACAACGTGGATTAGGGGATTTAAGCACGGTATTCATGGAATCCGGCTTATTTACCCTTGTCCTTCCGTTCTTGTCTCTTGCTTTCGCCTCCGACTAAACCGAACGCAACCGGTCGCGGTTAGGAATCACCGTTACCTTGGTAGGGTAGGGTGCCTAACGGAGCGCTTGCGTAACGTTTGGGCGGAGTTCAATTGAAAATAACGGGAAAAGGAAATGAGCAAAGAAACATTAACTTACAATACCGTATTTGTTCTTAACAACGATAATTACAATCATTCACAAAAACGAACCAAAAAGAGAGAACAAAAAGAACAAAGAAAAGAAAAGATTACAAGTAAGTAAGGGCATGGAATTTAAAGTGCAAGAAAGTAAAGCATGAATGTAAAGCAAGTAATAAAAAGAAAGAAAGAAATAAGCAAGAAAATAATTACAAGAACACTAGAACTCAAGACAAGCATGAGATCAATAGCCAACCCTTAAACTTGCAAGCTCAATCAAGAGGTTGCAAGATCAAGAGAAGGGTAAAGAACTCATGTGAAATGAAGCATTAATTCCATAAGAAGATACAGCCCTTGAAATCAATAACAAACCCTTAAACTTTCAAGCTCAATGAAGAGGTTGAAAGATCAAGAGAAAGCAAGGATCTCAAGGGGAAGTTAAACAAAAGAGAATGATACAAAACCCTCATCTTCATTGATCTTCCACTCAAAAAGCTCTCACTACAATTTTCATGGAGAAAAGAATGAAGAAGAAGAAGAAGAAGACTAAACTACACTAAATCCTACAAAAGAGGCATAAGAAGTTAACACCAAAAGCTTGGCAAGTTCTGGCGTATTTATAGGAAGGGAACTGGAAACCTAGGGCAAGAATCTGCCCCTACAAGAAAAGACCAACATACCCCTGAAAAACGACAACGAGAGGAGACAAAATGGCCGCGGTTCCGCGGCCTAAGCGCTTATGCCGAGGAACCGTGGCCGTTTAGAGGAGTTAGGCCATGAAATTTGGTGGTTTTCCCTAGTTTTTAGTACTCTTCAGTGTGGTATATGACTTTTTCTCAGAAACTTTTCCCATTTCTTCAAGAATTTCAGTAGATCAAAAGGTGATGTGATGTGGATCTTTTGCCAAGATTTCCTCGAGCTCCGCGTAGATATGTTGGATCTTGTGTTAACATTGAGCTTTGTGCACGAAAATGACATCGATTTGCCATTTTGTCCCTTAAACTGGTGTGTGGCAACATACGGATAGAGAGCAGAGACCCGTGTTTTATCTGTTGTTGGCAGTAATCCGGAATTTGACGTACTTTTCTATGAATTTCACTGTCTAGAGCTGAGAACCAGTATCCTGTAAATATGTAGCAAACACTGATTAAAAGCACCTGCCTATAACCAAACGAGCGTAAGAATGGGCGGTATAAAATGCAATATTCTGGTATGAACAAATACCCCCAAACTTAACTTTTGCTCGTCCCGAGCAAAACCAATTATTCACAAAAAAGTCCTAACCGCACTTTCGCAGGGAACGCGATTGCACTGAGTACGTGCAACAAGCCGTTAAAACCCTAGGTGTCCCTAGTAGGAGGAGTGTTGTCTCCTGAGGGTTTTCAGCGGATTACACCCACAAAATCCCGTCAAGCTAGTGTCATAAGTTAACATTGATTCTACTCCTACAGTTTAGTATTTACGTTAGAAATTCTATCATCCTAAGTTAGAAATATCCAACTCTTATTTTTCACACCTCCTATCTATTTAACCTTGGAACTCCTGAGTTTTCCTTCTAAAGTGCGGCCTCAAATCAGGGATTTTTATCAACTTTACAGAAAACACAAGTCTTATTCTTTATTTCTATCTTTTATCCAAACATCGATTGTATACCCTACGTGTGTGTGTATTTGAACCCCTACACTCAAGAATTCAATTCAAGCTATAATACCCTTGCCCTAATACCTAATACTACTTCTTTTCATTAAAGATGGACGGATTTGCTCACACACCTTTCATGCGACTATTAATGCTTCTTGAGGCACTAACGACCGATTACTGAATGTGTGAACTTTAAAGCGTAAATAGCAGTTTCCAGGTCTTGACTTTATTCTATTTTTTCTTTTTCTTTTTCTTTTTTCTTTTTCAAGACCGGATATATTTTTCAATATGCTCTTTTGGTGTTTAGCTTTAAATACCGTTTTTTCATTCATACTAGGCTTTCAGGCAAGAGTATTTCTAGGTATCCTCTACTATCCCAAGTTTCAAGGTGCGTGTAAGTACAGTTTGTAGGGTATGTACTTTCTAAATTTGAACTCAAGAAAAGAAACTATTTTTCAGACTTATCCTCCAGTAAAGCTTCAATACTTTCCCTTCATCTTGACTTAACTCAAGAACTGAACTCAACGTATACTTACCAAAGTTAGACAGAATGAGGGTTATTTTTAGGGTTTTCAATTCCTAAGCCTAGAATTTAGTTATTTCTAATATATCGACTAAACTTTCGGAATAAAGATCTAAGTTACCCTATTAGCTAACTTGACGACAAAGTTTTTATATCTTTGGAGAAATTTTCGATTTTTGTGGGTTTTTAATAAGGTATGCAAATGCAAAATATACAAATGAATGCGAAGGAAGAAAGCTTACCGAGCACACCCCCAAACTTAAACTTGACAGTGCCCTCACTGTCAGGCTATACCAAGAGGGTCAAAATTGCCGGCGCTCCCTAAAAACAAATTATATACAACAAAGAAAACAAAACAAAAAATATATACACAAAAAGGGTTCCCCCCAAACTTAAGTGAAACAGTGTTTCCACTGTTAAACGATGAAGTTCAGGATTAGGGGGAAAGAACAGTGTCAAGCTATACAAGGCCTTACACAGGCCAAAAGTTAACACCAACCATTAAAAAATTCTATCTCTGTAATATGCGGGTTGGTGAAAGAAGGTGAAGAGGAAAGAAATGGAGAATACGCGAGACCGTATGGAGATAGAAGCGGGATACGGTCTCGGTATATCAGAAGAAGAAGAATGGCGGAAGGGAGAAAGAAGTGGAATACGAACTTGAGGGTGGAAATGGAGTGAATAGATTAGCACAATTTATGATGACTGATGTGTAAGAAGAGTTTGTGCTAATCTATTAACCCATCGAGAAATGGGGTCAAATCCCTCAAGATTCGTGAGAAACCATGGGTACGCCGAACCTGGTAAACCGGACATAAGGAATGAAAGTGATATGGTTTCTTGCCAGGTCGGAACGATGGAAAGGGTGGGGGGAAGTGATTGAGGAAGGGTATCGGTTAAGGGTTCGGGAGGGTGCACCCAGTCAATGAAAGGAATAGGATGAATTGGAAAATCCGACTCATCAATTAAAGCTGTTTCATCCTCAGTACTATCCTCAATATTCTCCTCAAAAGTTATCTCATCCATGCATTTATCATCAATATCCAGACGCATATGGGGTTCGGGAAAAACATTTAATGACTCGGGATGATGAATTGGAGAGAAAAACTCAGCCAAATCTGCGGGTTCATCATCCAAAATATTCCCAGCGTCAATATTCTCAATCAAGTGAAAGTCAATTTTATCAAATACCTCATCAAGAGCATGGATTTCAATCGATTCTGGTTCTAAGATGGAGGTGTAGAGGTCAAAAGGATTGGGTGTGGTTTCACTTGGCAAGGTCCCTTCACAATCGGGTAAATCAAACACTGCAAAGTCGCACAACTCATCAAACATTCTATCTTCAATTGATAATTCAGTTGGGACACTTGATAGCCTTTCAACACAGGAGTTATGGGATTCAATTTGAAACCGGTAGGTTTGATTTGGAAGGGGGTACAGCTCACTCTCTCCACTCAAATTCTCAATCTGTCCAACCGCCTCATCATACATTGGAAAATTAGGAGCTAGTTAGAAACTAGCTACCGGGTCAGTAGGTTGTATGAGGGTGGCCATGGACGCATTCAAATCCATCATCTGTTGGCATGACGCTACCCTAAAGTCTTCCAACGACTGTTCCAGACTAGACATGGGTTGTGACGGGGTTTCAGTAAAAGATTCAAAGTTGTTTGGATACTGAAAAATCCTAACTGGCGGTTTAGAAGCAATGTCTAGGGAAGGTGCAAGAGTCGGATAGGACTGGTAGGAATTGAATGGCTGGACTGTGGTAGGATCAACACTCGGATACGAAGGTGAATGGAATTGTTGATCCCAAGAATTTGAAGTGGTGAAAGGAGTGAAAGATCGGCTATGAGATTGTTCAATACATTCAGCGATGGACAAAGGACGACTTGCAAAAGGGGTATCAACATAAGAGGGTGGGGGAGGTTGAAAAGGTTGATACAAAGTGGATTGCGGAATGCAAGTGTTTGTCCTAGACGCTTCTATCCGATCTTTCAAAGAGATTTTGGGTATGGAGGGATCGTTCGACGTTCGGCCAAAGCAAGAACTGTAAGAAGTAATGTCTGGTTATGGATACCAAAGTTCGGCAAGAGTTTTACGAGGTGGGGTACCCATGAAATGAAAAGAAGAAAGAAAGAAAGGAAGAGAAAAGGAGCGGAAAAAGAATGTGATTTTTTTTCCTTTTTTTTATAGATATTAACAAAAGAATGAAATATACACATAAAAAGAATCTGGACAAAAACAATCACGACACAAAAATACCACACACCTAATCGTTCTAGGGTTCACCTAGGTCAACTAGACCTGCTCCAGAACTTGATTGTCGAAGTAAAACTGTGTCGAGAAACGGGCTTAAGATACACTGATCACGAGGCCAGGTAAGTGCAGAGATAAGGGGAGGTTTTCCAACGCTTTCGCGAAGTTCCTTAATTAAATAACCCTTTCTTTTTTGGCGGTTTCGCCGTTAACACTTTCCTAGACACCCCGTAAACAATGTACCGTTAAGCGAGGTTTTAAACACGGTTAACTTCTCCTAATGAGCGCGAAGTCCTTAAGGCTTAAAGTCTAATTTCTTTTAAAATTTGTGCGGGTAAACGTTATGCTCAAGTTCGTGATTTGAGGGCCACGGAAAAGGTGATGAAATCCTTTACCGCATGTTGTGGGGTTCGCTTGCCCTTAAGTCCGTATTAATTGATGCAATGCGCAATTCAATAAAAAATTATTTAAAGAATCAAACAATCGTTTTTTATATTAAGCACGGCACTGCTACAAATACGGGTTAGTCAATTTTTTGCGTTTGCTAGCGAACTTGCAAAGAATCCTGCAAAGAATAGTATATTGGATGCGTCGGATTTGAGAAGAAGGTGTTAGTAAAGTACGTACCGTTAAGTTTTTGGGTTAGGAAACCCCCGTTGAATCAAATCCGGTAAGCTTGAAAAGTTCGCTTGCGCGGGTCAAACTACCCAGATCTTTGGCACTGTACTTTGCAATCACCTTAGCCTTGAACATACACTTTGCTCCCCACAATCGCCGTTTGCAAATCCGCAAAAATCTGCAGACTTGCTCACAAAAATTATCAAAAAAACAAAAAGATTTATTTATTTATTTATAAATATATACAAAATGAATATTAACCCGAATAACAAGAAAGAAAATACGCTACCGTCTCCACGGCAACGGCGCCATTTGATCGCACGCTTTTGGCGTGTCGGATGTTCAAAGTTCTAAAGTATAACCGCGATCAGGACGGTGTCGCTATGCAGCTAGCCGGTTGAGCATGGGTCGATCCACAGGGAGATGGTTGTATGTCCGTTCGAGTTTTAGACGAGTCAATAAAGAATTTGTATATGTTTATTCAGACTAACCTATGTGTATTATATGCAAGTATGAAGTTGTTAAGAAAAAGATACGAAATTGTAAGCTAAAGAAATCCGTACTCAAAACCTTTGAGCCGAGTCTTGACCAATTGAAGCTAGAGCAATCGGCAACAACGTGGATTAGGGGATTTAAGCACGGTATTCGTGGAATCCGGCTTCTTTACCCTTGTCCTTCCGTTCTTGTCTCTTGCTTTCGCCTCCAGCCAAACCGAACGCAACCGGTCGCAGTTAGGAATCACCGTTACCTTGGTAGGGTAGGATGCCTAACGGAGCGCTTGCGTAACGTTTGGGCGGAGTTCAATGGAAAATAACGGGAAAAGGAAATGAGCAAAGAAACATTAACTTACAATACCGTATTTGTTCTTAACAACGATAATTACAATCATTCACAAAAACGAACCAAAAAGAGAGAACAAAAAGAACAAAGAAAAGAAAAGATTACAAGTAAAGGCATGGAATTTAAAGTGGAAGAAAGTAAAGCATGAATGTAAAGCAAGTAATAAAAAGAAAGAAAGAAATAAGCAAGAAAATAATTACAAGAAAACTAGAACTCGAGACAAGCATGGGATCAATAGCCAACCCTTAAACTTGCAACCTCAATCAAGAGGTTGCAAGATCAAGAGAAGGGTAAAGAACTCATGTGAAATGAAGCATTAATTCCATAAGAAGATACAGCCCTTGAAATCAATAACAAACCCTTAAACTTTCAAGCTCAATGAAGAGGTTGAAAGATCAAGAGAAAGCAAGGATCTCAAGGGGAAGTTAAACAAAAGAGAATTATACAAAAACCTCATCTTCATTGATCTTCCACTCAAAAAGCTCTCACTACAATTTTCATGGAGAAAAGAATGAAGAAGAAGAAGAAGAAGACTAAACTACACTAAATCCTACAAAAGAGGCATAAGAAGTTAACACCAAAAGCTTGGCAAGTTCTGGCGTATTTATAGGAAGGGAACTGGAAACCTAGGGCAAGAATCTGCCCCTACAAGAAAAGACCAACATGCCCCTGAAAAACGACAACGAGAGGAGACAAAATGGCCGCGGTTCCGCGGCCTAAGTGCGCTTATGCCGAGGAACCGTAGCCGTTTAGAGGAGTTAGGCCATGAAATTTGGTGGTTTTCCTTAGTTTTTAGTACTCTTCAGTGTGGTATATGACTTTTTCTCAGAAACTTTTCCCATTTCTCCCAGAATTTCAGTAGATCAAAAGGTGATGTGATATGGATCTTTTGCCAAGATTTCCTCGAGCTCCGCGTAGATATGTTGGATCTTGTGTTGACATTGAGCTTTGTGCACGAAAATGACATCGATTTGACATTTTGTCCCTTAAACTATTGTGTGGCAACATACGGATAGAGAGCGGAGACCCGTGTTTTATCTGTTGTTGGCAGTAATCCGGAATTTGACATACTTTTCTATGAATTTCACTGTCTAGAGCTGAGAACCGGTATCCTGTAAATATGTAGCAAACACTGATTAAAAGCACCTGCCTATAACCAAACGAGCGTAAGAATGGGCGGTATAAAATGCAATATTCTGGTATGAACAACCATCATGAAGCAACAATATGCAAAGACCACCCTCCACAATTCTAATTTGCACAATTGCAAATAAGCCCTCCTCCACCAATTTTCAGCCAACGAAAGGTACAAAGAAAAATGGCCGAAACGGAAAACAAACTGGCAACTTCATAAAACTGATCCCGTAATAAATTACAGGAAAACCCCGTGACTGTATAAACATAACCGCATTTGTATTCCGACCGAATATAAATGCAATGAGACAAACTCTACACTGTACAATACTAGGATCCGGCTTAAACCAAAGCCCGCTAGTATTATCCGTCCGATCATGATCCGTGCAATACCGCACGTATCTGATCGAACCCTGCCATATCTCCATACGGCCTCTACAGCGTTTCGCCCGAAACTTGAGAAACTGGTCTGTGGTGGACTCTAAAGATTCGTCAATACTTTGGTTGTGGATTTAACCACTAGCACATCAGAGGTATTAGCCTATACATAACAGGCTACCAGGTATTGACTAAAAGGGACGTCGATGAGCGAACTCATCCTGACCCCTACTGAGCCTGACAGTGACAATATCCGTACAGTCCGGTCCGTTCGTCTATGAGCATCACATGGCGGGCCTAGGGGGTTGGTAAAAGTCAGACCCCCAAAAGCGGTACAAGTCGTGTCGGAGTGTAGCCCAGAACACCCTGAGATACTAATGGAATACCTACCAGTAAATCTCCTGCCTCGGCCGAGAGCTTTGTGTAATGGCTCTCCTAGACACAGCGCGACCTCACCCCCAATACCGGGAGAGACGAACCCCTGCAGATCCGCTCACTGCCTCCATCTGGCTCGGGACTGTACCCAACTAAAACCTGTTTGCACGTCTCCTTTGAGCATGGTAGGGTAGTAATCAAAGTACAGTGGGAACTCACACGAGACAAATGACGATCTCAGGTCGATGAACTAACCTGTACACATGTCACCAGAGAACTGCTATCTGACATCAGGTATAAGACCAACTAGCATGTTCCCGGCGAGTCCTGTCCGGTGAACTCATAACCCAATAAGCACCTGTATACATCTTAGGTGAACCAACTGACACCAATGGCTTATGAGACCGGCCACCGCCCCTCGTCGGGGTCTCGACTGTATACACTAGTCTACTCTGGAGTATCGATGCCCTGTCTCGAAACTCCCACGACTAGGGACCTTTTAAGGATGTGCTTATAGACTACCAGCTCCCACGTATATGATCTCCCTCATACTGCTGGCAGTCAAGCAAGAATCCTAGGGGCTCTATCAACGTGTAATAGCGACCTGTAAGGTCACCTAAAGCAGTACACGGTGATAAAGATAAACCAGATAGCATACTATCATCTTGAGTAAGACTGTCCTACTGGGACAGGTCCTCCCTCAATCATTGTAATCACGTGCCTGTGATCCAATAATTGACTCTGAGGGCACTATCTCCAACACATCGGCACCCAAATATCATAATTACTCGTGTCTAGCATCGACACGCAAATTTTCCTATATCGGGCATCCGTCAGTCCGGGTCAGCCCCCTCTCTCATATATCTATCGGGCATCCGTCAGTCCGGGTCAGCCCTCTCTCTCATATATATCGGGCATCCGTCAGTCCGGGTCAGCCCTCTCTATCTCATATATATCGGGTATCCGTCAGTCCGGGTCAGCCCTCTCTATCTCATATATCACTCTAGCACCGAGAAAATATAGGGTGGACGCACCGAAATATCATATCAAGGGAACCGGGTTTTTAAATGATTATATATTTGAAATAGCCACGGTTCCCAAATCCAGAAATCACATGTAATCCAAACCAATATGCAAGTCAATGTGATGTGATATGTGCATCAAGTATGAATATCATGTCAAGTCACATAAAAATGAGCTACAACATAATGATCCGATGTGATATATGCATCAAGTATGAATATCATGGAAATTCTACAGTGTGAGTGTCATGGTAATTACTAACGGTGTGTGTGTAGCATGCAGGATAGTGCTCGTGCAACATGAACCGTTAGTAATGGTACGATGTTCTATCAATTCTAGTTTATATACATATATCAGGTAATGTGGTATGCACTAAATTGTAGCCATGAACAGTCAATGTATGGAAATGTAGCTATAAGATCCTATCAGCCCTGACATAGAACGCCATGCGGACGATATCCCCGTAGATGTTAAATCTACTCACCGTAGTCTCTCGCTAGGTATAGCCGATGACTTGTTTCCCCTTCTTCGCGGCATCCGTCGCACTCGCCTGCGAACCTAGAATTCCACAGAATATCACGCATAAGCACAAAACCATACAAACACGACATTTAAGGTCAACTAGAACCCCGTGTCGCAAACCAAGCGCGCGTGTGCGCGATACGTTAAAACATGTGATTACGTGCTTGAAGTCACTCCGACGCGTCGCGATACGCAGAAACCCCAAACCCACACACACATATCACGCGTGTCGCGAAAGATTAAAAATACGGGAAATAGGGTATTCTACTCTAGATTTTGATACAGAACAGATATTAAAAAAATAGATATACCAAAATACAACATATAACAGCAAACTACTGTGACCCAACCCCCAACCCCCAATTCACTAATCTGGCCGCAAATTGCGGCCAGAACGCATTTTTCGGCGGCCTGGGTAGGAAGGTGGGCCCCCGGGTTTGGTGTGTGCACTCTATACCCCCTATGTATGCTACAGTAATTTCAATTTCATTCTGAAACAACCCAAGTAGCAGCAGATCTAACAGACCCCTATATCTAGTTAAGAAGTCCAATTTAGCACTAAAACAATAGTTTAGGGTATTTTTGTGGAACCTGAAGCAAACCAAGGTCTAAAACCACACTAATAACTCATTAACAAGCTAATCAAGCCACAACAACATAAATTTTAACATATCATCACTAAATCCCTTCAATAGCACTAAAATTGCACAAAAAGGTGATATTTTGAAACTAAACATGCAAGTTATGGAGATAGGGTGCTAGGAGTGAGATTTATATCTTCAAATGAACTTAGAAAAACCAAAAGTTCCAGCTTTAACCTCAAGTGGGCAGATCTACCACCAAACACCACAAATAGACCCTTTTCCCAAGGTTTTGTGAAGGAAAAGTGTTGATTTGTGTAGGGTTTTGTGTAAAGATCAAAGGGAAAAGAAAAGAGAAGGAAAATGTGATGAATTTCTGATGTTGCTGCTGCCTCTCTGCAGAGAGTTCCAGAAAAATGAGAAAGAGAGAAAAGAGAGAGAGAGAAATGGGTCAAAAGTCAATTTCCTCTACCTAACACCATGCTTCTATATTCTAATACATTTTGAATTTTAAAAAGGGTTTTGTTCTGATAAAAGGGTGGGGAAAAATAACAACCATGCATGAAAGAAAATGATTAACATGCTAACACTTTTTACCTAGGTCACAAAAATTGTGCTAAGGGTGCATGTGTAAACTACATCAAGGAAAATTCCAATTAGGGTAACACGACTAAATATAACTAATAATCCAATACACACATATAAAATAACACGCTCAATTGCTAATTAACACGAAAAACATTATAACGAAATTTCAAAGTGTTACACCACAGGAGAGACAAAGAGGCAGTGGAGGATTGATCCTGCGACTTGTCTTTTGGCAGTTAGGAGCGGTCTAGAGCTTTGACCTAGGCGACCACTAGAATTAGGGTTTTTCTTGTTGCATCTGTTGTGATCGCATCATTTTTTCAAAAATCCGTATATTTTTCAAAACAAACACCACATTCATTCATTTCCCCTAATTATAAGTCACGCTGCCACTTGTACTAAACCCTTTTTAGTGCAAGATAGGCTGGACATGGGATTCTAGTGCCCGTTTAGTCCGCGTTCCCCCGATCGACTCCGAAGTCGATATTTCTACATTTACCTTTTCTTTACCCACCACCACACCCACATCGATGGATCCGTCTCCATCGAACTTCTTTACCACTAATCTGCCGCCGTCCGTTGGTACGCAGAATCCACCCCGCATCTCTCTCCAAGAGAGTTGCTATCCAACACGAGGTCCCATTTCCACCTGTCTTTCCATTCCACCAGCCAACGGGGACAATTTTCAGATTAAACCCCAATACATCAACCTTCTACCAAAATATCACGGTCTCGAGACTGAAGACGTATATGTCTTTATCACCAAATTTGAAAATGTATGCGCAATGATCGGTACTTCACAGCTTTCTGTGGATGCTATGCGTCTTCGTCTTCTCCCATTCACCTTGTGCGATATAGCCGAGAAGTAGCTGTATAACACAACCGCACATTCCATTACAAATTGGGAAGAATTCGTCAAAGCATTCTTTAAGAAATTCTACCCGAATCATAAAACAGCTCGAGTCCGTAGCGAAATCAATCAATTCACCCAGCTTCCAAATGAAACATTTTCACAATGTCTTGAACGCTTTAAGGATCTGTTAGTTCAATGTCCACATCACGGAATCCCCAGGTGGGATCTGTGCCGAATCAAATATGAGGGCATTAATCCTAACACAAAACAGACCCTTGAATTAATGTGTCAAGGCAACTTCATGACCAAAGATGATGGGGAAGCTTGGAAATCCCTAGAAGATTTCGCTGAAAAATCTTTACAGTGGGAGGGTGTGAGTCAAGGTGGCAATAACCAATCGGATGTTTCCATAGGAGTTAAAGCTGAAATTTCAGCTTTACACAAGAAATTCGACGCTATGGAAAACAAATTTTTAGCTGCCGCCCTAAATCAAATGTCACTCTCCAAAACTGTATGTGGTTGTTGTTCTGATCCTTCTCATTTGACGGAAGAATGTCCACGAAATTCTCCGTTTCAAGGTCATGAACATATCAATTCTGCCTTTCAAAGACCTAGAAACGATCCATTTTCTTCCACATATAATCAGGGTTGGAGGAATCACCCTAATTTTGCTTGGAACCAATCACAAAATCAAAATACGGTTCCAAACCAACACAATTTCCAAAGGGTCCCTCCGCCACAACAGCAACCACAATTGAGTCAGCACCCCTTCCAAGCACAAAACATCCAAAATCTGGTCAACACACCTGCACTGTCTATCCTTTGCAGTTGACCGGAACTGATGAATCCTCTTCATTTGCACAATACATGAATTTGGTCCTAACAAATATCATGCAAGTTTCGGCTGAGATGAAGTCTTCCGTCGATAAGATTGAGAAAAACTCTGTGTCCCAAAGCGAGACTATTAAATCGATGGAAGCAGAAATTATAAGACTAAAAGCCGAAATGAGTGCAAGAGAGAAAGGGAAACTTCCAGCTCAACCATTGCCCAATCCTGGCTATTCACATCATGTGGATGCAATCACCACATTGAGATCTGGAAGAGTGCTTGACAATCACGTTGGGGAAGAGATTGATGACACTGAAAAATCTATCAATGATACCCCGGCTGAGACCTTTCCTTCATCTTCTACTTCTAATTATGACCCCAGTTCTTCTACCCCACCACCTTCTTTATTAGTGTATATGCCCTAGAGGCCATTACTGTATCATACTAGCTTGTATATTACTTAATGGAAGCTTGGGATATTCACAGTTGTATAGACAATCTTGCTCAAAATGGTAGTGTGCTACTTGGTTTTTTTCTACTTCAATATATGCATGTGTTTCTTTTAGCATATCGCTTATACATATTAGTAGAGCCCTTAGGATCTTTGCTTGATTACCAGCGTTGTGATGGCAGTCACACTAGTGGGGGCTGGGTAATCTATAAGCACATCCTTATACAGGTCCCTAGTCGTTGGACTATCGAGACAGGGCATCGACACTCCGGAGTAGACTAGCGTATGCGCTTCTCATCCCAGTAGGGGAGATGGTATGTCCCACAGCCATCAGTATGTCATACTGGAGATATTATGCGGGTGCTCGTTAGGTTACGAGTACACTGGACAGGACTCGTCGGGAACTGTTGGTTGGTATTATACCTATCGTCAGCTATCAGTTCCCAGGTGACATGAGTACAGCTTAGTCCGCTGACTTGACACTGTCACTTCGCCTCGAGTGTGTTCCCACTGTACTTAGATTACTATCCTACCACGGCTCAAAGGAGTCGTGCAAACAGGTAGTAGTTGGGTGCAGTCCCGAAGCACTTGGTGGCAGTGACGGTTAGACAGGATTCATCTCTCTCGGTATTGGGGGTTGACATCGCGCTGTGTCAAGGAGAGCCATTACACGAGTAGTCTCTGGCCAGGGCAAGCGAGATATACTGGTAGGTTTCCAGTGTTATCTCAGGGTGTTCTGGGCTACACTCCGACACGACTTGTACCGCTATTAGGGGACTGACGTTCACCACCCCCTAGGCCCGCCATGCAATGTATCAGACGAACAGACCGGACTGTACGGAGATTGTCACATACAGGCTCAGTAGGAGTTCAGATGGGTTTATCTCATCGGCCTTCTTATCGACATCTACCTGGGGACTGTTACGTACAGACAGTGTCGCTTGCAGTCTGTGGTTAAACCCACTGCCAGCGTAGTATCGAGTCTTTAGAGTCCCACACAGAGAGTTTCCCTGCACTGAGCGAAATGTGTAGAGTCCGTATAGTTTTACGGCTGGGCTGCGATCACTTACGTACACTTGTGTGCGTATGCTGTTCGGGCAGGCAATACTAGTGGGCTTTGGTTTAAGCCGGATCCTAGTATTGCACGGATGGATTTGTTTTGTCTTCAGTGCATTCGCATTCTACGGAATGCGGATGCGGGTGTGTACGCACAGTTGTGAGGAGCGAAGAAGGAGGGGGTGCCACATTAGGGTTTTGGAAGTTGGTTCGGCCAAAACCGTTATATGGCAGGCTCATTAGGGTTTTGGCAATTCGTTCGGTCAAAACCATTATGAGCCGCGGACATTACTTACTAATCATTTCAGTGATAATTTTGTGATGGCTAATTGCTTTGACCATTTGACCATCTTGACCACTCTTGACTTTGTTGACCCCTTGACCAAAGTTGACCTTGACCTTCATGAGAGGTCTACACTCTTCTTTGGTTTTCTTTTTCTTTTTGGATTATGAAAATGGTCATGTCAATGTATCCATCAACTTTATCATGATAGGATTAGTAATGATGATTTTGAGTATTATTGAACCATGGGTGATTTTCTTTGTTCATTATTTCTTTTTCTCATTCTCTCTCTTGGATGTGAGAAGAAAGAAAGAGAGCTCCATGGTTGCTTGATCTCCTTCATCTTCCTCCTCTTGATAAATTCTTTTGATCTCATGTGTTGAGAGAAAAAGAATCCACATAGACAAACACCTCCATCTTTCTCTTCTACACAACCTAGGACTTCAAGACTAGCGATCTTGTTGCCCTTGTTGCCTCGGCTCGAGGTGGAGCTCGGTGTACATCTCTCGGGTGGATCGTCTTCGACTCAAGAAGGCCGCGGAGGTGACAAAGATCCGGATCGACCCTCGGAGCGTGGATGGATAAGCCGGACAACGGAGAGAAGACCCGAAGGACCGATTTCGTGAGGTATAATTTCTACGGCATAGTAGTTAACGCCTCTAGTAGTTTGCTAGTTTCTAGTTTAGCAAAGATCCGGCTTTTAGACCATGTTGCCTTTGCGCCAAAAATTGTTTTTCGCCGTTTCCGCCTCCCCGTAAGAACCGGGGTGAGCAACGTGGACTTACAGTGGTATCAGAGCCTAGCTAAACATAAACTAGCAAGTTAGCAAAGTATTTAGAATATCGATCGGAAAAAATTCGCAAAACAAGTCCAGAAAATTTAACTTTCTGCCGATTTTTTATACTGTTCAAAATGTAATTTAACATATATGAAAAATCGGCTCCGGGTTTTCTAAAGACACAGACCAAAAACAGTCCACTGAACCGATCAAAGCGCCGCGGTTCCGCTGCAAGAACATGCTTCTTGCCGCGGATCCGCGACCGAGTTGACTCGGCCGTGGACCGAGTTTGGTGCAGTGTGCTTAGTTGGCTGTTTTGGGATTTTTAGTACATGTTGTTTCTACCCAGATTTTCCAGAGAACAAATTGATTTTTGGGGTGGTTACAAATCCGTATTTTGATCGATATTCCGTAGACTTTGGCTAATGGGTATTATCTGTGATATGATATATGTATTGAACGTCTGCTAATCGCTATACGTCGATTAGTGGGGGTTATACATATCTGTGATCTGTAATGTTGATGGTTTGTGTATATGAATTCATTGGATTATCGCGGATGAATAGCCGGGGGTTGTGAGATGAGTGTTTTCTTATTCTTTCAATTCTTGTAATATGTAAATTGATGTAATATTATTTGTTTGGCCGCACAACCGGGTCGGGATTGTAGCCGTCATTGTATAATTTCTTTTTATTGTTTTTGCTCCTAGGATAGACCCAAGGTGGGGTGCACAAACTACCGGGTATCTCGAAGTGCCGAGTGGCCTACTCACGGTGTTGAGGGAGGTTGCTTCTCTTCAGGTACTTGGCGGGTAGTTTGCCGCACCCGTAGGGGTCTAGGGTGGGGTTTTGGCTATTCATCGCAACCGTGTAATCCGTTCTTCGTTACAGGCTCGTACGAATTGCGGATTCCTAGTATATCCAATGTATTCATCTGTGATCTGGATTGGCTATCATTGCTTGTGACGAATGTTTATATATATCTATATGATATCTATTTAGGCGTTGCTTATGTTTTGCATCCGCGCTAGTCCAGCCCCCGCTCTGTCGTTAGTTAAGTAACCTAACGGGTGATGACGGGACCCCGTGGCGAATGTAGATGGCATAAGCGTACGTCATATTTTCGTTGTTTTCTGCAATGATAGGATTAAATGATGGGACGCATTGGAATTAATGCAAGAAAATAAACCAAGTAAAAGTCGTTGGAACACTTTGAAAACCACTCGGTTCTTTTCAGAAACCATCTTTTTAAACGCGGAGCTTGAACCACTCTTTTTAAAAGCTATCCCGTTCCATCGATTATATTAAGTTCACTACGTTCACGGTTTCGCCAAAACCATTCGTCGCCCTCCGTCATTTCGTATGAATATTCAATAGTATTCAAGCTATGTTTGTTGACCTTCGTCAAGGCATAGTGATTGGTAGCTGTTGGGTGTTCATATGTAGCATAGATAGATGCGTTGGTTTGGGACAGTCGTATTACCTTGTTGACCTTCGTCAAGGGTATATACGGGTGGGTTCAAATTAACCTGGACAATGACGGGTAGAACTTGACATGTGACTTATGATTTGTTGACCTTCGTCAAGGTCATAAGAGCATGGGGAAAAAATCCACATCGGGAGTTTCAAAAGAACTGAAACTTGCTAGCGCTGCATACCATTTGTAGTGTGATGATTCTGGTAGGATTCCTTCAGTTTTGTCACGCAATGATATTTGGATCCCGATCCTGCTGTGAGTATATGCTACTCCTCCGGAACTTTCTCACTTAACGATCAATGCTGTAAACTAAGTAGGTGTCTAGAAAGGTGTTAGCAGGGCTACGCTCACACGGAAAAGAGGTTACTTAATTAAGAAACTTCGCGAAAGCGTTGGAAAACCTCCCTCGAAGTACCGACACCGGCCTGGCTGAACGGTTAAGCAAGTATTGTACGGTGAGATTAATCCCGACTAATTCTTCCTTTATGGTTTGAGGAGGGATTCGAGAGACAGTGGGAGCCATCCTGTTTAGATAAATTAAAAACCAATCTAAACTTGCAAGAGCATCATGCTAAATTGTTTTCTTCTCTCCCTTAATTGCAGCGACCCAGTGACCAGATATAGGTTACATCTAGATAATAAAATGACTGAAGCTGACTGTTATAACTGGCAAAGGTCTGTCCAGATGTCCATTGCCCATGACATGCTGGGACACCTCTTGACTGATCCAACCCCTGCCGTCTCAGGTCCAGTTTCCCCTGTCATGGATATTCATATCCGCGAGACATCGGAAAAGAACTGTGCGAAAGCCAAGTGCCTCGTGTTAGCCCCAGTTGATGGTGTATACCAGAGGCAGCACGAGAAGATGGACTCAGTTTCTATCTTCCACCATAACAAAGATTCATATGGAGAGCAATCTCGTATCGCAAGATATGAGACCTCGAACGAATTGCTTCAAGCGAGGTTAGCTATCGGGTCATCTGTAAGGGGCAACGTCCTTACAGAGACCGGCTCTTTTGAGCTCACGGACCTGAAGACCACGTTGAAGAATGGGTCAGATGCTGACTTAGTTCAACAGTCTCTACCTACTACCCTGAAGGAAACCAGGGAATTGAAAGAAAGGGAAGGGCAGAAGTTTCGGCACTGGATGTAGTAAAAGAGGGATGTTCCTATTATTACAGGAATGAACATTCGCAGAAGGATTGCAGGGCTTGTATAGCCAGTAGCCAGAATTCGAAGCATGTTGTGGCTTCGGCTTCGGGTGTGTTTGTAATAGAGAACTGTATGTCAGTTAACCCTACTTCCTAGGTATTGGATACCGGATTAGGATCTCACATCTGTAATTCGTTACAGGCTCTGAGAAATCGTAGGGTTATCAAGATAGGTGATATGACTCTCAGGGTTGCTAACGGAATGAGCATGTACGCTGAATCCGTAGGGGAATATCATCTTGGACTGACAACTGGGCAGATATTGATTCTGCGTAACTGTTTTTATGTACCAGGTGCGACTTGTAATATCATATCTATATCCTTACTTTCTAGGGAAGGATATGATTTTACTTTTGTAACCGATGTAGTAAACATCCACCTAAATCAAGTTCTGATTGGGTCAGGTACATTAGAAAACGGTATATACGTATTAAATCAAGCTCAGATTTTCAGTGTCCAGAACACACTTAAAAGAAAGTCTCCGGAAACAAATCAGGCTTTCTTATGGCATTGTAGACTGGGTCACATTAATGAGACACGGTTAACAAAGTTACATAAAGAGGGATACTTGAATCCGTTCGAGTATCAGTCTTATGCCACTTGTGAATCTTGTCTCATAGGAAAGATGACAAAGACTCCGTTCACTGGACACGAAGAAAGAGCGAGCGAGCTCTTGGGACTCATACACAGTGATATGTGTGGTCCAATGTCTACACATGCGCGAAGTGGTTATTCATACTTCATTACTTTCACAGATGATTTCTCTAGGTATGGGCATGTCTTCTTGATGAAGCACAAATCCGAGGCCTTTGAGAAATTTCAGGAATACAAGAATGAAGTTGAAAAACAAACAGGCAAAAGTATCAAGACACTGAGATCTGATCGAGGTGATGAATACTTGAGTGCCGAGTTTCTGGACTACTTAAAAGAGAATGGAATTCTCTCTCAGCGTACTCCTCCATACACACCATAACACAACGGTGTATCGGAATGGCGGAATCGAACCCTATTGGATATTGTTCGTTCCATGATGAGTAAGGGTGAGTTCCCACGATCCTTCTGGGGTTATGCACTAGATACAGCTACATATCTCTTGAACAAGGCTCCAACCAAGACTGTGCCTACCACCCCATATCAGATGTGGGGTGGGAAGAAACCCAGTCTTAAGTACCTTAAGCCATGGGGATGTCCAGCTTTTGTAAAGAAGCAGCATGCGGACAAGCTCGAGGCACGCTCAGTACTGTATAAGTTTGTGGGATACCCAAAGAACTCCAGGGGTATCTTTTCTATTCCGCAGAGGAACAAAAGGTTTTTGTTTCTCAGCATGCCCACTTCTTGGAAACTGAATTTTTAGAAAATCAGATAAGTGGGAGCGTAATAGAACTGGAAGAAATTCCAGAACCACAAACTATTACTGAAACCTTGGTAGAACCAGAAGGTTCAGGAGAACCGGACATCCCAGCGCCACTCCGCAGGAGTAGTAGGCTGTCTCATCCGCCCGAGAGATACTACGGTTTTCTCATAGACGGGGATAGAGAGGATTGCACCATTGACTATGGTGAACATACTAGCTTCCAGCAAGCCATTCAGAGCGGTGACTCGGTAAAATGGCTGGATGCAATGCGGACCGAGATAGAGTCCATGTACACCAACAAAGTTTGGACTTTGGACTTATCTCCAGAAGGGGTAAAACTCGTAGGGTGCAAATGGATCTTCAGAAAGAAGATTGGTGTAGATGTGCAGGTTGAGACCTATAAAGCTAGACTTGTTGCAAAGGGTTTTCGTCAAAGACCTGGTTTGGACTATGACGAGACCTTTTCTCCAGTGGCTATGCTGAAATCCATTCGGATCCTTCTTTCCATTGCTGCCTTCCACGATTATGAAATCTGGCAGATGGACGTAAAGACGGCTTTTCTAAATGGAAATTTAGAGGAGTGCGTCTATATGGATCTGCCGGAGGGATTAAATCAGAGTGGGAGCAGCGGTAAAGTGTGCAAGTTGCTCAAGTCCATCTATGGACTGAAGCAGGCATCGCGGAGTTGGAACATCTGCTTTGATGATACTGTCAAGGAATTCGACTTTATCAAAAATCCAGATGAACCATGCATTTACAGTAAGATTGTAGGGAGAACTGTGGTATTCCTCGTCTTGTACGTGGATGACATTCTCCTAATAGGAAATGATATTCCTATGCTACAGTCAGTCAAAGGATTCTTGTCATAGAGGTTCTCCATGAAGGACCTGGGCGATGCGAACTACATTCTGGGGATCCAGATCTATCGTGATAGATCTAAGAGGATGTTAGGACTTTCACAGTCGAGGTACATAGACACCATACTAAAACGATTTAGTATGGAAGATTCCAAGCGCGGTAATCTACCGGCTTGTCACGGAATCACCCTCTCCAAAAAGATGTCTCCCAAGACTGATTTGGAAAGGGCTCGCATGTCATCTATACCCTACGCATCTGCGGTAGGCTCTGTAATGTATGCGATGTTATGCACCAGACCAGATGTACCATACGCATTAAGCGTTGTAAGCCGGTATCAGTCGAACCCAGGGGAGAAACACTGGATAGCAGTAAAGAACATTCTCAAGTACCTGAGAAGGACTAAGGAGATGTTCTTGGTGTATGGCGGAAAAGACCTCCAGATCGAGGCCTTTGCTGACTCCAGCTTCCAGAGTGACAAGGATGACTCCAAGTCCATGTCGGGTTATGTCTTTACCCTCAATAGAGGGGCGGTTTGCTGGAAGAGCTCCAAGCAGGAAACCGTTGCTGACTCAACTATGGAAGCGGAGTACAAAGCTGCTTGCGATGCCGCAAAAGAAGCTGTCTGGATGAAGAAGTTCCTTACGGAGCTTCAGGTGGTTCCTACCAGTGTTGATCCAATACCGCTGTATTGTACAACAACAGCGCTATAGCTTTAGCGAAGGAACCCAGGTCCCATCAGAAGTCCAGGCACATTTTGAGGCGGTACCACCTGATCAGGCAGATTGTAGATCGCCGGGAGATCTAGGTGAAGAGAGTAAATACGGAAGATAACAATGCAGATCCACTCACGAAGGCCCTACCCCAGACTCTGTTCGAGCGGCTGATCGAGATGATAGGTCTTCGATACGAAGTACATGGACTTAGTGCAAGTGGAAGATTGTTAGTGTATATGCCCTAGAGGCCATTACTGTATCATACTAGCTTGTATATTACTTAATGGAAGCTTGGGATATTCACAGTTGTATAGACAATCTTGCTCAAAATGGTAGTATGCTACTTGGTTTGTTTCTACTTCAATATGTGCATGTGTTTCTTTTAGCATATCGCTTATACATATTAGTAGAGCCCTTAGGATCTTTGCTTGATTACCAGCGTTGTGATGGCAGTCACACTAGTGGGGGCTGGGTAATCTATAAGCACATCCTTATACAGGTCCCTAGTCGTTGGACTATCGAGACAGGGCATCGATACTCCGGAGTAGACTAGCGTATGCGCTTCTCATCCCAGTAGGGGAGATGGTCTGTCCTACAGCCATCAGTACATCGTACTGGAGATAGTATGCGGGTGCTCGTTAGGTTACGAGTACACTTTTCAGGACTTGTCGGGAACTGTTGGTTGGTATTTTACCTATCGTCAGTTATCAGTTCCCAGGTGACATGAGTACAGCTTTGTCCGCTGACTTGACACTGTCACTTCGCCTCGAGTGTGTTCCCACTGTACTTAGATTACTACCCTACCACGGCTCAAAGGAGTCGTGCAAACAGGTAGTAGTTGGGTGCAGTTCCGAAGCACTTAGAGGCAGTGACGGTTAGACAGGATTCGTCTCTCCCGGTATTGGGGGTTGACATCGCACTGTGTCTAGGAGAGCCATTACACGAGTAGTCCCTGGCCAGGGCAAGCGAGATATACTGGTAGGTTTCCAGTGTTATCTCAGGGTGTTCTGGGCTACACTCCGACACGATTTGTACCGTTATTAGGGGACTGACGTTCACCACCCCCTAGGCCCGCCATGCGATGTATCAGACAAACAGACCGGGCTGTACGGAGATTGTCACATACAGGCTCAGTAGGAGTTCAGATGGGTTTATCTCATCGGCCTTCTTATCAACATCTACCTAGGGACCGTTACGTACAGCTAGTGCCGCTTGCGGTGGTTAAACCCACTGCCAGCGTAGTATCGAGTCTTTAGAGTCCCACACAGAGAGTTTCCCTGCACTGAGCGAAACGTGTAGAGGCCGTATGGTTTTACGGCAAGGCTGCGATCACTTACGTACACTTGTGTTCGTATGCTATTCGGGCAGGCAATACTAGTTGGCTTTGGTTTAAGCCGGATCCTAGTATTGCATGGATGGATTTGTTTTGTCTTCAGTGCATTCACATTCTAAGGAATGCGGATGCGGGTGTGTATGCACAATTGTGAGGAGCGAAGAAGGAGGAGGTGCCATATTAGGGTTTTGGCAGTTGGTTCGGCCAAAACCGTTATGTGGCAGGCTCATTAGGGTTTTGGCAATTCGTTCGGTCAAAACCATTATGAGCCGCGGACATTACTTACTAATCATTTCAGTGATAATTTTGTGATGGCTAATTGCTTTGACCATTTGACCACCTTGACCACTCTTGACTTTGTTGACCCGTTGACCAAAGTTGACCTTGGCCATTATGAGAGGTCTACACTCTTCTTTGGTTTTCTTTTTCTTTTTGGATTATGAAAATGGTCATGTCAATGTAGCCATCAACTTTATCATGATAGGATTAGTAATGATGATTTTGAGTATTATTGAACCATGGTTGATTTTCTTTGTTCATTATTTCTTTTTCTCATTCTCTCTCTTGGAAGTGAGAAGAAAGAAAGAGAGCTCCATGGTTGCTTGATCTCCTTCATCTTCCTCCTCTTGATAAATTCTTTTGATCTCATGTGTTGAGAGAAAAAGAATCCACATAGACAAACACCTCCATCTTTCTCTTCTACACAACCTAGGACTTCAAAACTAGCGATCTTGTTGCCCTAGTTGCCTCGGCTCGAGGTGGAGCTCGGTGTACATCTCTCGGGTGGATCGTCTTCGACTCAAGAAGGTGTCACGACCCAAAATTCGCCCGTGACGGCCCTAATACTACGCAACGCCTAAAGACGCAACGTAGTAAAAGAAAGCCAAACCCAGAAATCTAAACCATGAAAAATACGGAAAAGATAATATAAGTTTTGAAACAATTGAAATCGCAACCCAAATTCTTTAAAAGTCTTACTTTCTTTCTTTAAAATTTTAGCAACACCCCCTTTTTGTAAATACAAGTCAAGATGAAAGCAACACAAAATAATGACAGTAGAGAAAAAGCTGTATATAAAAGACATCAAATCCACAATATTACACATAACGTCCTCACCAAGTCTCTATGTCCACAAATACAATAGTAGGTGGAGAGTACAAATACAACGAATATACAATATAAAATACCGATAACCATATAACCCACCTAAGCAAAATGGTACTGTGAGCGGATGCGGTATCTGTAGCAAAAGATGGTAGCTGGATAGCTGAATAGAGGAATAGCCTGCCTCGACTACTCTGGGGAAAAACCTGAAACACCTGTGGCACAACGGGGGTGAGTTGCCAACTCGTGAATAGTATAAAACATATGCAGGTAATCGCAGGAATGCACGTACAGCATGAATCTAAGATATGCGAATACAATAATAATATGTCATGTAATGCTGAAATAAGGAGAGTACACTAGTAGGTACAATCAATATGTGAAGCAATAGTAACATGACAATAGTATGCAATAACTATGCAATAGAGATATGAGAAAGCAAATATGCAAATATCATAAGGGTACACTACAAGTACTACCAATATATGAACCTGTGCATAAGGTAGGTAAGGGTGAGGTATAGGGTGGAATATGTCATTTCCCACGGAAACCTGACGTCGTGGCAGGATCACAATCCATCAAGATACTCCAATCCCAAATCCTCAAACCAGCCCCCACATTGGGCACTCACATCATATAAGTCTCACATCTCCTCAATGTACAATATCGAGTAATCTCCTATATCCCGAATGTACAAATCACCAATCACATAGGTATGTCCAATATCCAATCCCAATGAATCACCTAATATCCCAAGTCAAATCCCAAGTAAGTTTCTAACATCCTAGAGGTATGTATATAAGTACGGAAATAAATATGATGGGGGCAATACACATATATTAGCGTCCCATTCCACTAATATTGGTGTAAGGGTATATATAACAACAGCTAAGTCCCCTGTTATATATACAAAAAGGGGTTGAAGAAATATCATGAAAACCGTGTGCCAAGCATCGACACAGAAATCCTCGTATATCGGGCTTCGTCAGTCCGGATCGGCCCACGGGGTCCGTCTGCGGTATCGGCCCTTGGCCCCGACAGTACAGATCCTCCTGCATCCATCTCTCGACTCTGGCCAGTAGCCTCCGGACAACTGCCAGGTCCAATCAATCACCGGTAGGTACTCGCCCGCCTCCAAGCTCAATCGGCAAACCCATCGATCTTCTTGCCGAGGGGAACCATACCGGGCCCCACCATGTACTCTCATACGGCAACCACACCTCGTATGGAGTATATAATCAGCACCGATAAAACTCATGGGGGACACACAAATATCATATCAAGGAAACCGGGTTGTTTCATGTATGCATAATTTCATGAACATCGCGGTTCCCAAATCCCGAAAACATCATACGAAATCCAGATAACAATGCGCAAATCCAGGAATAAATGTATGCGATATATCTGAATGCGAGCAGGTAAACAACAGTATATAGCTGAACCAGATGTATGCGAAATCAAGATAGGGTACAGCTAAGTAACATCAGTAAATGTGAATATGCGACAACAACTGAATATGTGCCTAACATACAGGTGTAGCAAAGTATAGGTATCTACCTATAGGAACTGATGTCGTATACCCCCTGGGTATAAGTAACATGTGTAAGAAATCCCTCCCGGTATAAGTAAAATATGTAGGAGGTATACATGTAGCTGTATCGCAAGGTGAAAATATACCTATCACTAAAGGTATGATACACTATAGGTGTACCGATAAGCTAGATGTCATGTGTGGCAAGCAATAGTAGCTATAAGAGGTAGTGTGTGACATAGCAATTATTGACGGTGTGTGTGTAGCATACAATCCGTGCTCGTGCAACAGGAACCGTCAATAATGTGTGTAGTGTCCTACGGCTGCTAGTCACAGTATATAACTATATCAAGGAAATGCAGTAAGGCGCAATTCTACAATGACGTAGAATGTGCGACAGGAATTTGAATCCTAGCCCAGACGCATAACGCCATGCGGGCGATTCCCCTGTAGATGTTATATCTACTCACATATACTCCACGCTAGGTGAATCCTACCATCTGCTCCCCCTGTAGCCATGTCCGTAGTTCCTGCCTGCAAACCTGCAAATACGACATAAAAATCACATATAAGCCAAAATATTCCGCGAAACGCGATATCGAACCAAAACGAGAAACTCGCGTCGCGAACTAAACGCGTGTGTGCACGATACGCTGAATCGTGTGTATACGCGTCTAAAACCTTTGCGACACGCCGCGATACGCTGGATCACAGAACTCACTCACGTATCGCGCGTATCGCGCAAACACAAATAACACCAAAACGACATATAGTCCCAGATTTTCCTATAGGGGAAATATCACAAAACTAGACATGCCAAAGACCTAGACAACAAAGCAGGGACCCCCTAGCCAAGAGCCCAACACCCAACTCCCCAATTTGGCCGCAATTTGCGGCCAAATTGCTAAAATTGGCGGCCTGAAAATGGGGGTAGGGGCTCGTGCTCTGGTGGTGTGTTCTAGACCTAGATATCAAGTCCTAATTTCCTCAATTTTACTCTGCAAGGTCCGGGTCTATAGCAGATCACAATTATCACAAATATCGCTTAAAAACGACAATTTTGCACAATAAGAAAAACCTATGGTATTTTAGTGTAATCTGGCTATTCCTCAGTTGAAGTGGCCTTGTTAACACTTAAATATACTAGGTTAGCTAACACAATCATCAATTTGCCATCACAACTCACAATCACCAAAATCTAGCACTAATTTAGCTAATTTAACACTAATCGACACAAAACCACACACAAATAAGCAAACTAGGGATTGGGGTTCAGAATTATACCCAATTGGACCCTAGAGAGCTGGTGAAGAGGTGTAGGGAGGAGGTGAGAGCTCCTGCAAGTGCTGGGGCTCCTCCTGCAGCTGCTGCTTCTGGTGCTGCTGCAACTGCTGCTACTTGCTGCTGCTATTGTTTTTGTTGTTGTTGCTGTTGCTGGGGCAGCTGCTGCTGTTGCTGAAGATGATGATGATGCTGTTGCTGTTGTAGCTGATGTTGTTGTTGTTGTTGTTGTTGTTGTTCTTGCTGGTGATGTTAGTGTTTATGCCCTAGAAGGCCATTACTGTATCATACTAGCTTGTATATTACTTAATGGAAGCTTGGGATATTCACATGTATATAACAGTCTTGCTAAACATGGTAGTATGCTACTTGGTTTTTCTATCTTAATATGTGAGTGTACGTATTTATAGAGCTCTTAGGATCTTGCTTGTCTACCAGCGTTGTGATGGCAGTCACACTAGTGGGGGCTGGGTAGTCTACAAGCACATCCTTATTCAGGTCCCTGGTCGTTGGATTATCGAGACAGAGCATCGATACTCCGGAGTAGACTGGTGTGTACGCTTCTCATCCCAGTTGGGGAGATGGTCTGTCCCACAGCCGTCAGTACGTCGTACTGGAGATAGTATACAGGTGCTCGTTAGGTTACGGGTACACCGGACAGGACTCACAGGGAACTGTTGGTTGGTTTGATACCAGTCGTCAGTAAACAGTTCCCAGGTGACATGAGTACAGCGTAGTCCGCAGACTTGACACTGCTACATCGCCTCGAGTGTGTCCCACTGTTCTTAGATTGCTACCCTACCACGGCTCAAAGGAGTCGTGCAAACAGGTAGCAGTTAGGTGCAGTCCCGAGCACTTGGAGGCAGTGGCGGTTAGACAGGATTCGTCCCTCCCGGTATTGGGAGTAGATATCGTGCTGTGTCAGAGAGCCATTACGCAAAGTCCCTGGCCAGGGCAAGCGAGATTTGCTGGTAGGTTCCAGTAGTTTCTCAGGGTGTAATGGGCTTCCCTCCGACACGACTTATACCGCTATTAGGGGACTGACGCTTGCCGCCCCCCTAGGCCCGATATGCGATAGTCTTGGACGAACGGACCGGACTGTACGGAGATTGTCACATCAGACTCAGTAGGAGTTCGGATGGGTTTTCTCATCGGCCTTCTTATCGACAACTACCTGGGGACCGTTACGTACAGCTAGTGCCGCTTGCGGTCTATGGTTAAACCCACTGCCAGCATAGTAGTCGAGTCTCTAGAGTCCCACACAGAGAGTTTCCTACTCCAGGAGAAACGATATAGAGGTTGCATGGTTTTGCGACAAAGGGTTCGGACGCATACGTGCGTTTACGCGCGTACGACTTTCGGACAGTTTTTACCAGTCGGCTTTGGTTTAAGCCAGTTACTGGTATCCGGTTATTGGATTTATACAGTCTAAAGTTTTTCCGTATTTTTACGGATCGGAGGGGCGTTCTCGTAATTACTCGAGAAGCTTCTAGAAGATGGTGACTAAGGAGGGTTATGTGTCATATTCATTAAATGAGTTATATGAGTCATGGTGATGATTCATTAAGCATGTGTCATTATCATTTATTGCTTAATGACTCATGCTAATGAATCACCACTAGATATTTTATGAAGCATGATTATTCATCACTCTTTATTAGAAAATGCTTCATATATGATATGATACTCATAACTTATTTATCATAATATTATTCACATTCTCTCTCCTCAAGCTCTCTCTCTTCAAAAGACTAATCCTCACCCTCATGTGTTGAGATCTAGGATTAGTTAGACTAATCAATCCATAACCATCACTCTATTTCATCTATCTTCTTTGATTAGAAATCCAAGAAGGTTAGTTGCCTCAAGTTTAGAGGTTTAGCTTGGTGTTTTGCTCTCGGGTGGATCGTCTACTACCTAGAGAAGGTCGAGGAGAACAAAGGAGAACACAAAGACGAAGGACCGGTTTCATTAGGTATAATCCCTAAACACAATTGAAAAGAAACTCTTTGTGTACGGTTATTTATAGTTTAGCTTCGATTCAAGCGGTTAGTCGATGTTCGTTCTTTAAACATGATCTTTTTTGAAAATTCCGCCTCCCCACAAGTACTAGGGTGTACTACATCGACTTACAGTGGTATCAGAGCCTCGCTAAACACTAAATAACTTAATCGCAAATTTGTACGAATTTCGAACGGAAAAACGAAGCCGGAAAACCCTAAAAAATGCAAGTTTCTGTCGAAATTTAAATGATGTCCAAAAATTTTTCAGGTGAGCTCAGAGTGCTTGACATGACACCAGTAGAACACCCAAGAAAAACAGTCGTCTGAATCGCCCAACTCGCCGCGGAACCGCGGCCTCAGCCTACTGAGTCGCCGCGCTTCCGCCGCCGAGTTGGCGAGTCAGGAGCCGATTTTTCTTCTGTTGCTTCTCTGTGGAATTTGGGGTTTTCTGGAATATTTAATATTTGCTCAGGTTACTGTTTAACAGAGCAGATTTTGGAGCAATATTGATGTTGTTTAATCGATCGAAATTGTACAGTATTTGCATATTGGATTATATCTGTGATTGTTTAATGTGTTCGTAAACCTCCCCTAACTGCTAGTATGTCGGTTGGCAGGGGGTTGCACATTTCTGAAATGGTTATATCTGTTTGTGCATATAAACTGTATTGGACTGTTGTGGTGTATAGCCGGGGTTAGCAATGAGTTATTGTTTAATTCATTTGTTGTAAATGTAATTTGTTGTAATATTATTTTTGCGGGGCACTTCCAGGTTGCGGTCGTAGCCACCGTTGTATTATTTCATTTTACTGTTTTTGCTCCTAGGACTGACCCAAGGTGGGGTACACAGACTGCCGGGTGGGTAGTTTGCCGTACCCGTAGGGGTCGAGGGTGGGGTAACGGCTATTCATCACAACTGTGTAATCTGTCTTTTCTTGCAGGCTCAAAAGAAATACAGATTGCTTGCAAATCCAATATTGTTTATCTGTGTTCTGGAATGTATATCATTGCGTCAGACGAATGTAAAATATCTATATTTATTGTAGCTATTTAGACGTCACTTATGTTTTACACCCGCGCTAGCCCAGCCCCCGCTCTGTCGTTAGTTAAGTAACCTAACGGGTGATGACGGGACCCCGTGGCGAATGCGGATGGCATAAGAGGACGTTGTATTTTCGTTGTTTTCTGCAATGATAGGTTAATGATGGGACGCATTATCTATAATGCAAAGAAAATAAACCAAAGTTTGAATCGTTGGAACAATTTAAAAGAAACCACTCGGTTAATTTTAAAAACAGATATTTTTAAATGCGGAGATTTAACCACTCCTTTTAAAAGCTATCAGGTTCCTTCGGTTATATCAAGTTCACTACGTTCACGGTTTCGCCAAAACCAGTCGTAGCCCTCCGTCATTTCTTATGAATGGTCAGTAGTATTCAAGCTATGTTTGTTTGGCCCTTAGTCAAGACATAGTGATTGGTAGCTGCTGGGGTATTCATTTGTTGCATAGATAGATGAGTTGGTTTGGGACAGTCGTATTACTTTGTTTGGCCCTTAGTCAAGAGTATACGGATGGGTTCAAATCAACAGGATAATGATGGGCAGAACTTGACATGTGACTTATGATTTGTTGGCCCTTAGTCAAGATCATAAGAGCATGGGGCAAAAATCCATATCGGGAATTTCTAAAGAAACTGAAATTTGCAAAGAGATGCATACCATTTTGAGTTTGATGAATGTTGGTAGCATTCCTACAACATTATCAGACGATGATATTTGGATCCCGATCCTACTGTGAGTATATGATACTTATCAGGATATTCGTCACTTAACGATCAATGCTATAAACCTAGTAGGTGTCCAGAAAAGTGTCAGCGGGGTTACGCCCCCAGAGAAAAGAGGTTATTTAATTAAGGAACTTCGCGAAAGCGTTGGAAAACCTCCCTCGAAGTATCGACACCGGCCTGGCTGAACGGTTAAGCAAGTATTGTACGGTGAGAATAGTCTTGGCTAATTCTTCTTTTATGGTTTGAGGAAGGATTCGAGAAACAGTGGGAGCCATCCAGTTTAGATAAACTAAAAACCACTCTAAACTTGCAAGAGCATCATGCTAAAGAGTTTTCTTCTCTCTCTCCTAATTGCAGCGACCCTGAAAATGACTGGACTTAAGTTACTTTTAGAGAAAAATATACTGACGGGGCCAAACTATAAAGATTGGCTGCGGAATGTCAAAATGGCTTTGACCTATGACAAACTGGGGTACGTCCTCACCGCTACGGCACCTGCTGTCCCTGGTCCCAAATCCAGTAATGCGGATAAGGAAATCCGCAAAACCTGGGATTTAGATTGCGCGAGAGCCAAGTGCATCGTGCTTGCCTCGATGAACAATGAACATCAGAGGAGGCACGAGGATATGTCCCTAGATGGCATATTTCTCCATACAAAGGAACTTTATGGAGAGCAATCTCGTATAGCAAGATACGAGACCTCTAAGAACTTGTTTCGAGCGAGGTTGGCTGTCGGGTCATCGGTAGGTGAACATGTCCTAAAGATGATCGGCTATATAGAAGAGCTCGCAGACCTTGGGACGACTTTGGATAATGGGCTCTATACAGACCTTATTCTCCAGTCCCTTCCTCCTACCTACGCCCAGTTTATCCTCAACTTCAATCTTCAAGGAAAAGAAGTTGAACTTGCGGAACTCCTGAACATGTTAAGGAGTGCAGAGGGCACCTTGCAGAAGGCAAGGGAAACACCCGCTATGTTTGTTGGCGGTACATCTTCTTCCGGGTCCAAGGCTAGGGCCAAAGGAAGGAAGAAGAAGGCCGCACCCAGACCTAGAGGAGGTGTTAGTAAGGTAGGAGGGAAGGGAAAGAAAAAGAAAGCAGTACCGATAGTTGGTCAGGATGAGTGCTTCCATTGTCACAGGAAAGGGCACTGGAAGAAGGATTGCAAGGCGTGGAACGCCAAGAACCAGGAACCGAAGCAAGCTGTGGCTTCGACTTCAGGTGTGTTTGTAATTGAGAATTGTCTGTCGATCAACTCTACTTCCTGGGTATTGGATACTGGATCAGGATCTCATATTTGCAATTCATTGCAAGCACTGAGAAACCGTAGAGTGCTGAAGGAAGGTGATATGATCCTCAGGGTTGCTAACGGAGCTAGCGTGGAAGCTGCGTCCGTCGGGGATTATCACCTAGGATTGACAAGTGGACACATTTTGGTTTTACATAACTGTTATTTTGTACCCAGCTTAACG
Organism: Agapanthus africanus; assembly: GCA_030015575.1. NCBI lineage: Eukaryota > Viridiplantae > Streptophyta > Magnoliopsida > Asparagales > Amaryllidaceae > Agapanthus > Agapanthus africanus. Next base: position 379,447,339 of record JASDDO010000012.1, read on the forward strand.
TGTAATATCATATCAGTTTCCTTGTTATCAAATAAAGGTTAAGATTTCACGTTTGTAAGAGATGTTGTCAACATCCACCTTAATCATGGTTTGATTGGGTCCGATACTCTAAATAACGGCATATATGTTTTAAACCAACTCCAAATTTTCAACGTCCAGAACACACTAAAAAGAAAGTCTCCAGATTTGAATAAAGCTTTCTTATGGCATTGTAGACTGGGTCACATCAATGAGAGAAGGTTGACTAAGTTGCATAGAGAAGGATATTTGGACACGTTCGAATATCAAACTTATGACACTTGTCAATCTTGTCTCAAAGGAAAGATGACAAAGACTCCATTCACTGGACAAGGAGTAAGAGCGAGCGAGCTCTTAGGACTCATACACAGCGATGTATGTGGTCCAATGTCTACACATGCGAGAGGTGGTTATTCCTACTTCATTACTTTTACAGATGATTTCTCTAGGTATGGATATGTTTTCTTAATGAAGCATAAATCAGAGGCCTTTAAGAAATTCCTGGAATTCAAGAGTGAAGCGGAAAACCAAACAGGCAAAAGTATTAAGACACTAAGATCTGATCGAGGTGGAGAATACTTAAGTGCCGAGTTCCTAGGTTACCTAAAAGAGAAAGGAATTCTCTCTCAGCTTACTCCTCCATACACTCCACAGCACAACGGTGTATCGGAGAGACGGAATCGAACCCTATTGGATATGGTACGATCCATGATGAGTAATGCTGAGTTACCGCGATCTTTCTGGGGTTATGTGCTAGAATCAGCGGCATATCTTTTGAACCAGGTTCCAACCAAGACTGTGCCTACCACACCATATCAGATGTGGAGTAGGAAGAAACCCTGTCTAAAACATTTTAGGACATGGGGGTGTCCAGCTTTTGTAAAAAAGCAGCATGTGGACAAGCTCGAGGCACGATCAGTACTGTGTAAGCTTGTGGGATATCCAAAGAACTCCAAGGGATATTATTTCTATTACGCAGAGGAACAAAAGGTTTTTGTTTCTCGTCATGCCCACTTCTTAGAAACTGAATTTTTAGAAAATCAGAAGAGTGGGAGCGAAATAGAACTGGAAGAAATTCCAGAACCACAAGCTGCTACTGAAAGTTTGGTAGAACCAGAGGTTCAAGAAGAACAGAACATTCCCGCACCCCTCCGCAGGAGTAGTAGGCCGTCTCATCCGCCTGAGAGATACTACGGTTTTCTCATAGACGGGGATAGAGAGGATTGCATCATAGATGATGATGAACCTACTGACTTCCAGCAGGCCATCCAGAGCGGCGACTCGGTACGATGGCTAGATGCAATGCGGACCGAAATGGAGTCCATGTACACCAACAAAGTATGGACTTTGGACTTTGCTCCAGATGGGGTAAAACCCATAGGATGCAAATGGATCTTCAAGAAAAAGATTGGTGTAGATGGACAGGTGGAAACCTATAAGGCTAGACTTGTTGCAAAGGGTTTTCGTCAAAGACCTGGTTTGGACTATAACGAAACCTTTTCTCCAATGGCTATGCTCAAATCCATTCGGGTCCTTCTTGCTATTGCTGCCTTCCATGATTATGAAATCTGGCAGATGGACGTAAAGACGGCTTTTCTGAATGGAAATTTAGAAGAGAGCGTCTATATGGATCAGCCAGAGGGTTTCAATCAGAGTGGGAGCAGCGGGAAAGTATGCAAGCTGCTTAAGTCCATTTACGGACTAAAGCAGGCATCGCGGAGTTGGAACATCTGTTTTGATGAGACAGTCAAAGAATATGACTTTATCAAAAATCCAGATGAACCGTGCATATATAGTAAAGTAGTGGCCAGAAGTGTCGTATTCCTCGTCTTGTACGTGGATGACATTCTATTGATAGGAAATGACATTCCTATGCTACAATCTGTCAAAGGATTCTTGTCACACAGGTTCTCCATGAAAGACCTGGGTGATGCCTCTTACATTCTGGGGATCCGGATCTATCGTGATAGATCCAAGAGGATGTTGGGACTTTCGCAGTCCAGGTATATCGACACTGTACTGAAAAGATTCAGTATGGAAGATTCTAAGCGCGGTAATCTACCGGCTTGTCACGGAATCACCCTCTCCAAAGAGATGTCTCCCAAGACTGATTTGGAAAGGGAACGCATGTCTATTATACCCTACGCTTCTGCGGTAGGCTCTATAATGTATGCGATGTTGTGTACCAGACCAGATGTAGCTTACGCACTGAGCGTGGTAAGCCGGTATCAGTCAGACCCAGGGGAGAAGCACTGGATAGCAGTAAAGAACATTCTCAAGTACATGAGGAGGACTAAGGAGATGTTCTTGGTTTACGGCGCAAAAGACCTCAGGTTGGAGGCCTTTGCTGATTCCGGCTTCCAGAGTGATAAGGACGATTCTAAGTCCATGTCGGGTTATGTCTTTACCCTCAATGGAGGGGCGGTGTGCTGGAGGAGCTCCAAGCAGGACACCGTTGCTGACTCGACGATGGAAGCGGAGTATATAGCTGATTGCGATGCCGCAAAAGAAGCAGTCTGGATGAAGAAGTTCCTAACAGAACTTCAGGTTGTTCCTACCATAGTTGATCCAGTACCTCTGTATTGCGACAACAACGGAGCTATAGCTTTAGCGAAGGAACCAAGGTCCCATCAGAAGTCCAGACACATCTTGAGGCGGTATCACCTGATCAGGGAGATCATTGATTGTCAGGAGATCGAGGTTCGGAGAGTTGCTTCAGAAGAGAACATTGCTGATCCATTCACGAAGGCCCTTCCTCAGATTCAGTTCGAGAGGCTACTCGAGATCATTGGTCTACGATATGCCAGTACATGGCCCTAGTGCAAGTGGGAGATTGTTAGTGTTTATGCCCTAGAAGGCCATTACTGTATCATACTAGCTTGTATATTACTTAATGGAAGCTTGGGATATTCACATGTATATAACAGTCTTGCTAAACATGGTAGTATGCTACTTGGTTTTTCTATCTTAATATGTGATTGTACGTATTGATAGAGCTCTTAGGATCTTGCTTGTCTACCAGCGTTGTGATGGCAGTCACACTAGTGGGGGCTGGGTAGTCTACAAGCACATCCTTATTCAGGTCCCTGGTCGTTGGATTATCGAGACAGAGCATCGATACTCCGGAGTAGACTGGTGTGTACGCTTCTCATCCCAGTTGGGGAGATGGTCTATCCCACAGCCGTCAGTACGTCGTACTGGAGATAGTATACAGGTGCTCGTTAGGTTACGGGTACACCGGACAGGACTCACAGGGAACTGTTGGTTGGTTTGATACCAGTCGTCAGTAAACAGTTCCCAGGTGACATGAGTACAGCGTAGTCCGCAGACTTGACACTGCTACTTCGCCTCGAGTGTGTCCCACTGTTCTTAGATTGCTACCCTACTACTGCTGAAAGGAGTAGTGCAAACAGGTAGCAGTTGGGTGCAGTCCCGAGCACTTGGAGGCAGTGGTGGTTAGACAGGATTCGTCCCTCCCGGTATTGGGAGTAGATATCGTGCTGTGTCAGAGAGCCATTACGCAAAGTCCCTGGCCAGGGCAAGCGAGATTTGCTGGTAGGTTCCAGTAGTTTCTCAGGGTGTAATGGGCTTCCCTCCGACACGACTTATACCGCTATTAGGGGACTGACGCTTGCCGCCCCCTAGGCCCGATATGCGATAGTCTTGGACGAACGGACCGGACTGTATGGAGATTGTCACATCAGACTCAGTAGGAGTTCGGATGGGTTTTCTCATCGGCCTTCTTATCGACAACTACCTGGGGACCGTTACGTACAGCTAGTGCCGCTTGCGGTCTGTGGTTAAACCTACTGCCAGCGTAGTAGTCGAGTCTCTAGAGTCCCACACAGAGAGTTTCCTACTCCTGGCGAAACGATATAGAGGTTGCATGGTTTTGCGACAAAGGGTTCGTACGCATACGTGCGTTTACGCGCGTACGACTTTCGGACAGTTTTTACCAGTCGGCTTTGGTTTAAGCCAGTTACTGGTATCCGGTTATTGGATTTATACAATCTAAAGTTTTTCCGTATTTTTACGGATTGGAGGGGCGTTCTCGTAATTACTCGAGAAGCTTCTAGAAGATGGTGACTAAGGAGGGTTATGTGTCATATTCATTAAATGAGGTATATGAGTCATGGTGATGATTCATTAAGCATGTGTCATTATCATTTATTGCTTAATGACTCATGCTAATGAATCACCACTAGATATTTTATGAAGCATGATTATTCATCACTCTTTATTCTTTTCTTCTTATTAGAAAATGCTTCATATATGATATGATACTCATAACTTATTTATCATAATATTATTCACATTCTCTCTCCTCAAGCTCTCTCTCTTCAAAAGACTAATCCTCACCCTCATGTGTTGAGATCTAGGATTAGTTAGACTAATCAATCCATAACCATCACTCTATTTCATCTATCTTCTTTGATTCGCAATCCAAGAAGGTTAGTTGCCTCAAGTTTAGAGGTTTAGCTTGGTGTTTTGCTCTCGGGTGGATCGTCTACTACCTAGAGAAGGTCGAGGAGAACAAAGGAGAACACAAAGACGAAGGACCGGTTTCATTAGGTATAATCCCTAAACACAATTGAAAAGAAACTCTTTGTGTACGGTTATTTATAGTTTAGCTTCGATTCAAGCGGTTAGTCGATGTTCGTTCTTTAAACATGATCGTTTTTGAAAATTCTGCCTCCCCACAAGTACTGGGGTGTACTACATCGACTTACAGGTGATGATGATGATGATGAGTTGTTGTTGCTATTGCTGCTGCTGCTGCTCCTGAAGGCTGCTGCTTCAGCTGTTGTGTAAGTGTGTGTGTGAGAGAGTGAGTGAAATGAGAGCAAAGAGAATGAGAAATGAGAAAACTAACAAAGCTAACCCCTCCTCTCTTCTCACTCCCTCTCACCTCATTAAATGAGGCATGGGCAAAGCCATGATGCCCATGCTCTCTCTCTCTCTCTTAGTCAACAATTCAACCATATTAAAAAAAGGAACCCTTTTAAAATCATTTTAGATAAAAAAAGAGCCATGACACTATAAAACCCAAAGCACTTAAACAAAAATTATTAACTTAAAGAGAAAGGATTAATCTATCATGCTTGCTAAACATGGTCTAACCCCATCTCTAAACCCTAGTTGTCATGCACAAATGTGTGTGTGCCTAACAAAATTCTAATAAAATACACCATAAATCGGATAAAATATTTAAAACCCAATTTGGTAAACTTTTTATTAAAAACCACACATTAAAATATAATTAGCTACAAAACACATTCTAAGGTGTTACAATCTCCCCCCCCCCCTTAAAAGAAATTCGTCCCCGAATTTAAAACTTATAGTGTTACGCGTAACTTCAAAAGAAGATTAAAATCCTCAAATCTCGCTCACAGCCTCCCAAGTAACTAACTCACTATACGGCTACGTCCAAGGAAACCCTTCACAGATGGCAAGACCCTTGACCGATGTTCCTCCACCTGCCGAGCCATTAACACACATAGCTGCTGGTGAACGAAAGATCGCGTCCAGCTCAATGGTCTGATGCCAAATCATGTGAGAAGGTCATGAAGGTAATTTTAAAGTATCATCACAAGGAATACGGGGTGAAAATCCAATAATCTGGGCGGAAGTGCCAAATTGAAGGCAACGAAACTAACTCGCTTATAGGATCTCAGAAGGACCTAAATCCTGGGATAAGCTTCCCAACGTCCAACACGTCATTCATCGGAAAGTCCATAGGAATACATGATCTGTCCTACGAACTCGAGTCTATGACCAACACAGTCGTCATAAGACCTCAGTTCGAAATGGACAATCCCCATCCTGACCTAACAAAATTGGCCCGTGACGGCCCTAATACTACGCAACGCCTAAAGACGCAACGTAGTAAAAGAAAGACAAACCCAGAAATCTAAACCATGAAAAATACGGAAAAGATAATATAAGTTTTGAAACAATTGAAATCGCAACCCAAATTCTTTAAAAGTCTTACTTTCTTTCTTTAAAATTTTAGCAACACCCCCTTTTTGTAAAGACAAGTCAAGATGAAAGCAACACAAAATAATGACAGTAGAGAAAAAGCTGTATATAAAAGACATCAAATCCACAATATTACACATAACGTCCTCACCAAGTCTCTATGTCCACAAATACAATAGTAGATGGAGAGTACAAATACAACGAATATACAATATAAAATACCGATAACCATCTAACCCACCTAAGCAAAATTGTACTGTGTGCGGATGCGGTATCTGTAGCAAAAGATGGTAGCTGGATAGCTGAATAGAAGAATAGCCTGCCTCGACTACTCTGGGGAAAAACCTGAAACACCTGTGGCACAACGGGGGTGAGTTGCCAACTCGTGAATAGTATAAAACATATGCAGGTAATCGCAGGAATGCACGTACAGCATGAATCTAAGATATGCGATTACAATAATAATATGTCATGCAATGCTGAAATAAGGAGAGTACACTAGTAGGTACAATCAATATGTGAAGCAATAGTAACATGACAATAGTATGCAATAACTACGCAATAGAGATATGAGAAAGCAAATATGCAAATATCATAAGGGTACACTACAAGTACTACCAATATATGAACCTGTGCATAAGGTAGGTAAGGGTGAGGTATAGGGTGGAATATGTCATTTCCCACGGAAACCTGACGTCGTGGCAGGATCACAATCCATCAAGATACTCCAATCCCAAATCCTCAAACCAGCCCCCACATTGGGCACTCACATCATATAAGTCTCACATCTCCTCAATGTACAATATCGAGTAATCTCCTATATCCCGAATGTATAAATCACCAATCACATAGGTATGTCCAATATCCAATCCCAATGAATCACCTAATATCCCAAGTAAGTTTCTAACATCCTAGAGGTATGTATATAAGTACGGAAATAAATATGATGGGGGCAATACACATATATTAGCGTCTCATTCCACTAATATTGGTGTAAGGGTATATATAACAACGGCTAAGTCCCCTGTTATATATACAAAAAGGGGTTGAAGAAATATCATGAAAACCGTGTGCCAAGCATCGACACAGAAATCCTCGTATATCGGGCTCCGTCAGTCCGGATCGGCCCACGGGGTCCGTCTGCGGTATCGGCCCTCGGCCCCGACAGTACAGATCCTCCCGCATCCATCTCTCGACTCTGGCCAGTAGCCTCCGGACAACTGCCAGGTCCAATCAATCACCGGTAGGTACTCGCCCGCCTCCAGGCTCAATCGGCAAACCCATCGATCTTCTTGCCGAGGGGAACCATACCGGGCCCCACCATGTACTCTCATACGGCAACCACACCTCGTATGGAGTATATAATCAGCACCGATAAAACTCATGGGGGACACACAAATATCATATCAAGGAAACCGGGTTGTTTCATGTATGCATAATTTCATGAACTCCCGCGGTTCCCAAATCCGGAAAACATCATACGAAATCCAGATAACAATGCGCAAATCCAGGAATAAATGTATGCGATATATCTGAATGCGAGTAGGTAAACAACAGTATATAGCTGAACCAGATGTATGCGAAATCAAGATAGGGTACAGCTAAGTAACATCAGTAAATGTGAATATGCGACAACAACTGAATATGTGCCTAACATACAGGAGTAGCAAAGTATAGGTATCTACCTATAGGAACTGATGTCGTATACCCCCCTGGGTATAAGTAACATGTGTAAGAAATCTCTCCCGGTATAAGTAAAATATGTAGGAGGTATACCTGTAGCTGTATCGCAAGGTGAAAATATACCTATCACTAAAGGTATGATACACTATAGGTATACCGATAAGCTAGATGTCATGTGTGGCAAGCAATAGTAGCTATAAGAGGTAGTGTGTGACATAGCAATTATTGACGGTGTGTGTGTAGCATACAATCCGTGCTCGTGCAACAAGAACCGTCAATAATGTGTGTAGTGTTCTACGGCTGCTAGTCACAGTATATAACTATATCAAGGAAATGCAGTAAGGCGCAATTCTACAATGACGTAGAATGTGCGACAGGAATTTGAATCCTAGCCCAGACGCATAACGCCATGCGGGCGATTCCCCTGTAGATGTTATATCTACTCACCTATACTCCACGCTAGGTGAATCCTACCATCTGCTCCCCCTGTAGCCGTGTCCGTAGTTCCTGCCTGCAAACCTGCAAATACGACATAAAAATCACATATAAGCCAAAATATTCCGCGAAACGCGATATCGAACCAAAACGAGAAACTCGCGTCGCGAACTAAACGCGCGTGTGCACGATACGCTGAATCGTGTGTATACGCGTCTAAAACCTTTGCGACACGCCGCGATACGCTGGATCACAGAATCCACTCACGTATCGCGCGTATCGCGCAAACACAAATAACACCAAAACGACATATAGTCCCAGATTTTCCTACAGGTGAAATATCATAAAACTAGACATGCCAAAGACCTAGACAACAAAGCAGGGACCCCCTAGCCAAGAGCCCAACACCCAACTCCCCAACTTGGCCGCAATTTGCGGCCAAATTGCTAAAATTGGCGGCCTGAAAATGGGGGTAGGGGCTCGTGCTCTGGTGGTGTGTTCTAGACCTAGATATCAAGTCCTAATTTCCTCAATTTTACTCTGCAAGGTCCGGGTCTATAGCAGATCACAATTATTACAAATATCGCTTAAAAACGACAATTTTGCACAATAAGAAAAACCTATGGTATTTTAGTGTAATCTGGCTATTCCTCAGTTGAAGTGGCCTTGTTAACACTTAAATATACTAAGTTAGCTAACACAATCATCAATTTGCCATCACAACTCACAATCACCAAAATCTAGCACTAATTTAGCTAATTTAACACTAATCGACACAAAACCACACACAAATAAGCAAACTAGGGATTGGGGTTCAGAAATATACCCAATTGGACCCTAGAGAGCTGGTGAAGAGGTGTAGGGAGGAGGTGAGAGCTCCTGCAAGTGCTGGGGCTCCTCGTGCAGCTGCTGCTTCTGGTGCTGCTGCAACTGCTGCTACTTGCTGCTGCTATTGTTTTTATTGTTGTTGCTGTTGCTGGGGCAGCTGCTGCTGTTGCTGAAGATGATGATGATGCTGTTGTTGTTGTAGCTGATGTTGTTGTTGTTGTTGTTGTTGTTGTTCTTGCTGGTGATGATGATGATGATGAGTTGTTGTTGCTATTGCTGCTGCTGCTGCTCCTGAAGGCTGCTGCTTCAGCTGTTGTGTGAGTGTGTGTGTGAGAGAGTGAGTGAAATGAGAGAAAAGAGAATGAGAAATGAGAGAACTAATAAAGCTAACCCCTCCTCTCTTCTCACTCCCTCTCACCTCATTAAATGAGGCATGGGCAAAGCCATGATGCCCATGCTCTCTCTCTCTCTCTCTCTTAGTCAACAATTCAACCATATTAAAAAAAAGGAACCCTTTTAAAATCATTTTAGATAAAAAAAAAGAGCCATGACACTATAAAACCCAAAGCACTAAAAAAAAAATTATTAACTTAAAGAGAAAGGATTAATCTATCATGCTTGCTAAACATGGTCTAACCCCATCTCTAAACCCTAGTTGTCATGCACAAATGTGTGTGTGCCTAACAAAATTCTAATAAAATACATCATAAATAGGATAAAATATTTAAAACTCAATTTGGTAAACTTTTTATTAAAAACAACACATTAAAATCTAATTAGCTACAAAACACATTCTAAGGTGTTACAGAAGGCCGCGGAGGTGACCAAGATCCGGATCGACCCTCGGAGCATGGATGGATAAGTCGGACAGCGGAGAGAAGACCCGAAGGACCGGTTTCGTGAGGTATAATTTCTACGGAATAGTAGTTAACGCCTCTAGTAGTTTGCTAGTTTCTAGTTTAGCAAAGATCCGGCTTTTAGTCCATGTTGTCTTTGCGCCAAAAATTGTTTTTCGCCGTTTCCACCTCCCCGAAAGAACCGGGGTGAGCAACGTGGACTTACATTCTTGCGAGCCTATTCTTCGTTTCCCACAAGGCTCGCCACCTCATCCCAGCTCTTCTAGTTCTCCACGGACGATCCCCACTTCTAGTTTGGGATCGGGTCCACACACACTTCCTTCTCATATGATGGACCCAACGCTTATTGCTAAAGCACCTTACCCTAATCGGTTAAGGGATAACAAATCGAGTCCACATATGGAGAAGATTGTGGACATGTTTAAGCAAGTTAACATCAACATCCCTCTCCTAGATGCCATCCAACAAGTTCCGTCCTATGCGAAAACTCTTAAGAACTTGTGCACTAGGAAGAGGAAGACTCAAGTGCCCAAGAAGATATTCATGGCAAAGACTGTAGACACGGGTTTCCCCCAACAAGTACCACGGAAACGTAAGGACCCTGGCTGTCCTACTATTTCTATTTCTATTTGGGAAAAACACATCAACCGTGCTCTACTAGACCTTGGCGCTAGTGTTAACTTGCTTCCATACTCGGTTTACGAGAAGTTAGGTATCGGAGTGTTAAAGCCCTCGAGCATAACTCTCCAGATGGATGACCGATCAATCATCAAACCTAGGGGTGAACTGGAGGATGTGTTAATAAAAATCGGGGAATTTGTATTCCCTGTGGACTTTATTATACTTGATACACAACCTGTAGCGAACCCACAGAATCAAATTCCGGTGATTTTAGGTCGCCCCTTTTTGGCCACTTCCAATGTTATAATCAACTGTCGTAATGGTTCTATGACCCTATCTTTTGGGAATAGGTCAATACAACTGAACATTTACAAGTTGGGAAGTGTACCCTCCGAACTTAAAGGTCTGTTCTGTCGACTTAATGGATGTCGACAACAGCGAATTTGATAATCCTCATGATACTGATCTTGACTCTTTTCATACGTTATTATTTGACCCAATTATGTATCATACACATACGGACTCTTCCACCGAGATGTCCGGGTCAACAACTATGTAACGTTTTAGAAATCGTTTTGCGAATTTTCCCGTTTTAGGGCAAAATTGTCGGGTTTTTCTGTTTTAACCAGATTTCGATCAAACGTCCGTATAAGCTTGCCGGCACCTAGTTTAGCTAAAATAAAGCTTGTGCGCGAACTTTGGGAGTATTTGCGAGGTTTTAGTTCAGATAGAATTTTTCCCAAATAAAATATTATTTTAAGCGGTATTTTGTGCACGTAAATCGGGAAATTTTTTCTCTTTTGAATAAATTAATTTTGTCACTAGAAAATTTTTGGAAACTTTTTTTTAAATATCTAGATATTTTTGGAGTGCAAAAGGAATTATTTTAAAAAGAAAAGAAAAGTTATAAAGGTGGCAAAGTGCATTTATTAGCTTTTATTACTCATTTTCCTAGCAATTTCTTCACCCAAAATTCACAAAAATACCCCCAACCTCCCCATGGCCGAGCCTTATCTCAAATTTCTGTCCAAAATATTTCCCAAGCTCATTTCTTCATTATTTCTTCAAAATTCTTCAAAAGAATTCCAAAAATAAATCCAAAAATAACTATATAAAAATTAAACCATCATTCTCTTCACTAAGCTTGTTTGGATCTTCAACAAAACATGGGTTTTGGTGGCTAGGGTTGATGAAGCATGTTGGTTTTGTGAGTTCTTGAAGTGGTATAAATTCTATCCCTAAATCCTTAATTTATTGCTTTAATCTTAATCTAGCTATTTTAGCTAGCTAATTATGTATTTTGTATAGCTTTTAAATCATGATTAATTCATTTATTTTTGTTTTAAGAAATTCATGTTAGGGTTAAAGTTTGTTTAAGTGATCAGTGTTCATTTAAAGTGTTAATTTGTGCTTTGGAAAAGATTAACCTAGTAGAAAATGTTAATTTTTGCTAATTAACACTTTGGTTTAATTATGCAAATTTCTTACTAGGCTTTTGCTAAAACATAATTAGCGAGTGTTAAAAATATATGAATGGTTTAGATAGCTTAGTTAAGCTATTTTAAGGTGTTTGTAATCGCTAGATATGCGTTAGCTTGAAACTAGTGCGAAATATTGCGATAGGTCGCTTACTAGGTTTCGGGGTTTTTCCGACGTAGAGTTCGTTTGGTCGTTGCGAGGTTATATCTAGTGTATTCCTCGTAATTTTTGTGTTGCGCGATCGGGACGATCGGGGTCCAGACTTGGTGTTTTGTAGTTTAGCGACCCCAATTAGGGTTTTGGCCGATATCGTGCGCGATAGATGCGCTAAGCCCGCAATGAAATTTTCCGGGCGTTTTCATCGCGTTTCTTTGTCTTTTCGTCATTATAGGATATTTAGCTTATGTGTTCTATTTATGAAATTTTAGGTTCGCAAGCAGGGATTTCAGGTGCTGCGGACAAGGGGAAGCAGATGGTCGGATTTTCATAGCTCGAGACCATCGGTGAGTAGATTTAACATCTACGGGGAAATCGCCCGTATGGCGTTATGCGTCGGGGCAAATTTGATATGTTAGCTGCATAGTATTTGCATATTCTTTACTTTCATATGAATGTCATTGCATAGCATTATCTGTTGTACTTGACTCGTACCTTTAGATATAACACATTACTGACGGTTCATGTTGCACGAGCACTAAATATTATGCTACACCCACATCGTCAGTAATTGCCATGACACGCACAAGCCGATATATATTGTTGACACATACATACGTGATACTGTAGTGGATAGAGATAGTTGTGGTAGTAGCCCTTATCCCATTGTGCATATGAGATATTGTTGATACTTACATACGTGACATTGCTTTGGACAGGAATTGTTGAGGTAGTAACACTTATTCCATTTCATGTATACCTTACTATAGCTATTTTATATATCATGCACTCATATTGACATGTACACCGACATAGTCTATTATAGTTACATGTATATCATGCACTCATATTGACATGTACACCGCATATTTTCGCTATAGTTGTATGCACCCCAAGTGGTATTGTTTGATATATGATATTGAGTTGTTGATCCTTGCACTTATGACTTGCATCATACATACTAGCTTACATGTAAATACTTAAACCTTGCTACAATTACATGTACACCTTATATGATGCTGCATTGTTTTTCAGAGGTTTTGGGAACCGCAAGATATATTCTAAAAGGCTGGATTCATTTAAAGAGCGGTTTTCCTTTTATATTCTCATATTGATGTTTTATGTTGCATATATCAATTTTACTTGAATTTTATGCATTGAGATATCGATTTCATGTGATTATGGATTTGAGGACCGTGGGGGATATTTTCAAGAAAACTTTGTATTGTTTGAAAACCCGGTTTCTCTTAATATGATATTTCAGTGCGTCCACCATGTGATTTCTCGGTTCTGAGATTTGGCTTGTGATACCCGATTCGAGGAGCGGGAGGCACCGTCTGCGGGTACATGGTGGACCCGGTATGGTACCCCGGGGCGAGTGGTGATTTCGTGGTGTAGACGATAAGCCTGGCGGTGGGACCACTACCTACCGGTGATTGTATTTGGACTCGGCGGTTATCATTGGGATACCGACCGGAGTGAGGTATGACATATCGTCAGGGCCAGTCATGGTGACAGCGCCTGAGTTATGAGGATTTACGTGTCGATGCTAGACACGGGTTTCATGATGTTTCGAGTGTCGGTGTTTGACACTCAGATTTTCGTGAGACTTACAGGATGTGAGGGCCGATCTGAGGATGCGGTGCCTGAGGATTTGGGATTTGATGTGTCAGTGAGAGACACTAGTGTTTTTCCATGCTGATGATTTTTGCATGAGATTTTATACTATATCATCCCACACTCAGGATTATGTTGATATGCATTGTTTCATGTAGTTGTAGTACCCTGATGATGTACTTTTACATGATTGTTGCATATTCACTTATCATACTTATGCTATCGGATTACATGTGATAGATAGATCGCTGTTCGTGCATACTTGCGATTACTGTATGATGTTATTTACTATTCACGAGTTGGCAACTCACCCCCGTTGTGCCACAGTGTTTTGCAGGACTTACCCTCTGAGTAGTCGCGGCAGGGCGTCTTATCGTCTCTACTTTTGGGGATACCGCTAAGGTTGGCTGTGAGGCCTTGCTTTTAGGTGGGTTGCGATTATCTATTTGTACATTGTATATTTTTTTGTTGGATCAAGTATTCTCCATCTACCACTGTTGTATATGACATAGAGACGACTTGTGAGGATTCAGTGTTATATTTTGTGGTGACTTTGGGTGTCGTGCTAGTGGGAGCCGGTTTTGTTGAAAAGTTTTACTTCTTTATGCAGTTTTCTTTTATATTTCTTCGCTTCGGCGTCGTATATATGTTGTGGTAGTTGTCTCCGCCATTGGGCGTGATTTTCTCCCATTTGGGATGCTTTTATTATTATCTATGTTGTACCCGTTTTCGGGGTTAGTTTTTACAAAGGAGGTGCTGCCGAAATTTTTAAGAACGAAAACTAAACTTAAAGATTTTTACTTGAAAATTTCCGAATGTTTATAACTATGTTTTTTTTCCGTTGATCCAGTTTTGGGTGGTTTAGACTACTGGGTTTCGGCTTACTTGAGTTGCGTACGCCTGTAGACGTTACGTAGTTTAAGTGCCGGTTACAGGCCAAATTTTAGGTCGTGACAAAGTTGGTATCAGAGCGCTAGGTTTTTACCTTTCGGAGTGTAGGACGACCTTGGTATGATGGAGTAGGTAGCTTAAGCAGAGTGACGTAGCGTGTGTATATTCCGCGGCATACTTACGACAAGGTACTCCGCCTAAGTGACCTTAGGACTTATTGATTGAAATTCCTTCCGTGATTGATATACATCTTTGTGATTCGATTTCCGTTTCCTTATCGAATCTTGTTTCAATTTCCAGCCTATATGCCGCCGAAGACTATGAGGGCACAGAGAGCGGCCACGAGGGTCGAGGCCAGAGTCGACTCGTCTGAGGCGAGGGTTGACCAGGGCGATACGCCTGTGGTACCGGAGAACATTGCTATGATTGGAGCTGGTATGCAGGATCTGCGCCAGATAGTGGGGACTTTGGTAGAGGCCATCCGAGCGCAGGGGCAGGCAGTTGCTCCACCCGTTGCAGGGACCACGATGGTACCTACAGTTCCGGCAGTCGCAGTTACAGCTCCGGAGGTTATTACCGTGTCACTGACGGAGTTCATGAGGCTGAGGCCTCCGGTGTTTACTGGCACAGATGTTACTGAGGATCCGCAGTCGTTCATCGACCGGATGGCCTGGATTTGTCGCTCACTCCGATGTTCCGACGAGAGATGGGTTGAGTTTGCGAGTTTCCGGCTGGAGGGTATGGCCCAGAAGTGGTGTGAGTCGTTGGAGAGGGGCAGAACCTCTGGCCTTGCTCCTATGACCTGGGCTGAGTTTGTGACGTCGTTTCTTGCCTGTTTTCTTCCACCGAGCATCAGGGATCCGCGAGCGTGCAGATTTGAGTCGTTAGGTCAGACGCCGGGGATGACGGTGTCGGAGTATGATGTATTATTTACTGAGCTGTCGGTGTATGCTCCGTACCTGGTGGGGACTGAGGAGATAAGGGTGAAGAGGTTTGTTCGAGGCCTGCTTACCCAGTTGTTCCTAGCCATCAGCATTCAGCATTGCGACACGTATGCGGCAGCTGTCGATGCAGCCCTATTGGTGGAGGAGCGTCTAGCTGAGTCATCGGTTGTTGCAGAACCGAAGAGGACTCGTATGGATGTACCAGCAAGGAGACCGAGGTTTGTCCGCAGAGGCAGTGTTCCTTCAGACTCGGGGAGTAGCAGAGACGTGGGAAGTGGCCAGTTATTCAGTTCTTATTCCCAAGAGGGCCAGCGACCGTCTTATGGCTTCTTCGGTTGTGGCAGTTTACATCATCTTGTTCGGGATTGTACTGTGGTGCGTCAGAGAGGGCCAGCAGTACCGCAGGTTACCTTACCACCTTCTCCGCCTCAGAGAGCGTTGCTTCTTATTCCTGTTGTTGCGCCGCGTCAGACTCCTGCTCAGAGAGGTCGTGGTCGCGGTGGTTTTGTGCCGAGAGGACGAGGTGGCAGAGGCAGAGGGCAGCCAGTAGCCGGTAGAGGGCAGGCACGGGTTTTTGCCTTGACTCACCAGGACGCTCAGGCGTCCAATGCTGTGGTTTCAGTTACCCTTTCTTTATGTTCTTTTGATGCACATGTTCTTTTCGATCCGGGATCTACGCATTCGTATGTTTCTACGCATTTCGCACCGAGGTTAGGCCGAGAGTCGTGTTTGCTGGATCAGCCGCTGGTCGTGACTACTCCTGTGGGAGAGTCATTTGTTGCGCATCATGTGTTCCGATCTTGTGTTGTCCATGTTGGTGACAGAGATCTGTCCGTCGACTTGATCCTTTTTGAGATGTCAGACTTCGACGTTCTGCTGGGCATGGATTGGCTAGCTACTTGCTATGCGTCCGTGGACTTCCGCGAGAAGACAGTTAGATTTTGTTTTCCCGGCGAGTCAGTGTTTGTTGTGCAGAGGGATCGTGGTGCCGCCCCTCACAGTTTGATTTCTGTTCTGTGCGCTAGTCGGCTTTTGAGGAGGGGATGTCGAGGATTCTTGGCTTCCATTCATGATACTGGAGCCACAGTGGAGTCGGTGGACCAGGTTTCTACCGTGCGAGAGTTTCCCGATGTCTTTCCTGATGAGCTACCTGGGTTGCCGCTAGAGCGCGATATTGAGTTTTGCATTGATCTGATTCCTGGCACGGAGTCTATTTCTATACCGCCTTATCGGATGGATCCGGCAGAGCTTAGAGAGCTTAAAGATCAATTGCAAGAGTTGCTTGATTTGAGACTTGTGCGTCCGAGTGTTTCGCCGTGGGGAGCTCCTGTTCTGTTCGTGAAGAAGAAGAACGGCAGTTTGAGGCTATGTGTGGATTATCGTCAGTTGAACCGAGTTACGGTACGGAATAGGTATCCTTTACCCCGCATTGACGATTTATTTGATCAGCTCCAGGGTGCGAAACATTTTTCGAAGATTGACTTGCGTTCGGGTTATCATCAGTTGCGGGTTCGGAATGATGACATTCCGAAGACTGCTTTTCGTACACGCTATGGGCAATATGAGTTTTTGGTGATGTCGTTCGGACTCACCAATGCGCCAGCAGCGTTCATGGATCTGATGAACCGGATTTTCAGGCCGTTCCTTGACCAGTTCATTATAGTGTTTATTGATGACATACTGGTCTACTCTAGGAGTCATGAGGAGCATGAGCAGCACTTGAGGATTACTTTGCAGATATTGAGAGGGCACCAGCTGTATGCTAAATTCTCAAAGTGCGCATTTTGGCTTGATAGAGTTGACTTCCTGGGTCATGTGGTTACTGGTGATGGTATTCTTGTGGACCCGAGGAAGATCGAGGCTGTACAGCTTTGGCCCAGACCTGTATCGGTGACGGAGGTCCGCAGCTTTTTGGGCTTAGCTGGTTATTATCGCCGTTTTGTGCAGGATTTCTCGAGTATCGCTGCACCGCTGACTGGACTGACCCGGAAGGGAATTCCTTTTCTCTGGACTGATGCGTGCGAGCAGAGTTTTCAGCAGTTGAAGACTCGGTTGACGACAGCACCAGTTCTTTCTTTACCTTCTGGATCGGGCGGCTATGTTGTTTATTGTGATGCTTCTCGAGTGGGGCTCAGCTGTGTTTTGATGCAGCATGATAGGGTGATTGCATATGCTTCTAGGCAGCTGAAGAAGCACGAGCAGAATTACCCCACTCACGATCTTGAGATGGCAGCGATAGTCTTTGTGTTGAAGATTTGGAGACACTACTTGTACGGAGAGTCGTGTCAGATCTTCACAGATCACAAGAGTTTGAAGTATATCTTCCAGCAGCGAGATCTGAACCTGAGACAACGCCGATGGATTGAGCTAGTGAAGGATTATGATTGTGAGATCCTTTATCACCCGGGAAAGGCGAATGTGGTAGCTGATGCTTTGAGTCGTTGGCCCGTGGGTAGCTTGTCCCAGTTGAGCGCAGTTCAGTGTCAGTCTTCTGCAGATTGGCAGCTCTTGTGTTATAGTAGAGTGCAGTTCGAGTTCACTTCCGCTAGGGGATAGTTTGCTCATGTCCGCGCCCGTCCACTACTATTTGATCGTATCCGTGAGGCGCAACCCAGTGATGCCCGTTTGTCTGAGATTCTTGAGCTTGTTCGGCAGGGAAGAGTTTCGGAGTTCATGGTTGATGACCAGGGTGTGCTACGATGCGGGACTCGCTTGTGTGTACCAGATGTTGATGGGTTGAGACGCGAGATCCTAGAGCAGGCACATCAGTCGGCCTTTAGCGTTCATCCAGGTTCCACCAAGATGTACCGTGACTTGAGAGACTTCTACTGGTGAAAAGGGATGAAGCGCGATATTTCGGACTTCGTTTCGAGGTGCCTGACTTGTCAGCAAGTCAAGGCTGAGCATCAGAGACCGGCTGGAGAGTTGCAGCCATTACCCGTTCCGGAGTGGAAATGGGAGCAGATTTCCATGGACTTCATTATAGGTCTACCCAGGACCAGTCGAGGGTATGACTCCATTTGGGTTATTGTAGACCGGTTGACGAAAGCGGCTCACTTTCTTCCAGTGAAGACCACTTTCGGTTATGCTCTGTATGCTCTGTTGTACATAGATGAGTTTGTGCGTTTGCACGGTGTTCCCACAAGCATAGTATCCGCCAGAGGCACCCAGTTTACTAGCCGTCTTTGGCAGAAGCTTCAGGAAGCTTTGGGTACCCGGCTGAGTTTTAGTACCGCTTTTCATCCACAGACCGATGGCCAGTTGGAGCGGACTATTCAGACTCTAGAGGATATGCTCTGTGCATGTGTGCTTGATTTTGGCGGCAGTTGGGATCGTCACTTGCCGTTGATTGAGTTCTCCTACAACAACAGCTTTCAGGAGACTATTCAGATGGCACCTTTTGAGGCTTTATATGGTAGGAAGTGTCGATCGCCAGTCTGTTGGACTGAGCTTAGTGAGAGTCTGGTTTTGGGACCCCAGCCAGTTCAGGAGACCACGGAGAAGATCCAGCTGATTCAGGATAGGATGAGAGCAGCCCAGTGCAGGCAGAAGTCTTATGCTGACCGTCATCGTCGCAGACTTGAGTTCGCAGTGGGGGATCATGTATTCCTGAGGATTTCTCCGATGAAGGGCATTATGCGATTTGGGAAGAGAGGGAAGCTCAGTCCCAGATTTGTAGTTCCTTTCGAGATCCTTGAGCGAGTGGGTTCTGTTGCTTATCATTTGGCGCTTCCGCCCAGTTTTCCGGATGTTCACCCTGTTTTTCATGTGTCGATGCTTCGTAGATACCTTCATGATCCTTCTCACACGATTCAGCACGAGACCGTTCAGCTTGAGCGCGATCTTTCGTTCACCGAGCAGCCGGTAGTTATTTTGGATCGGCAGGTGAAGAAACTTCGGTCAAAGGTCTTGCCATCTGTGAAGGTTCTTTGGCGTAACCCGACTAGTGAGGAGATCACTTGGGAGGCCGAGAGCGATATGCGGAAGAAATTCCCTCATCTTTTTGTTGGTACGCTTAGTATGAAATTTTAATTCAGGGACCGAATTTCTATAAGGAGGGGAGATTGTAACGTTTTAGAAATCGTTTTGCGAATTTTCCCGTTTTAGGGCAAAATTGTCGGTTTTTCCTGTTTTAACCCGATTTCGATCAAACGTCCGTATAAGCTTGCCGGCACCTAGTTTAGCTAAAATAAAGCTTGTGCGTGAACTTTGGGAGTATTTGGGAGGTTTTGGTTCAGATATAATTTTTCCCAAATAAAATATTATTTTAAGCGGTATTTTGTGCACGTAAATCGGGAAATTTTTTCTCTTGTGAATAAATTAATTTTGTCACTAAAAAATTTTTGGAAACTTCTTTTCAAAATATCTAGATATTTTTGGAGTGCAAAAGGAATTATTTTAAAAAGAAAAGAAAAGGTGTAAAGGTGGCAAAGTGCATTTATTAGCTTTTATTACTCATTTTCCTAGCAATTTCTTCACCCAAAATTCACAAAAATACCCCCAACCTCCCCATGGCCGAACCTTATCTCAAATTTCTGTCTAAAATATTTCCCAAGCTCATCTCTTCATTATTTCTTCAAAATTCTTCAAAAGAATTCCAAAAATAAATCCAATAATAACTATATAAAAATTAAACCATCATTCTCTTCACTAAGCTTGTTTGGATTTTCAACAAAACATGGGTTTTGGGGGCTAGGGTTGATTAAGAATGTTGGTTTTGTGAGTTCTTGAAGTGGTATAAATTCTATCTTTAATCCTTAATTCATTTCTTTAATCTTAATCTAGCTATTTTAGCTAGCAAATTATGTATTTTGTATAGCTTTTAAATCATGATTAATTCATTTATTTTTGTTTTAAGAAATTCATGTTAGGGTTAAAGTTTGTTTAAGTGATTAGTGTAAATTTGTGCTTTGGAAAAGATTAACCTAGTAGAAAATGTTAATTTTTGCGAATGAACACTTTGGTTTAATTATGCAAATTGCTTACTAGGTTTTTGCTAAAACGTAATTAGCGAGTGTTAAAAATATAGGAATGGTTTAGATAGCTTTGTTAAGATATTTTAAGGTGTTTGTAATCGCTAGATATGCGTTAGCTTGAAACTAGTGCGAAATATTGCGATAGGCCGCTTACTAGGTTTCGGGGTTTTTCCGACGTAGGATTCGTTTGGTCGTTGCGAGGTTATATCTAGTGTATTCCTCGTAATTTTTGTGTTGTGTTGCGCGATCGGGACGATCGGGGTCCAGACTTGGTGTTTTGTAGTTTAGCGACCCCAATTAGGGTTTTGGCTGGTATCGTGCGCGATAGATGCGCTAAGCGCGCAGTGAAATTTTCCGGGCGTTTTAATCGCGTTTCGTTGTCTTTTCGTCATTATAGGATATTTAGCTTATGTGTTGTATTTATGAAATTTTAGGTTCGCAAGCAGGGATTTCAGGTGCTGCGGACAAGGGGAAGCAGGTGGTCGGATTTTCATAGCTCGAGACCATCGGTGAGTAGATTTAACATCTTCGGGGAAATCGCCCGTATGGCGTTATGCGTCGGGGCAAATTTGATATGTTAGCTGCATAGTATTTGCATATTCTTTACTTTCATATGAATGTCATTGCATAGCATTATCTGTTGTACTTGACTCGTACCTTTAGATATAACACATTACTGACGGTTCATGTTGCACGAGCACTAAATATTATGCTACACCCACATCGTCAGTAATTGCCATGACACGCACAAGCCGATATATATTGTTGACATCTGCATACGTGATACGGTAGTGGATAGGGATAGTTGTGGTAGTAGCCCTTATCCCATTGTGCATATGAGATATTGTTGATACTTACATACGTGACATTGCTTTGGGCAGGAATAGTTGAGGTAGTAACACTTATTCCATTTCATGTATACCTTACTATAGCTATATTATATATCATGCACTCATATTGACATGTACACCCACATAGTCTATTATAGTTACATGTATATCATGCACTCATATTGACATGTACACCGTATATTTTCGCTATAGTTGTATGTACCCCAAGTGGTATTGTTTGATATATGATATTGAGTTGTTGATCCTTGCACTTATGACTTGCATCATACATACTAGCTTACATGTAGATACTTAAACCTTGCTACAATTATATGTACACCTTATATGATGCTGCATTGTTTTTCGGAGGTTTTGGGAACCACAAGATATATTATGAAAAGATGGATTCATTTAAAGTGCGGTTTTCCCTTTATATGCTCATATTGATGTTTTATGTTGCATATATATATGTTTTACGTGAATTTTACGCATTGAGATATGGATTTCATGTGATTATGGATTTGAGGATCGTGGGGGATATTTTCAAGAAAACTATGTATTGTTTGAAAACCCGGTTTCTCTTGATATGATATTTCAGTGCGTCCACCATGTGATTTCTCGGTTCTGAGATTTGGCTTGTGATACCCGATTCGAGGAGCGGGAGGCACCGTCTGCGGGTACATGGTGGACCCAGTATGGTACCCCAGGGCGAGTGGTGATTTCGCGGTGTAGACGATAAGCCTGGCGGTTGGACCACTACCTACCGGTGATTGTATTTGGACTCGGCGGTTATCTTGGGGATACCGACCGGAGTGAGGTATGACATATCGTCAGGGCCAGTCATGGTGACAGCGCCTGAGTTATGAGGATTTACGTGTCGATGCTAGAGACGGGTTTCATGATGTTTCGAGTGTCGGTGTTTGACACTCAGATTTTCGTGAGACTTACAGGATGTGAGGGCCGATCTGAGGATGCGGTGCCTGAGGATTTGGGATTTGATGTGTCAGTGAGGGACACTGGTGTTTTTCCATGCTGACTATTTTTGCATGAGATTTTATATTATATCATCCCACACTCAGGATTATGTTGATATGCATTGTTTCATGTAGTTGTAGTACCCTGATGATGTACCTTTACATGATTGTTGCATATTCACTTATCATACTTATGCTATCGGATTACATGTGATAGATAGATCGCTGTTCGTGCATACTTGCGATTACTGTATGATGTTATTTACTATTCACGAGTTGGCAACTCACCCCCGTTGTGCCACAGTGTTTTGCAGGACTTACCCTCTGAGTAGTCGCGGCAGGGCGTCATATCATCTCTACTTTTGCGCATACCTCTACGGTTGGCTGTGAGGCCTTGCTTTTAGGTGGGTTGCGGTTATCTGTTTGTATATTGTATATTTTTTTCGTTGGATTTAGTATTCTCCATCTACCACTGTTGTATATGACTTTGAGACGACTTGTGAGAATTCAGTGTTATATTTTGTGGAGACTTTGGGTGCCGTGCCCGTGGGAGCCGGTTTTGTTGAAAAGTTTTACTTCTTTATGCAGTTTTCTTTTATATTTCTTCGCTTCGGCGTCGTATATATGTTGTGGTGGTTGTCTCCGCCGTTGGGCGTGCTTTGCTCTCGTTTGTGATGCTTTTATTATTATCTATGTTGTACACGTTTTCGGGGTTAGTTTTTACAAAGGAGGTACTGCCGAAATTTTTAAGAACGAAAACTAAACTTAAAGATTTCTACTTGAAAATTTCCGAATGTTTAAAACTATGTTTTTTTTTTCTTCCATTGATCTAGTTTTGGGTGGTTTAGATTTCTGGGTTTCGGCTTACTTGAGTTGCGTACGCCTGTAGACGTCACGTAGTTTAAGTGCCGGTTACGGGCCAAATTTTGGGTCGTGACAAAGTTGGTATCAGAGCGCTAGGTTTTTACCTTTCGGAGAGTAGGACGTCCTTGGTATGATGGAGTAGGTAGCTTAAGCAGATTGACGTAGCGTGTGTATGTTTCGCGGCATACTTACGACACGGTACTCCGCCTAGGTGACCTTAGGACTTATTGATTGAAATTCCTTCCGTGATTGATATACATCTTTGTGATTCGATTTCCGTTTCCTTATCGAATCTTGTTTCAATTTCAAGCCTATATGCCGCCGAAGACTACGAGGGCACAGAGAGCGGCCGCGAGGGCCGAGGCCAGAGTCGACTCGTCTGAGGCGAGGGTTGACCAGGGCGATACGCCTGTGGTACCGGAGCACATTGCTATATTGGAGCTGGTATGCAGGATCTGCGCTAGATAGTGGGGACTTTGGTAGAGGCCATCCGAGCGCAGGGGAAGGCAGTTGCTCCACCCGTTGCAGGGACCACGATGGTACCTACAGTTCCGGCAGTCGCAGTTACAGCTCCGGAGGTTATTACCGTGTCACTGACGGAGTTCATGAGGCTGAGGCCTCCGGTGTTTACTGGAACAGATGTTACTGAGGATCCGCAGTCGTTCATCGACCGGATGGCCAGGATTTGTCGCTCACTCCGATGTTCCGACGAGAGATGGGTTGAGTTTGCGAGTTTCTGGCTGGAGGGTATGGCCCAGAAGTGGTGTGAGTCGTTGGAGAGGGGCAGAGCCTTTGGTCTTGCGCCTATGACCTGGGCTGAGTTTGTGACGTCGTTTCCTGCCCGTTTTCTTCCACCGAGCGTCAGGGATGCGCGAGCGTGCAGATTTGAGTCGTTATGTCAGACGCCGGGGATGACGGTGTCGGAGTATGATGTATTGTTTACTGAGTTGTCGGTGTATGCTCCGTACCTGGTGGCGACTGAGGAGTTGAGGGTGAAGAGGTTTGTTCAAGGCCTGCTTACCCAGTTGTTCCTAGCCATCAGCATGCAGCATTGCGACACGTATGCGGCAGCTGTCGATGCAGCCCTATTGGTGGAGGAGCGTCTAGCTGAGTCATCGGTTGTTCCAGAACAGAAGAGGACTCGTACGGATGTACCAGCATGGAGACCGAGGTTTGTCCGCAGAGGCAGAGTTCCTTCAGACTCGGGGATTAGCAGAGACATGGGAAGTGGCCAGTTATTTAGTTCTTATTCCCAGGAGGTCCAGCGACCGTCTTATGGATGCTTCGGTTGTGGCAGTTTACATCATCTTGTTCGGGATTGTACTGTGGTGCGTCAAAGAGGGCCAGCAGTACCGCAGGTTACCTTACCACCTTCTCCGCCTCAGAGAGCGTTGCTTCTTATTCCTGTTGTTGCGCCGCGTCAGACTCCTGCTCAGAGAGGTCGTGGTCGCGGTGGTTTTGTGCCGAGAGGATGAGGTGGCAGAGGCAGAGGGCAGCCAGTAGCCGGTAGAGGGCAGGCACGGGTTTTTGCCTTGACTCACCAGGACGCTCAGGCATCCAATGCTGTGGTTTCAGGTACCCTTTCTTTATGTTCTTTTGATGCACATGTTCTTTTTGTTCCGGGATCTAAACATTCGTATGTTTCTACGTACTTCATGCCGAGGTTAGGCCGAGAGTCGTGTTTGCTGGATCAGCCGCTAGTCGTGACTACTCCTGTGGGAGAGTCATTTGTTGCACGTCATGTGTCCCGATCTTGTGTTGTCCATGTTGGTGACAGAGATATGTCCGTCGACTTGATCCTTCTTGAGATGTTAGACTTCGACGTTCTGCTGGGCATGGATTGGCTAGCTACTTGCTATGCGTCCGTCGACTGCCGTGAGAAGCCAAAATAGGGACACCCGAAGGGCCCAGCACAGTTAGATTTTGTTTTCCCGACGAGTCAGTGTTTGTTGTGCAGGGGGATCGTGGTGCCGCCCCTCACAGTTTGATTTCTGTTCTGTGCGCTAGTAGGCTTTTGAGGAGGGGATGTCGGGGATTCTTGGCTTCCATTCATGATACTGGAGCCACAGTGAAGTCGGTGGACCAGGTTTCTACCGTGCGAGAGTATCCCGATGTCTTTCCCGATGAGCTACTTTGGTTGCCGCCAGAGCGCGATATTGAGTTTTGCATTGATCTGATTCCTGGCACGAAACCTATTTCTATACCTCCTTATCGGATGGCTCCGGCAGAGCTTAGAGAGCTTAAAGATCAATTGCAAGAGTTGCTTGATTTGGGACTTGTGCGTCCGAGTGTTTCGCCGTGGGGAGCTCCTGTTCTGTTCGTCAAGAAGAAGGACGGCAGTTTGAGGCTATGTGTGGATTATCGTCAGTTGAACCGAGTTACGGTGCGGAACAGGTATCCTTTACCCCGCATTGACGATTTATTTGATCAGCTCCAGGGTGCGAAACATTTTTCGAAGATTGACTTGCGTTCGGGTTATCATCAGTTGCGGGTTCGGAATGATGACATTCCGAAGACTGCTTTTCGTACGTGCTATGGGCATTATGAGTTTTTGGTGATGTCGTTCGGACTCACCAATGCGCCAGCAGCGTTCATGGATCTGATGAACCGGATTTTCAGGCCGTTCCTCGACCGGTTCATTATAGTGTTTATTGATGACATATTGGTCGACTCTAGGAGTCATGAGGAGCATGAGCAGCACTTGAGGATTACTTTGCAGATATTGAGAGAGCACCAGCTGTATGCTAAATTCTCAAAGTGCGCATTTTGGCTTGATAGAGTTGACTTCCTGGGTCATGTGGTTACTGGTGATGGTATTCTTGTGGACCCGAGGAAGATCGAGGCTGTATAGCTTTGGCCCAGACCTGTATCGGTGACGGAGGTCCGCAGCTTTTTGGGCTTAGCTGGTTATTATCGCCGTTTTGTGCAGGATTTCTCGAGTATCGCTGCACCGCTGACTGGACTGACCCGGAAGGGAATTCCTTTTCTCTGGACTGATGCGTGCGAGCAGAGTTTTCAGCAGTTGAAGACTCGGTTGACGACAGCACCAGTTCTTTCTTTACCTTCTGGATCGGGCGGCTATGTTGTTTATTGTGATGCTTCTCGAGTGGGGCTCGGCTGTGTTTTAATGCAGCATGATAAGGTGATTGCATATGCTTCTAGGCAGCTGAAGAAGCATGAGCAGAATTACCCCACTCACGATCTTGAGATGGCAGCGGTAGTCTTTGCGTTGAAGATTTGGAGACACTACTTGTATGGAGAGTCGTGTCAGATCTTCACGGATCACAAGAGTTTGAAGTATATCTTCCAGCAACGAGATCTGAACCTGAGACAGCGCCGATGGATGGAGCTAGTGAAGGATTATGATTGTGAGATCCTTTATCACCCGGGCAAGGCGAATGTGGTAGCTGATACTTTGAGTCGTAGGCCCGTGGGTAGCTTGTCCCAGTTGAGCGCAGTTCAGTGTCAGTCTTCTACAGATTGGCAGCTCTTGTGTGACAGTAGAGTGCGGTTCGAGTTCACTTCCGCTGGGGGACAGTTTGCTCATGTCCGCGCCCGTTCACTACAATTTGATCGTATCCGTGAGGCACAACCCAGTGATGCCCGTTTGTCTGAGATTCTTGAGCTTGTTCGGCAGGGAAGAGTTTCGGAGTTCATGGTTGATGACCAGGGTGTGCTACGATGCGAGACTCGCTTATGTGGACCAGATGTTGATGGGTTGAGACGCGAGATCCTAGAGCAGGCACATCAGTCGGTCTTTAGCGTTCATCCAGGTTCCACCAAGATGTACCGTGACTTGAGAGACTTCTACTGGTGGGAAGGGATGAAGCGCGATATTTCGGACTTCGTTTCGAGGTGCCTGACTTGTCAGCAAGTCAAGGCTGAGCATCAGAGACCGGCTGGAGAGTTGCAGCCCTTACCCGTTCCGGAGTGGAAATGGGAGCAGATTTCCATAGACTTCATTGTGGGTCTACCCAGGACCAGTCGAGGGTATGACTCCATTTGGGTTATTGTAGACCGGTTGACGAAAGCGGCTCACTTTTTTCCAGTGAAGACCAATTTTGGTTATGCTCAGTTGTACATAGATGAGATTGTGCGTTTGCACGGTGTTCCCACATGCACAGTATCCGACAGAGGCACCCAGTTTACTAGCCGTCTTTGGCAGAAGCTTCAGGAAGCTTTGGGTACCCGGCTGAGTTTTAGTACCTTTTTTCATCCACAGACCGATGGCCAGTCGGAGCGGACTATTCAGACTCTGGAGGATATGCTCCGTGTATGTGTGCTTGATTTTGGTGGCAGTTGGGATCGTCACTTGCCGTTGATTGAGTTCTCCTACAACAACAGCTTTCAGGAGACTATTTAGATGGCACCTTTTGAGGCTTTATATGGTAGGAAGTGTCGATCGCCAGTCTGTTGAACCGAGCTTAGTGAGAGTCTGGTTTTGGGACCCCAGCTAGTTCAGGAGACCACGGAGAAGATCCAGCTGATTCAGGATAGGATGAGAGCATCCCAGTGCAGGCAGAAGTCTTATGCCGACCGTCGTCGTTGCAGACTTGAGTTCGCAGTAGGGGATCATGTATTCCTGAGGATTTCTCCGATGAAGGGCGTTATGCGATTTGGGAAGAGAGGGAAGCTCAGTCCCAGATTTGTAGGTCCTTTCGAGATCCTTGAGCGAGTGGGTTCTTTTGATTATCGTTTGGCGCTCCCGCCCGGTTTTCCGGATGTTCACCCTGTTTTTCATGTGTCGATACTTCGTAGATACCTTCATGATCCTTCTCACACGATTCAGCACGAGACCGTTCAGCTTGAGCGCGATCTTTCGTTCACTGAGCAGCCGGTAGTTATTTTGGATCGGCAGGTGAAGAAAATTCGGTCAAAGGTCTTGCCATCTCTGAAGGTTCTTTGGCGTAACCCGACTAGTGAGGAGATCACTTGGGAGGCCGAGAGCGATATGCGGAAGAAATTCCCTCATCTTTTTGAAGGTACGCTTAGTATGAAATTTTAATTCGGGGTCCGAATTTCTATAAGGAGGGGAGATTGTAACGTTTTAGAAATCGTTTTGCGAATTTTCCCGTTTTAGGGCAAAATTGTCGGTTTTTCCTGTTTTAACCCGATTTCGATCAAACGTCCGTATAAGCTTGCCGGCACCTAGTTTAGCTAAAATAAAGCTTGTGCGCGAACTTTGGGAGTATTTGGGAGGTTTTGGTTCAGATAGAATTTTTCCCAAATAAAATATTATTTTAAGCGGTATTTTGTACACGTAAATCGGGAAATTTTTTCTCTTGTGAATAAATTAATTTTGTCACTAGAAAATTTTTGGAAACTTCTTTTTTAAATATCTAGATATTTTTTGAGTGCAAAAGGAATTATTTTAGAAACAAAAGAAAAGGTGTAAAGGTGGCAAAGTGCATTTATTAGCTTTTATTACTCATTTTCCTAGCAATTTCTTCACCTAAAATTCACAAAAATACCCCCAACCACCCCATGGCAGAGCCATATCTCAAATTTCTGTCCAAAATATTTCCCAAGCTCATTTCTTCATTATTTCTTCAAAATTCTTCAAAAGAATTCCAAAAATAAATCCAAAAATAACTATATAAAAATTAAACCATCATTCTCTTCACTAAGCTTGTTTGGATCTTCAACAAAACATTGGTTTTGGTGGCTAGGGTTGATGAAGCATGTTGGTTTATTGAGTTCTTGAAGTGGTATAAATTCTATCCTTAATCCTTAATTCATTGCTTTAATCTTAATCTAGCTATTTTAGCTAGCTAATTATGTATTTTGTATAGCTTTTAAATCATGATTAATTCATTTATTTTTGTTTTAAGAAATTCATGTTAGGGTTAAAGTTTGTTTAAGTGATTAGTGTTCATTTAAAGTGTTAATTTGTGCTTTGGAAAAGATTAACCTAGTAGAAAATGTTAATTTTTGCTAATGAACACTTTGGTTTAATTATGCAAATTGCTTACTAGGTTTTTGTTAAAACATAATTAGCGAGTGTTAAAAATATAGAATGGTTTAGATAGCTTAGTTAAGCTATTTTAAGGTGTTTGTAATCGCTAGATATGCGTTAGCTTGAAACTAGTACGAAATATTGCGATAGGTCGCTTACTAGGTTTCGGGGTTTTTCCGACGTAGGGTTCGTTTGGTCGTTGCGAGGTTATATCTAGTGTATTCCTCGTAATTTTTGTGTTGTGTTGCGCGATCGGGACGATCGGGGTCCAGACTTGGTGTTTTGTAGTTTAGCGACCCCAATTAGGGTTTTGGCGGGTAGGGTTTTGGCGGGTATCGTGCGCGATAGATGCACTAAGCGCGCAGTGAAATTTTCCGGTCGTTTTCATCGCGTTTCGTTGTCTTTTCGTTATTATAGGATATTTAGCTTATGTGTTGTATTTATGAAATTTTTGGTTCGCAAGTAGGGATTTCAGGTGCTGCGGACAAGGGGAAGCAGGTGGTCGGATTTTCATAGCTCGAGACCATCGGTGAGTAGATTTAACATCTACGGGGAAATCGCCCGTATGGCGTTATGCGTCGGGGCGAATTTGATATGTTAGCTGCATAGTATTTGCATATTCTTTACTTTCATATGAATGTCATTGCATAGCATTATCTGTTGTACTTGACTCGTACCTTTAGATATAACACATTACTGACGGTTCATGTTGCACGAGCACTAAATATTATGCTACACCCACATCGTCAGTAATTGCCATGACACGCACAAGGCGATATATATTGTTGACACCTTCATACGTGATACGGTAGTGGATAGGGATAGTTGTGGTAGTAGCCCTTATCCCATTGTGCATATGAGATATTGTTGATACTTACATACGTGACATTGCTTTGGGCAGGAATAGTTGAGGTAGTAACACTTATTCCATTTCATGAATACCTTACTATAGCTATATTATATATCATGCACTCATATTGACATGTACACCCACATAGTCTATTATAGTTACATGTATATCATGCACTCATATTGACATGTACACCGCATATTTTCGCTATAGTTGTATGTACCCCAAGTGGTATTGTTTGATATATGATATTGAGTTGTTGATCCTTGCACTTGTGACTTGCATCATACATACTAGCTTACATGTAGATATTTAAACCTTGCTACAATTACATGTACACCTTATATGATGCTGCATTGTTTTTCGGAGGTTTTGGGAACCGCAAGATATATTCTAAAAAGCTGGATTCATTTAAAGAGCGGTTTTCCCTTTATATGTTCATATTGATGTTTTATGTTGCATAAATCAGTTTTACGTGAATTTTACGCATTGAGATATGGATTTCATGTGATTATGGATTTGGGGACCGTGGGGGATATTTTCAAGAAAACTATGTATTGTTTGAAAACCCGGTTTCTCTTGATATAATATTTCAGTGCGTCCACCATGTGATTTCTCGGTTCTGAGATTTGGCTTGTGATACCCAATTCGAGGAGCGGGTGACACCGTCTGCGGGTACATGGTGGACCCGGTATGGTACCCCGGGGCGAGTGGTGATTTCGTGGTGTAGACGATAAGCCTGGCGATGGGACCACTACCTACCGGTGATTGTATTTGGACTCGGCGGTTATCATGGGGATACCGACCGGAGTGAGGTATGACATATCGTCAGGGCCAGTCATGGTGACAGCGCCTGAGTTATCAGGATTTACGTGTCGATGCTAGACACGGGTTTTATGATGTTTCGAGTGTCGGTGTTCGACACTCAGATTTTCGTGAGACTTACAGGATGTGAGGGCCGATCTGAGGATGCGGTGCCTGAGGATTTGGGATTTGATGTGTCAGTGAGGGACACTGGTGTTTTTCCATGCTGATGATTTTTGCATGAGATTTTATATTATTTCATCCCACACTCAGGATTATATTGATATGCATTATTTTATGTAGTTGTAGTACCCTGATGATGTACTTTTACATGATTGTTGCATATTCACTTATCATACTTATGCTATCGGATTACATGTGATAGATAGATCGCTGTTCGTGCATACTTGCGATTACTGTATGATGTTATTTACTATTCACGAGTTGGCAACTCACCCCCGTTGTGCCACAATGTTTTGCAGGACTTACCCTCTGAGTAGTCGCGGCAGGGCGTCATATCATCTCTACTTTTGGGATACCTCTACGGTTGGCTGTGAGGCCTTGCTTTTAGGTGGGTTGCTGTTATCTGTTTGTACATTGTATATTTTTTTTGTTGGATCTAGTATTCTCCATTTACCACTGTTGTATATGACTTAGAGACGACTTGTGAGGATTCAGTGTTATATTTTGTGGTGACTTTGGGGGCCGTGCTCGTGGGAGCCGGTTTTGTTGAAAAGTTTTACTTCTTTATGCAGTTTTCTTTTATATTTCTTCGCTTCGGCGTCGTATATATGTTGTGGTGGTTGTCTCCGCCGATGGGCGTGATTTGCTCCTGTTTGGGATGCTTTTATTATTATCTATGTTGTACCCGTTTTCGGGGTTAGTTTTTACAAAGGAGGTGCTGCCGAAATTTTTAAGAACGAAAACTAAACTTAAAGATTTTTACTTGAAAATTTCCGAATGTTTAAAACTATGGGTTTTTTTTTCCGTTGATCCAGTTTTGGGTGGTTTAGATTTCTGGGCTACGTCTTACTTGAGTTGCGTACGCCTGTAGACGTTACGTTGTTTAAGTGCCGGTTACGGGCCAAATTTTGGGTCGTGACAAACTAACACTGATTATGAATTGCTTTTAGAGTCTGAAGATCACCCCTCACTTTGTGATGACATTATTCATCGGGGTATAGATGGAACTTTTGAGGAGATCTTCGCTGATGAACTCGCATTTTTGAATGACACGGGTGTTGAGATGAATTATCTCCCAATCAATGAAATCGAACCTCCACCCCTTCTTCTGAACTGTAAAAAGAATGCGAGTAATCCATCACAATTACTGCATCGTCTCTCCAAAACGAGACGCACACACATTATATTCCACCACTTACCCTTTCCCCACTTCTTCTTCCACCAAGCAAAGCACTACATTGATAAAATCTTCGAATGGTTAGTGTTAACTTTCGGTCTTTACAAAGCTTGGCATCTAGCAATGATTCTTGACCCCCTCATGTGATTTTCAAAGATTAACATAGCCTAACTCAAGTTTGGGGGGGGGGTATAATCTGGCTCTTGAAAAGAAAATTTTTACACAAAATGATGAGCCAAGAATAAGTTTGGGGGAGGATCTTCACTTTAATATTTTGCCCCCATTAATAAATTTCCTCCCAGGCTTATAGGTTTTTGTAGATATAGCGGTTGGCAACAGTGAGGACACTGTTGAAAACAAGTTTGGGGGAGGTTTGTGCTTATTTTCGCTTCATTTGCATATCACTTTGCATAAGCACAAAACATTTTTTGAAAACCTATAAAAATTTCAAAAATTTCAAAACACAATAATTTTTTTTTTGGTACATAAATAAGATAATAAAAGATTAGATAGTGAAAAATTACATCCAAAAGATTGGAAAAATTTAAGAAAACCAAAAAAATAGAAGTTTTCTTATACGAACTAGTAATAAGTAGTTATGAGCCGTTGTCCCAAGGGTTAGTAAGATGAAGGAAGTCACTAATCTGAGGATAAAAATAAGTCTGAAAAATAGTTCCTATTCTGGAAGCCAAACATTTTGAACGTTGATACCCTACTATACGCACTTACACGTCTTGAAGCTCGGGATAGTAGAGGATAACTTGAAATGCTCTTGTCTAAAAGCCAAAGTATGAAGGAAATAAAAAAATGAAGAAAATATAAAATGGTGCAGAAAAATGGACACTGGTTTTGTTATCGACAAGGCAGCAATAAAAAAATATAGCGAGGGTGCCTTTTCACCTAGTGCCGTAAGGCCAACTGGTCTGGGAGTCACTGCTAAGCCTTCGGTGGTGCAAGACGAGGAAAAACACCAAATAAGCAAGCACATGAGTAATCGGTCGGTTAGTACCTCAAGAAGTATTAACGGTCGCATGAAAGTGTGTGAGCAAATTCATCTAAATATTCATTAATTAAAAAGTACTGAGGCAGATAAACAAGAGTATGATAGCTTGAATTGAATTCTCTGGGTGTAGGGATGTTCTTTACACACACGTAGGTTTATATGATCGATGTTTGGAAGAAAGATAGGAATGAAAGATAAGACGATGTTTTATTGAGGGATGATGTGATTTCTGACATCTTTTCATGACTATTAAGATAGGGCTCATGACAACCGAAAACTAGCTTAGTTGGAAACCCTAATTTTCAAGGCTTTTTCTTTTACAATTCTTTTCTTTAAATGTAATATTCATGATCTTTCTTTTATTATTGGATTTTGTGGGTGCAATCCGCTGAAAACCCTCAGGAGACAACACTCCTCCTACTAGGGACACCTAGAGGTTTAAAGGCTTGTTGCACGTGCTCAGTGCAATCGTGTTGCCTACGAAAGTGTGCTAGTTAGTTTTTCTCTTTCTTTATTTTCTCCTTCTAAATAAAACAGTTCGCTCGAGACGACCGAAAATAAGTTTGGGGGAATTTGATCGGTCGAAAATATTGTATTTTTAACACGTCAATTTCCCTATCTTTTGTGTTCATCTAGAGGTGTTCGGCATTCATATTACACATATTATCAAAACATCCCTAAAATACCAGATTACATGTCTTATACTCTAAAACCGGCATTTTTAGGGAAATTGACTGTTTATCATGGCATCGCATCATTCTTGTGTAGCGCAACACTTGTTTCGAAGTCTGTGCAGGAAATTCCAGAAACCGAGCCAAATTTTTGAAAATAATGCTGATAAAATACGCTAACTCAAAGGTTAGAGATCTGCCAGTGATCAAGGACTAATTACAAGATTCAGCACATCAGTGAATATTCCTGAAGTCAAAAGGAAGCAGAGCTGAAAAATTGAAGCAGTATATCCCTCACATGACCGCGGATCCGCGGCATGAGTAGGCACGTGCCGCGGATCCGCGGCCATAATATGATGACGTCAGCAAATCTTAGCTCCAATATTCTTCTCTCTGTGCCTACATCTCAAAAAACTATGGCAATTTCTACAGAACTCCAGAAGCTTCTTCCAGATCAGCAAGGATCATTAAGCAAGCTAATCATGATTAAGCTAATCAACCTCTTAACAACCTAGTTCTAGAAGCATCCCTCCAACTAACTTCTTCTAGAAGCCTCTCTAGCTAACAAACTTTTGGAGGGAAATTTAAATTTTGAATCCTAGATCTAGGGTTACAAGGTCTATAAAAGGGAACCTAGATCTAGGGTTAATGGTTGTTCATTAATCACCAAATTGGGTTCATTAACCATTCCCCGCAAGTTGAGTGACATGACTTGCGCCTCAAAACCCTAACCCTAATTCCAATCCAAGATCAAGATCTTTGAGTTCAATCAAAGCAAGAAGCCTTCAAAGCCTTTAGAAGCGAAGCCGGACTTCATCGGAGCATGTGATCCAAGCCGATCTGCGACTCAAGGAGCCGATGCAACGCTAGATTCGACGATCTCGTTCCCTTCTCAATTTCTTGTAGTCTTTGAGCAAAGTGTAACAAATTGTTGATATAATAAAGGTGACAATTCTTTTATCTTGCTTATCTTTTAATTCAAGCATTATGATTCAATCTAGATTCTTAAGTGTTTGCTTTGTGATAATGTTTGAGTAAAACTCCGCTCGTAAAGGAGTCAAGACGGTCGATAGAATGATGATGATTTAGATTCTTTTACAATTCTTAAATCCTATAACGTTTGTAAATTCTTGTGAATCGAATGATCGATGACCTAGTTTCTAGGCGATGCTTTCTTGATTGTGTTCGCTCGAAACTAGAGATCAACGACCGATCATTCGATTTACTAGAAGCTAGTTTGTGAATAAGATTCATCGAAAGGTCAAAAGACAAGATGAGGAAACCTTAGCTTCTTCGCAAGATCCTTAACCTCGATAAATCGTCATCGATCTAGTATCAATTCGTTAATGGAGAAGAATATGAAATCATTAGATCTCATCACATCTATAGATCCGATCTACTCCTTCGAGCCACACTTCGAATCTTGATTGTTGGTTTGGAAATCATCACATCTCAATTCTTGATCTTAATGTTTTCTTAGATCTAGATTTTTCTAATTCTTGAAGTTCAATTTACAAATCATGAATTGTTTGTTTTCTTTTCTTTAAAGTTTCAACTCATCTAAATCGAAACACGAACGATTACACTTTCCCTGTGGACGATCCGCACTTACTAACGCGCTACATTCGACACCGTTATTGATTGCGGTCAAATAATTTTTTGTTGTGATTTCTTTACAATTTTCATATTACACACAACGGAATTCATATCAATCAAATGGCGCCGTTGCGGGGATCATTTGATTAACACAATCGGAAATCTAATCAATCAATACATCTTAAGTGAACCAACTGACACCAATGGCTTGTGAGACCGGCCACCGCCCCTCGTGGGGGTCTCGACTGTATACACTAGTCTACTAATAGAGTATCGATGCCCAGTCTCGAAACTCTCACGACTAGGGACCACTTTAAGGATGTGCTTATAGACTACCCAACTCTCACGTATATGATCGCCATCATACAACTGGTAGTCAAGAAAGAATCCTATGGTCTCTATCAACGTTCAATAGTGACCTGTAAGGTCACCTAAAGCAGTACACGATGATAAAGATAAACCATGGTAGCATACTATTCTCTATCAACGTGTAATAGTGAACTATAATGTTACCTAAAGCATGTACACGATGATAAAGACAAACCAGATAGTATACAAACCTCTCGAGTAAGACTGTCCTACCGGTATAGGTCCTCCCTCAATCATTGTAATCACGTTCCTACGATCCAATAATTGACTCTGAGGGCACTATATCCAACAAGACTCACATGGTTTACTAATATATATATATATATATATATATATATATTGTTTTTGGATTAAAAGGAAATGAAAATTTAATCATGGTTGATAATTATCCAAACTTGACTATTTTTTGACCTAATTCAAACCATGGTTTAAATTTCATTTGGACTTTAACTCAACACAATAATATCTAGATATTAGTTAACCATGGTTGAAGTGAGAAGAATTAATATTGATTATTCATTCTCATTTAATTAATTCATCATTATTTTTATCACTTGAGCTCAAAGCTTAACTACCATTATCTTCTTCTTCCTCCAAGCTCTCTTGAGTTTTCTTTAGAGTGAGGTTGTTAAAAAGAAAGGGTTTTGATTAGAGAATACAGACCACCTCATCATTCTACACCTCTCTAGCCCATTTGTGTAAGGTGTTTTGCTATACTACTTTGAAAGACGAAGTAAAGTAAGGAGCTTTTGGCAAAGGGACTTCGGGTGGATCATCGTGGACAAGGAAGGTTGCTAGAGATTCATTCCAAACTCTCAAAGGTCTAAGGAGTCACCAAGGGAAGACTACAAAGGTTGTAATTTCTTCACTTAGTGTTACAAGAGTTCTTTGCATGTGATACAATTTAGTTGTTACACTAATTATTCTAGTTAAGATTCATGGTTAGTTTGCTTTGCACCTCTCTAAATTTTAAGATGGCATGTGTGATGCTTTTATACACTAGACTAGGTGCAAGGGAAACCCAACATGTAAAACTTTTGTATAATAAACCGGGGTATCTTCAAATGAAATCGACAGAAAACCGTGTCAAATATCGATACAATATATATATATATATATATATATCAGTATCTCGGCAGACGTCTCTCAGATCGGCCCTCAAATCTGTCAAATCACACGATTCCAGTCGGTATCCTCCGGATGACCGCTGGGTCAATAATCACCGGTAGGAAGTGCTCCCCTGCCAGGCTCAACATCTCACTATACGACCCTCTTGCCCTGGGGTACCTTACCGGGTCCACCATGTACCAGCAGACGGCATCTCTCTCCTCGAATCGGGTATATGTACCTATGTTGCTCAAGAACCGAGAAATCTCATGGTGGACGCCACACACATCATATCATGAGAAAACCGCACTTTATATTTTGAAATTATAATAAGTTTATAAATTCCTTTGCAGTTTTTCCCAAATCCAGAAATCTCATGAATACGGAAATCTCCAAGAAAATCAGAATATATATGAATATGTGGGTAACTATGAATATCCATGATATCAACATGATGCAATGTAATGTACGACAAGAAGACTATATATAAATGATGATGTAATAAAGCATATGACTAGAAAACTACATATCATACATGATGCAGATGCACATGTACCGATTATTAAGCAAGTTCTAAGGTGTATCATGACATAGCAATTACCAATGGCCTGTGTGTTTGCATAAAATAGTGCACGTGTGGCATAAACCATTGGTAATAGTGTAAGTGTTCTAGGTTATAATATAAATGTACATGATGACGCAAATGCTACATGAAAATGACATACGCATATGAACACAAGAATTATAACTAAGCCTTAACTATCTGGGCGCTTTACTCCATCTAGGTGATTTTCCCGTAGATGTGTACATCTACTCACCGGAACGCCTCGGCTAGTCGAATCCGATCACCGCCTTGCCCTTCCTTGCCGCGGCCGACGTCTCCACGACCGATCCTATAATCGCACAAATAGTACATATAAGGCTAAACATGTAAATAGACGCGAACACAAAACGATACGAAGCAACCAACGCGCACTAATTAGACGCGCGTGCACTTGGTGCACAAAACACGTGTAATATCGCCAAAAACCACAACTAGGGGTTGCTATGCGTGGCAAACACCAAACCTAGAGTCTAAACGTTTGAATCGCACAAGACATCTGTCAGTGTGATATTCCCTAGAGGCTATTATTGTATAGTACTAGTTTGTATATTACATTTTGGATGCTTGGGATATATACACGGATTTATGACAGTCTTTCTCGATATAGTAATATGCTACTTGGTTTGTATCTGCCCTAATATGTGTATATGTTTCTTTTAACATATCGCTAATACATATTGATAGAGCCCTTAGGATGTTTGCTTGACTACCAGCGTTGTGATGGCAGTCACACTAGTGGGGGCTGGGTAGTTTATAAGAACATCCTTATATAGGTCCCTAGTCGTAGGATTATCGTTACAGGGCATCAATACTCCAGAGTAGACTAGTGTATACGCTTGTCATCCCAGCTGGGGAGATGGTCTGTGTTAGTTATATGTATGCCTTAGAGGCCATTACTGTACATGGGATGTATATTGTAGTGGATGCTTGGACATATATAGGGAGGAATTTCTTGCTCGACATGATAGTATGCTATCTGGTTGCACTTTGTCTTAACATGTTGACATGTATACGTGATGCTGTCTTGCTCTCACATGTTGACAAAGCCTTTAGGTTGTATACTTGACTATCAGGACTATGATGGAGATCATACTAGTGGGGCCAAGGGTAGTCCACAGGTACACCCTTCAATTGTTTCTAGTCGTGGGAGCATCGAGACAGGGCATCGATACTCCAGAGTAGACTAGAGTATACGCATCTTCCCCCATATGATGGGCGATGGATGATCCTACATTCATTGGTGTTTGACATCAAAGATGGTATACGGGTGCTCAATGGAGACTGGGTAAACTGAACGAACTCGCCGAGAACTCCTAGATGGTATTATACCTATTGTCAGATAGCAGTTCTCTGGTGACACTGGTACAGGTTAGTCTGTCGACCAGAGATCGCTATAGAGTCTTATGTGATTCCCACTGTGCTTTGATTTCCACCTTACCACGGTCAAAAGATCGTGCAAAACGGTGGTTTTTAGGTACAGTCCCGAGTCACATGGAGGCAATGAGCGATAGGAGGGGATTCGTCTCTCCCGGTATTGGGAGTTGATGTTGCGCTATACTTGATTGGCCATAACAGGAAATCCCTGGCCAGGGTTGCTGAGATTTATTGGTAAGTGTTATCAGTAGTTTCTCGAACCGTTATGGACCTTGCATCGGCATGACATATCAGGCTATTGGGGTCTGATGTTTTACCACCCCCAGGCTGTTGATATGCGACATATCTGACGAAGAGACCGGACTGTACGGTAGTGTTACTGTCAGGCTTTTGCAGTAGTTAGAGCCGGCTTACTTGCTGATCTTCTGATCGTTCAATACCCGGGTAGCCGTTACTTCCAGCTAGTACCGCTGACAGCTTGTGGGTGTTTGATGTGATCATCACCCACTGCCGGCGTATTGACGAGTTTTTAGAGTCCTACACAGAGGTTTTACTGGCAAAGGTAAAACGAAGTGGGAGCACATATGTGATATGTGCGGGACCGAGATTAATATGAGTATGTGATACCGTATTCTATTCTCGCGATATAAAGTATCGATCGGTTATATGTGATATAGCCCGGTTATCGAATCAAATGTTGATTCGATAAGTCGATACTGTATCGGTCGGTTATATGCGATATAGCCTGGTTATCGAATCAATGTTGATTTGATATAATGATAAAAATAATATTAGTCGGTCATATGAGATATAACTGGTTTATTAAATCAAGTGTTGATTTAATGATTTAATATATAATTATATATTTGATATATTAATTTACATTAACTAATATTAGCTCACTTAAACATTTATTTTTCTCACATGTGCACACTTAATATATATGTGATATATATTAATTGTGTTTTATTTTGTGTCATGATTGATGATACAAGTTACATGGGTGTATGAGACTTACACCATGATAAAGATAATATAGGGTTTATTTATTTATTGTAAATCAATTATTAGTTGGATAATGGTCACATGGCATCAAGCTTTGAGAAGCTTGGAGACCCATTGACCAGTCCACTAGTTTTGTTTTATACTAGATATTTTGTTAACCCAACTATTATCTTAACTCATGTTAAGTCTCTATATGAGACATATTAGATATTTTCTCACTCATGGTTTCCATTCTCTCTCACAACATTATCTCTCTTCATCTTCTTCTTCAAGCTTAAGAACTCTCTAGCTTTTAGGAAAGTGAGAAACTTTAGTGAGAAAATCAATTCCAAAGTGAGCAAAAATCCTACTTCATCATTCTCTACTAGATTAGCAATTTAGTATAGGGTGTTAGCTTCACTAATCCTACATTAGTGAAGAGGGAAGGTTGGGTTAGTGTCTCCTCGACGTAGATCATCTTCGGCCTCGAAGACTTCAAGCAAGATCATTCCTTTCACCTTGAGAATCCATGCAAGAGTCCGGGAGTTACATGATCGTAGCGAAGGGACCACTACAAGGAGCTTTTGAAGTGAAGGACCGGTCTGCAAAGGTTGTATTCCTCATTCACTTAGATGTTAAGTTGTTAACATTGCTTTATTGTTTAAATTTCTAGTTAAAGATTCTAGGTTAGGGTTCTTTAGAACGATAAAAATTTAAAAACGGCATGGACGATGCCTCCCGAAACCTTGCTGCCGTGCTAGGTAACCCTACAGTCTGTCCTACAGCCATCAGTACGTTGTACTGGAGATCGTATGCAGGTGCTCATTGGATTAAAAGTTACACTGGACGGACTCGTTAGGAACTGCTGGTTGGTAATATACCTATCGTCACGTAGCAGTTCCCAGGTGACATGAGTACAGCTTAGTCGGTCGACTTGACACTGCTACTTCGCCTCAAGTGTGTTCCCACTGTTCTTAGATAGCTACCCTACCACGGCTCTATTGATTCGTGGAAACAGGTAGTAGTTGGGTGCAGTCTCGAACCACTTGGAGGTAGTGGTGGTTAGATAGGATTCATCTCTCCCGGTATTGGGGGTTGATGTAGCGTTGTGTTCGGAAATCCATTACACAAAGTCCCCGGCCAGGACAAGCGAGATTTGCTGGTAGGGATTCCAGTAGCTTCTCAGGGTTTTTATGCCGCACTCCGACATGACTTATTGCACTATTAGTGGTCTGACGTTTGCCGCCCCCCTAGGACCGATATGCGACACTCTTAGACGAACAAACCGAACTGTACGAAGATTGTCATGGATAGACTCAGTTGGAGTTTGGATGAGTTATTCTCATCGCCTTTCTCATCGATAATACCTGGGGGCCGTTACGTGCATCTAGTACCGCTTGCGGCCTATGGTTAAACCCACTGCCAGCGTAGAGTCGAGTCTTCAGAGTCCCACACAAAGCATTTCCCTGCATCGAGAAAAACGTGTAGATGTCGTATGGTTTTATGACAGGGTACGATCACGTGCTTGTACTTGTGCACGCATGATGATTTGGACGGAAAATACTAGTGGGCTTTGGTTTAAGCCGGATTCTAGTATTGTACTGATCGATTGTCTTCGCCTTCTGTATTCGTATTTTTCGGAATACGAATACGGGTATGTATATACGGACGATGGGCGTTTTTCTAATTTGTACAAAAATGATTTTTTAGATGGCATGACATAATTGTATTAATCATTTTAGTCTAAATTATTAATACATTTTATGTAAATAGAAATTATGTGGATATTGCATGAATAAGGACTTGGGTGCTTTGGACACATGGTGCTCATTTGACCCATGAGTCATTCTTTTGTCAATTGAGCCCCTTTTGATTATTGATATAGATTTATCAATGCAATAATTAAAAGAGTTCAGTTTAGAATAGAAGTGATAAGAAAACCTTTTTCCTTCTTCAACCTTTAGCTCACCAGAAATTTCCATAGCCATCTCCAATTCCCTCAAGCCCTAGAACACTCATGTGTTGAGTAACCTAGGGCAATAGAATACTCCTCAATCCATCTACATCATCTACACACTCTAGGTCTTCTAGTTTAGCATACTAGTTGATCTAGTTTCTTTGGCATAGAAGAGAAAGCTCGGTACACATACACTCGGGTGGATCATCTTGGATTTGAGGAAGCCGACGAGGAGGCGACAACCGTATCACTCCGAAGGGTTCGTGCAGGAGAGGAGGACAGTGGGAGAAGCATAGAAGGATCAGATGCATGAGGTATAACTTCTGTACTTTAGCTTATACTTCATAGATTATATGCTAGATATGGTTTAGAATACGATCGTGGCTAATAGTCGATGTTACGATGCTAAAATTATTATTTTTTACATTTTCCTCCTCCCCGCGATCTAGCGGGGTGCGTGGTATCGACTTAAAGTGGTATCAGAGCCAACTAAACCTATTCTAGCTTATTAGCAAGTATTAGATTTTCAATCATCGGAAAAACAGGAAAACTAAACACCGAAAACCCTATTTTCTGTCGAATTTTAAAACTGTCTGGAAAATTGTTTCAGTACCATGAAAAATATGTGCAGGGTTTTCTAAGATAACACAAGAATAATGAGCCACTGAATCGCCGACACGACCGCGGAAACCGTTCTGTGGCGGAGTCGCGGCCGAGTCAAGGCCGATTCAACTCATCTTTCTTCTGTTATTTCTTAATTTTGGTGTTTTCTTTTCTGAAATATTTGGTTTCTACCTAGTATGATTTTTTGAATGCTGGTTTGCATTTGGGGTGGTTACGGAAAATATGTTTCCATCGAATTTCTATTGTACATGGCTAATTGGTCTTTCTGTAATGTTATATGTGTTTTTAAATCTCAGCTAATTGCTATATGTCGGTTAGTCTGGGATTGCACATATCTGTTGGTTTGTGTATATGAATTTTGTTGGATCGTCAATGATGAATAGCTGGGGATGTGAGATGAGTGTTTTTATATTTCATTCAATGTAAATTGTAATTTGATGTGATATTATTTTGCGGGGCACATCCGGGTTGAGGTCGTAGCCACCGTTGTATTATTTCTTTTTACTGTTTTCTGCTCCTAGGATAGACCCAAAGTGGGGTGCACAAACTACCGGGTTCTTTGTTGTGTCGAGTGGCCTACTCACTTTGTTGAGGGAGGTTGCTTCATTTCTGGAACTTGGTGGGTAGTTTTCCGCACCCGTAGGGATCTGGGGTGGGGTCTGGCTATTCATCACGACCGTGGAATCCGTCTTTCGTTACAGGCTTAAACGAAATGCGGAATTTCTAGTATATCCAACATATTCATCTGTGATCTGGAATGTCTATTATTGCGTAAGACGAATGCTATTATTATATATGTTATGTAATAGACACTACTTATGTTTTGCATCCGGGCTAGTCAAATCCCGCTCTGGCGTTAGTTAAGTAACCTAACAGTGTTAGACGGGGCCCAGTGATGAATGCGGATGGCATAAATAGACGTCGTATTTTCGTCTTTTTCTGTGATGATAGGTGTAAATTGATGGGACTGCATTATATTAATGCAAAGTAAATAAACCAAAACTGAATCGTTCGAACAAATTATAAAACCACTCGGTTTTTCAAAACAGCAGATTTTTAAATGCGGAGCTTAAACCACTCCTTTTAAAAGCTATCAAGTTCCTTCGACTATATCAAGTTCACTACGTTCACGGTTTTACCAAAGCCATTCGTAGCCCTCTGTCATTTCATATGAATAGTCAGTAGTATTCAAGCTTTGTATGTTGGCCTTCGTCAAGGCATAGTGTTTGGTAGCTACTAGATGTTCATATGTAGCATAGATAGATGCGTTGGTTTGGGACAGTCCTACTACTATTTTGACCTTCGTCAAGGGAATGTACGGGTGGGTTCAAATTAACCAGGATAATGACGGGTAGAACTTGAAATGTGACTTATGATATGTTGGCCTTCGTCAAGGTCATAAGAGCATGGGGCAAAAATCCACATCGGGAGTTTCTACAGAAACTGAAACTTGCTAGTGTTGCATACCATTTGGAGTGTGATAATTTTGGAAGGATTCCTTCAGCTTTATCACATGATGATATTTGGATCCCGATCCTACTGTGAGTATATGCTACTCATCAGGAGATTTTTTCACTTAAACGATCAATGCTATAAACTAAGTAGGTGTCTAGAACAGTGTTAGCGGGGCTACGCCTCCAGGGAAAAGAGCTTATTTAATTAAGGAAGTTCACGAAAGCATCTTAAAACCTCCCTCGAAATACCAACACTAGCCTGGCTGAAAGGTTAAGCAAGTATTGTACGGTGACATTAAATCCCGACTAATTCTTCTTTTATGGTTTGAGGAAGGATTCGAGAAACAGTGGGAGCCATCCTGTTTAGATATAAGAAAAACCAAATCTAAACTTGCAAGAGCATCATTTTAAAGTGTTTCTTCTCTCTCTCCTAATTGCAGCGACCAAAACATGATGGGCCTTAAGTTACAATT
Organism: Agapanthus africanus; assembly: GCA_030015575.1. Lineage (NCBI taxonomy): Eukaryota > Viridiplantae > Streptophyta > Magnoliopsida > Asparagales > Amaryllidaceae > Agapanthus > Agapanthus africanus. The sequence continues at coordinate 379,491,677 of JASDDO010000012.1, forward strand.
AGATAAAAATATATTGACAGGGCCAAACTACAAAGATTGGTTCAGGAATGTCAAGATGGCAATAACTTATGACAAGTTGGGTTATGTCCTTACTGCTAAAGCCCCCGCCGTCCTAGGTCCAGAATCCAGTGTCGTGGATAAGGAAATCTGTAAGACCTGGGAGATTAACTGCCCGAAGGCCAAGTGCATCGTGCTGGCCTCTATGGACAATGAGCACCAGAGACGGCACGAGAATATGGATCTTGAATCCATATTCCTCCATACCAAAGAATTATATGGAGAGCAATCTCGTATCGTAAGATACGAGACCTCGAAGAAGCTTTTTCAGGCGAGGTGGGCTGTCGGATCATCTGTAGGGGAACACGTCCTTAAGATGATTAGCTACATTGACGAGCTCGCGGACCTCGGGACCACGTTAGAGAATGAGCTGTATACAGAATTAATTCTGCAGTCCCTCCCTTCCACCTACGCCCAGTTTATCTTGAATTTTAATATTCAAGGTAAAAAAGTTTAACTTCCGGAACTCCTCAACATGTTGAGGAGCGCTGAGGGCACCCTGCAGAAAGTCAGGGAAACACCCGCTCTACTTGTTATTGGAGCTTCCTCTTCTAGATCCAAGGCGAAAACCAAAGGAAAGAAGAAGAATGTCCCCACCAAGCTGAGTGGCGGTGTTAGTAAGGTGGAAGCAAAGGGCAAGGCAAGGGCAGGAGGGCCGACAGTAGGAAAGGAAGAATGCTTTTACTGTCATAAAAAAGGCCATTGGAAGAAAAATTGCAGGGCTTGGAAGGCCAAGAAGCAGGACCCGAAGCAAGTTGTGGGTTCAGCTTCAGGTGTGTATGTAATTGAAAACTGTCTGTCAATCAACTCTACTTCCTGAGTATTGGATACCGGATCAGAATCTCATATCTGTAATTCTTTGCAGGCGCTGAGAAGCCGTAGATTTCTGAAGACCGGTGATATGACCCTCGGGGTTGCTAACGGAGCGAGCGTGAATGCTGTGTCTGTAGGGGAATATCATATTGGATTGACGAGTTGACAAATTTTGATTTTACGCAACTGTTTTTGTGTACCGAGTTTGACTTGTAATATCATTTCTGTATCTTTGTTATCAAAAGAAGATTATGATTTTACATTTGTAAGCGATGTCGTAAACATCCACCTCAGTCATGGTCTGATTGGGTCAGGTACTCTAAACAACGGTATATACGTATTAAACCAACAACAAATTTTCAATGTCCAGAATATACATAAAAGAAAGACTCCAGAAATAAATCATGCTTTTTTATGGCATTGTAGACTAGGTCACATCAACGAAACAAGGTTGACCAAGTTACATAAAGAATGATATTTCAATCCGTTCGAATATCAATCTTATGCATCTTGTCAATCATGTCTCAAAGAAAAGATGACAAAAACTCCATTCACTGGACGTGGAGTAAGAGCGAGCGAGCTCTTGGAACTGATACACAGCGATGTGTGTGGTCCAATGTCTACACATGCAAGAAATGGTTATTCTTATTTCATTACTTTTACGGATGATTTCTCTAGGTATGGACATATTTTCTTGATGAAACATAAATCCGAGGTTTTTGAGAAATTCCGAGAATATAAGAATGAAATGGAAAAACAAACCGGCAAAAGTATTAAGACACTGAGATCTGATCGAGGTGGTGAATACTTGAGTGCCGAGTTCCTAGATTACCTAAACGAGAATGGATTTCTCTCTCAACTTACTCATCCATACACACCACAACACAACGGTGTATCGGAGAGACGGAACTGAACCCTATTGGATATGGTACGTTCCATGATGAGTAACGCTGAGTTACCGAAATCATTCTGGGGCTATGCACTAGAATCGACTGTATATCTTTTGAACAAGTTTCCTACCAAGACTTTGCCTACCACACCATATCAGATGTGGAGCGGAAAGAAACCCTATCTTCAGTATCTGAAGATATGGGGATGTCCAGCTTTTGTTAAAAAGCAGCATGCGGACAAACTCGAGGCACGATCAGTACTGTGTAAGTTTTGGGATACCCAAAGAACTCCAGGGGGTATTTTTTCTATTTCGCAGAGGAACAAAAGGTTTTTGTTTCTCGTCATGCCCATTTTTTAGAACATTAGTTTTTAGAAAAAGAAACTAGTGGGAGCACAAAAGAACTGGAAGAAATTCCAGAAACACAAGCTATTACTGAAAGCTTGGTAGAACCAGAAGTTTTAAAAGAATAGGGCATTCCCGCACCCCTCCGCAGGAGTAGTAGGCTGTCTCATCCACAAGAGAGATACTACGGTTTTCTCATAGACGGGTATAAAGAAGATTGCATCATTGATAATGATGAGCCGACTAACTTCCAGCAAGCCATTCAAAGCACTGACTTGGTAAAATGGCTGGATGCAATGCGGATCGAGATGGAGTCGATGTACACCAACAATGTATAGACTTTGGACATTGCTCCAGAAGGGGTAAAACCCCGTAGGTTGCAAATGGATCTTCAAAAAGAAGATTGGTGTAGATGAACAGGTTGAAAGCAGGCATCACGGAGTTGGAACATCTGTTTTGATGAAACGGTCAAAGAATTTAACTTTATCAAAAATACAGATGAACCATGCATTTATAGTAAGATTGTAGCACGAACTGTTGCATTCCTCGTCTTGTACGTGGATGACATTCTCTTGATAGGAAATGACATTCCTATGCTACAATCTGTCAAAGGGTTCTTGTCATACAGGTTCTCTAAGAATGACTTGGGTGATTCCTCTTACATTTTGGGGAACCGGATCTATCGTGATAGATCCAAGAGAATGTTAGGACTTTCACAGTCCAGGTATATCGACACCATACTGAAAAGATTCAGTATGGAAGATTCTAAGGGCGGTAATTTACCGGCTTGTCACGGAATCACTCTATCCAAAGAGATGTCTCCCAAGACTGATTTGGAAAGGGATCGCATGGCAATTATACCCTATGCTTCTACGGTAGGCTCTATAATGTATGCGATATTGTGTACCAGACCAGATATTGCTTACGCACTCAGTGCGGTAAGCCGGTGTCACGACCCGAAATGGCACGCGACTAGCACTTGAATCATATGTAGTCCATATGACCCCATCTAATTCAAGTAAGCCAAGAAATCCCAGAAATCTAAACCATTTTAAATAATAAATGAAGAAAAACTGGTTTTAAAGAAGTGGTTTTAATAGCATAAGCCGAATATGCATTTTTAAAATCTCAAGTCTTTTCGGAAAATTTCGGCAGAGTTTCCTTTGTAAATACTGTCCCCAAATGGGGTACAACATGAATAATATATACACAATGATAAAAGGCTATACAAGATCTAAATACAAGATCAAATTGAAGACTAAACAACTAACTCAATACTTCTGTTGTTTATTGTTGAATCCATAGGCTTAATTATGTTGGGTTTGGTGGATCATTTTTTATCCCGCAGCCCCAAGCGGGAGCTAGCTCTTCGTCAATCGACGGTCACAACCATGGAAGCAATATAATATACAACGCTGAAGGGCGAGAATCAAAACTCAAAAGGAAACTCAAAACATCAAGAAAACCATAATAATACAACGCGCGACTCTAAGGTCGAAAGAATATACAACTGGTCTCTAAGTCAAATACATATACATGTCTGGTTGATGGAATTTTACTAGATAAAAGTGAAAATAAATAAGTACAATGGTGGTCACGATGCGAGTGAACCCACCTACCAAAGCAATCACCCAGAAAGGAAGTAGTGTGCCAGAAAGCTGCACGGCAAAAACCTGCAAGAACTGTGGCATAACGGGGGTGAGTTGCCAACTCGTTAGTAGAAAACATCACAGAGCAGAAATCGTATGTATGACTCAATGCTAGGTCAATACGATCAGCAATATAAATATCCTCAATATGATAAAGTCTAAAGCATGATTAGGTGGCATGGGTAAACATCTAACCATAAGTGATTACCAAGTGCTCGTGTTAGTGCCTCAGGTAGCAACATATCATAAATATGAGGTGTCATCAATGAAATCAGTGTCAACTATAGCATGAAGTCTATAAGTATGTGGGTATCATCCAACTATATAATCAATGCCTGTATGCATGTGGATCTCGTCCACTTGTCAACCAATGACACAAAAACATCATGCATGTACATATCATAAAACATATGCATGGAAGTATGAGAATATAAATCAACGTGTGTCCCTCGCGACACATCAAAATCATGGAACCTGAGTGTCCAATATCGACACTCGAAAACATCATGAAACATGTGCCCAGCATCGGCACGTAAATCCTTATATATATAGGGCTCCGTCAGTCCGGATCGGCCCATATCATCTCTCAACTCCGGTCGATATCCTCCGGATATCCGCCGAGCCTAAATACAATCACCGGTATGTAGTAGTCTCTCTGCCAGGCTCACCGTCTATATACACAGAATCCCTTTCTTGTCCCGGGGTACCATACCGGGTCCACCATGTACCCGCACACGGCCCACGACTCCTCCTCGCATAGGGTATATATATATCAGAACCGATGAAACTCATGGTGGACGCACTGAAATATCATATCAAAAGAAACCGGGTTTTTAAAACAGTATATACTTTCCTTTGAATTACCCACGGTTCTCAAATCCAGAAATATCATGGAAACAACATATCTCAATACGTATAATCATAAAGCATGATGTATGCGACATATAACAAAATATAAGCATATCCGTATATCATGCAACCTGGAACAGTAATATGCACATATCGAGAGAAAACCGCTTTTGTAAAATGAATCCAGTTTTAAAATTGTAACGTTTCTGAAATCGTTATACAAATTTTTCCGTTTTAGGGTAAAATAGTCGGTATTTTCCATTTTAACCCGATTGTGATTAAACTTCCGTATAAACTTGCCGGCACCTAATTTAACTATAATAGTGCTAGTGCGCGGGCTTTGGGGGTCAATTGGAAGTTTTGGTTCATATAGAATTTTTCCCTAATTAAAATATTATTTTGGAATTTAATATTAAAATATTATATTTCGCGAAAACTACAGATTTGCGAATTGGGATTTTCGTAAAATGGTATAAATATATATACCAATATTTGTAAAATAATTGGGAGATTAAAATAATTTACTCATTTAAAAATATTGTAGTGATGGAAATTTGTTAGCTAATTTCTTTTTGGCATTTCCTTTGCTAGCTATTTATTTTGTGATGGGCAATTTCAAAAGGAGGGGGGTTCTGCAAATTTCGAAGAGATTGGATGTTGCAGTGAACATGGGTGGCATCGGTTTTTGTGTGGCTCATTCTTTTTCTTTAATTGGCTTTTGTCAAGTGTATGATATTTTGAGTTGATATTTTTGTGTGCATTAATTTATTGTGACAAGGTTTTCTTCTTGTGGCTGTTGGTTGTGTTGCTGGCAATATTTTATGGGGATTAATTTATTCATTTGCATACATTCACCACTCACCCATTCACATTCACAATGAAGAATTCGAAAATCCCCAGCGCTAATTCTTCTTGAGTTTCGCCGACCCCCTTTTTCAAGCAAAAGAATTTCAAAAGCTCACATTTTCTTCTCATTTCCTTTGCAACTTCAATTTACCTCCACCCAAACCTTTGGGTGTTTTGAGACAAATTATTCCTACACTCTCTCTACTTCATCTTGGACATGTCGGCTAGCAAACTTCATGTCCGAGTTGCTTCAGTTTGAAGCGGGAGCCCGTATAAAGATTCGTTGATGTGGTGCCACTTCGACGAGGAGACCGGAGATCGGAGATGCCGCGAGGGGCATGGAATGATAGATAAAGACCGAAGGACATGGATCGATCGGTATAATTTTTTATACCACATTACCGTTTACTAGTTAGGGTTTTGATGTGTTAAATGGTTAATCATGAAGTGTAGATTAGGAAAATTTAATCAATTGGTGAGAATGATATTTGTTAAATTCCTATTTGTCTAATTGAGATAATTAGCAAACTAGGTTTTACTAAAACATGTTTGGGTGAGACTAAAATTGTGGTAATGATTTGGATAACTAAGTTAAGCTAATTTGTGTTGTTGGTAATCGCTAGAATTGTTAAATTTCTAGACCTTGTGCTAAATTGAGAGAAAATGATATAAATTGCTTACTACCTTTTCGGTAAAATTTGGCGTGGGTTTTAAATGAAAGTGGAGATGACGTAAATATTAATACCTACGATATTTATTGTGTTTGTAAATGCATATTGGTATTACTGGGTTTTAATGTGGCTGTTTTCATGTATAGCGACCCTATTTATGGTTTCGGCTATGTTTTCCTTTATTTGGATTCTTGGTTTTGAGTTTTGGATGCTGTATTTGGTCGTTGGATGTTTGTACGTCAATGACAATGGTAGTTGATTGTTTTGTATGTGTAGGCTATAGGTTCTAACCTATGAGCGCACCGCGTACCGTACTTTTGGATTTCGGAATTTGATGTTAATAATTTTGCGAATTCGTATTGATTGTTGGTACATTCTCATTGATTCCGAGACGACGAAGCGCATCGACCACGGCTAAGCGAGGAGTTTAGCAGGTGAGTAGATTTATATCTACCGGGGAAGTCGGGTGGATGGCGTATAGCACCCCGCAAATACTGGATTGAAAAATCATTGATTATTATATCCTGATAAATGATATGCGATGGACATGATTGTAGGAATTGCAAAGGATAATATGATAGAAGTGGACATTAGTGAACATATTGGTTTAGGAGAATATGAAATGATAAGTGAATCATGATGAGTAATATTTGAAAGAGAACAAGTGTGATGTTTATACTAATGTGTTGCGAGATATTAGTGTAATGAACGGGTATACGATGTGATATGATGACTTAGTGTGATAGGTCGTTATATGGATTCGTGTCGATATGTGATGGTTGATTCCTTTATAGGTCCCCTGATATGAGATTGACATGGATGTGACCTGAGAGATTGGTATATAATTATCATTGATAATGATTGCATAACGAGTGATATGCCGTACGAGACTTAGATCCATACCCCGATGTTGTATAGGTTGATAGAATCCCTATTCGTTAATGCCGCTGAACGTTAAATTACCGTACGTGATGACTTTTACCTTTTGATTTATCCATACCCGTGATTAGGGGATGTCGTATGATGGATTGTACCGTACGTGATATTATGAGGCTGGATGCCGATTGATAGATTCACCGACTCAGTCTTATTGATATGTATACCCTATAGCATTTGATTCATTATATGCATTATGCTGCATTCATGCTATTTGTAGGGATCCCATCGACGACAGTGAGGTTTCGGGAGGCATCGTCTATGCCATTTTTAAAAATTTGCCGTTAAAGGGAACTTTAAAATAAAATCGTTAGCTCGAATACAAAACGGAAACATATAGTAAACCATTTACTATCTAAGTGAAGAAGAAAATACAACCTTTGTAGATCGGTCCTTTTACTTCATTAGCTCCTTGTTGAAGTCCCTTCGCTGCGATCGTGGTTCTCCCGGACTCTTGCATGGCTTCACGAGGCTAAAGGAGCGTCCTTGCTTGAAGTCTTCGAGGCCGAAAATGATCTATGTCGAGGGGATGTGTTCATATCAGATTTTTGCATTTTTATACCACCCAATTTTTATCATACTGCTTATCGGTAGGTACTCTTGAGCCATGTTTGCTAGTTAATTGCAGGATACATGTTCCCGGCTCTAAACGGTGAAATTCATGGAAAAGCACGACAAAATCCGGATTACTGTCAACCACAGATAAAACACGGGTCTCCGCTCTCTATCTGTATATGACCGCACACCAGTTTAAGAGACAAAATGACAAATCAATGTCATTTTCATGCATAATGCTCAATGGCAACACAAGATCCAAGAAATCTACGCGGAGCTCGAGGAAATCATGACAAAAAGATCCACATCCAATCACCTTTTGTTCAACAGAAATTCTGGAAAAATTTTGAAGAAATTATGAGAAAAAACATATACCAGACTGAAGGGCACTACAAACCAGGAGAAGCCACAAAACATGAAGACCCAAGTCCCCCATAGGGCCGCGGAACCGCGGCCTAAGCATGCTTAGGCCGCGGAACCGCGGCGGTACGGCATTGTTAGCTGACGAAATTTTAGGCGTATTTTTGTCTTTCCATATTTATTCTGAATGTTGCCCTAGAATTTCTGTTGCCTGCCAATAAATAGTCCAGAACTTGCCAAAGCAAATGGTCCATAATCTTGTATTTAGAATTTAGGTTATATGTTGTTGTTCTTCTTCCTCCTCTCATCTCTTCTCCATTAAAAAAACTTGTAGTAAGCTTTTGTGAGTGAAGAATGAACAAAAGAGTTCTTGTTCTTACCTTGCTTGTCCTTTTATTTTGTTAACTATTATTGCTTGTAATTTTCATTTGTTAACTTAGTTGTTGTTATTTGTGTTTGTTTCTTTCTTGTTCTCTTTTCCTTTATCCTTAAACAACCATGATGCTTACGCTTGATCCTTGCCGATGCGAAGTTGCAAATAGCTAGTTGTAATCTTCTAACCTCTTTCTTTCTATCTTCCTCCTTTGTTTTATTTTCATTTTTCTTGTAATGGGTGAGTTGTTTCCATACTTGTTAGGGTAGGATAAGGAAAGTTTGAGAGAAGGAAATCTCTCTCGCTCTTTCCTTGCCCAACATCTTAAATCGAACTCCCGTTAATTGAACCACAATCCGCTCCCTACGGCACCCTATCCTACATGATAGCGGTGATTCCGTAGTGAGACCGGTTGTGGTTGAATTAACCGGAGGTTAAGGCTAAGAGCCAAGAACGGACGGACAAGCATCAAAAGGAAGAACTTATGCGTTGGAAAGCCTAGCTTATACTCGCAAGTTCCTTCCTAGTCGTGCTAATCCCCGTTGTTGCCGATTACCGTAACACCGATATTAAGAGTGGCAACGAAAGAAGTGAGCGACTCCTAACTCAAACTAACCTAATCCTAACCCTAACAAGCTCTCTATATATATCATTTTAGCACTTAAGTAATCTAAAAACAAACCTGGAAAATTGGACTTAACTCGTTAAAGCACATAGAAAAAGATTCCCATCTCCCTGCGGACGACCCGTACTCAACCGGCTAGCTACAAGAGAAACCGTCTTGATTGTGGTAACAAACATAGCACGCAAAAACTCTACCAATCAAATGGCGCCGTTGCCGGGGAGACGGTAGTTTATTTCTTTATATAATTTCGGGTTAATTTGTGAATATAACCGAAAAACAAAACAAAAAAAATATACTTTGTAAAAAATCATCTTGTTATTTTTGATTAGTTTTTGTGCAAGTGTGCAGGATAAAACGAAGTTCAAGTTCAGTGCCAAAGACGTGGGAAGTTAGACCCATATTTCGCGGCTACACCGCGGGTGAACAAGACGGAAAAGACGGTCTATTGAAGATTCTAGAGCAGATCCAGTAAGCAAATAAATATTCAGGAGCTCCAGAAAAGAAGAGGACAGACAACAGAGCAAACATCAAAAAACTGAAGGCCCGAATCCCTATTAAAGCCACGGAACCGCGGCATAAGAGCGCTTAGGCCGCGGAACCGCGGAGGTTTGAGGCATTCAGAATCCCAAAATTTTGGTAAGTCTTTCTCTCATTCTCCCCACTCCTCTGAACTCCACTAAACTGTGTTTTCTGCAGCATTCTTTGCGCAAATTCTCTTCCCCCTTCCAATAAACTGTTTTTGTGCAGTATTCTTTGCGCCGCGCTAAAATAAAAATTGTTTGCAGTTGATTTGTTACTGCTTTGCATTTATTAATACGGACTTTAAGGGGCTTGAAACCAATTCAGATTGGGTGGGGATTTCATCACCCTTCCCAGGACCCCAGAAATCACAAAAGCATATGCATTGACCATTGTTAATTAAAAAATACTAGACTCAGCCCTAAGGACTTCGCGCTCAATAGGACAGAGGACCAGTTACAAGCATCGGCCGTTTATCCTATCCTGACTTTTGCGGTGTCTAGGCAAGTGTGTCCAAGGCAAGTGGTTACTTAATTAGGACCACTACTTATGTAGTGGGGAGCCTCCCACTTACCTGGTACTTACCTGGCTGCAATTGTTGGAGAAGAGGCGGTTTGAGGTCCTATTTCTAGCCCTTTGGAACAGTTGGGAGCTGTCTAGCTGACCTAGGTGACTCTAGATCTAGGTGTGATTGTGAAAATCTTTTTTGTGATTGCTTGAAGCCGTAAGTCCGTACATATTTCTGTAAATCTCTTTCTAAAAAAAAAAACAGAAAACCAAAAACTTTTATAAAAATTTGCCCTTTGTCGCCAGAATCCATTTTTTCACCCACCACCTATCGTATTTCTCCATTGACGTTTTCTTACCCTCACCTTCTCCGCTTTGACTATACTAAACTCGTTTTGTGTATGACCGCTTGGACTCGGGACACTAGCGCCCGCCTAGTCCGCGTTACGTTAGTCGCTACCGACTACGCGATCGACTCAGACGTCGAAACTCCTTCCACGCCTCTTTCACCCTTACCTTTGCCGGCCAACTCCGACGCTGACCGGAATTCTGTTCATACATCTTCACCTTCACCTTCACCAACCTCTTCTTCAGCGATGTCAGGATTTAACGCAAACATCTCATTGACTCCACCTCCTACGGAGGCAACTACCCCACCACCACCGCCTGTTGTAGCGCCGCAGCGAATCGCGCTCCAGGATCGTTTCTATCCCATCCGTTCTACACTTCCCACCTGTCTTTCTCTTCCACCGGCCAATGGGGATAACTTTGAAATTAAGCCCCACTTCATTAACATGCTTCCGCGATTTCATGGGCTTGAATCTGAAGATGCCTATATCTTCATCAACAAGTTCTAAAATGTTTGTGCCATGATGAAAACCACCCAGCTGTCGGACGATGCTATACGGCTACGGGTCATTCCGTTCACTTTATGCGATCTTGCTGAAAAATGGCTGTATAGCACCGCTTCCCATTCCATAACCAGTTGGGACGAGTTTGTGAAAGCGTTTCTCAAGAAATTTTATCCGAATCATAAAACCGCAAGGATCTGTAACGAAATCAACCAATTCTCTCAGCTTCCTTCTGAACCCTTCTGGAAGTGCTTTGACCGGTATAAAGACCTTCTTGTTTAGTGTCCTCAACATGGTATCGAGAGATGGCAACTTTGCCAAACCTTATACGAGGGCCTGAACCCAGCAACCAAGCAGTTGTTGGAAACCATTTGTCAGGGCCACTTCCTATCGAAATCTGACGAGGAAGCGTGGCAATTCTTCGACGACCTTGCGGAGCAAACGCTACAATGGGAGAGCACCAGACCGACTTCTTCTTCTACCTCCACTTCTACCGGTCAGTCTAGGGTAGGAATTCACCAACTTGATGTCTCTATTGCGATGAAAGATGAAACGGCTGCAATAACGAGAAAGCTTGAAGCGATAGAGAGCAAATTTTCTTCTCCTGCTCTTACCCCTGTTCTTCCCCTTCGTACCATTTGCGCTTGTTGTTCCGATCCTTCTCACTTAACCGAAGAGTGTCCTTACAATCCACCATCTCAAGGACAGGATCAGGTTAATGTTGCATTTCAGCAAAGACCGAGGAATGATCCATACTCTTCCACCTACAATCCCGGTTGGAGGAACCACCCCAATTTCGCCTGGAATCTGAATCAGAATCAATTCCAAGGCAACAACTTCCAGAGGCCACCTCCTCCGCAACAATAAGCGCAACAACAAACTCAACATCAGTTTCAGCAGCCCTTCCAACCCCAACCTTTTCAAAATCAGACAAACAACTTTGCACCCAACAATTCTTTTCCACAAAACAACTTTGTTCCGTCAAACAATGATAAGGTTTCCTCGCTAGAACGAAGTCTGGAGGCGTTCTTTAAACAATCGACACAATCCACCGCCAACATCCAGTCGTCTATTCAGTCTTTGGTGAAACACACTGCTGCACACGGGCAAAGCATCAAGACCATCGAAGCCCAGATTGCACAGCTGAATGCGGCATTAAGCGAGGGAGAAAAGGGGAAGCTTCCATCTCAACCACTCCCAAATCCCGGTCACCCACATAATGTACATGTTGCTCTTGAACAACAGAACTATAATGTGAGTGCCGTGACTACGTTGAGATCAGGAAGGATGCTGCACAACAACATAGGCACAACAATGGAGGATAATGACACCCCGACCGCTTCTTCTTCTTCTTCTTCTTCTTCTCCTTCCTCGTCTTCTGAGCCTATTCTTCATTCTTCAAAAGGCTCTTCTTCTTCTTCTTCTGTTCTGAATGGACCCACTTCTCACTCCACGAAAACACCAGCTCTGGGATCTGTTCCAACTCCATAATCTCCTCCACAAGCATTGGACTCAACCAATTTTAAAAACGTTGAATTTCCAAACCGGTTGAGGTCCAATAAACAAAATCCACAAATGGAGAAGATTCTGGAATTATTTAAGCAGGTTAACATTAACATTCCTCTTTTAGATGCTGTCCAACAAGTCCCGTCCTACGCGAAAATCTTAAAGGACTTGTGCACGAAAAAAAGGAAGTCTCAGGTACCCAAGAATGTTTTCTTGGATAGTGCTGTGAGTGATGCTCTTACCCAATCTTTACCACAAAAACGGAAGGACCCTGGCTGTCCTACGATTTCTATTACCATTGGGGATAAGAACATCAACCGCGCACTATTAGATCTTGTGCCAGTGTTAACCTGCTTCCGTACTCAGTATATGAGCAATTAGGTGTAGGAAAGCTGAAACCCACACATTGTACTCTCCAAATGGCCGACCGATCGATCACCCATCCTAGGGATGAGCTAGAGGATGTGTTAATCAAAGTCGGGGTCTTCATATTCCCCGTTGACTTCATTGTATTAGACACACATACTGTAGCTAACCCCCGGAATCAAATTCCGGTGATACTCGTCGCCCATTCCTTGCAACCTCGAATGCTGTGATCAATTGTCGCAATGGTTCGATGAACCTATCTTTTGGAAACATGACAATTGAACTCAACATTTTTAGGTTGGGGAATCAGCCCTCCGAACCTAATGCTCATATACTAGACGTCTGCTCGATCCAGGAGATCATCATAGAAGAGTGTGAATTCGAGGAGTTTTTGTTCGATCACGATAACCTTAACGCCACTAGTGCGTTCCTCTTCGAACCTGCTGCTGTTTTTGTGCCCGACAATGACTACGAGTGTTTCATTTTCTCGAACGATCTTAGCCACTCACCACCCGAGTTTGAATCCTTCGAATTTCAGGATTAGTTACCTGAACCATCCAACTCGGTCGCTTACACTCGTTTTGAACTTTTGCTGGAATCCTTTGAGTTCGAGACCTTTTCACCAATCTTGCCTTCAATTGTTTCACCTCCAACGCTCGAACTCAAGCCTTTACCATCTCACCTAAAGTACGCTTACTTGGGTGAGAATGAGACCCTTTCTGTTATCATCTCGGCTTCTCTAGCTCCAGAGCAAGAGAAAGCCCTTCTTGCGGTCTTGCACAGCAATAGGCAAGCTTTTGGCTGGTCCATGGCGGACATCAAGGGGATTAGTCCCCTGATCGTTGAACATCACATTTATCTGATGGATGATGCTAAACCAGCCAGAGATCCTCAAAGGCAACTCAACCCAGTCATGAAGGAGGCTGTGAAGAAGGAGATCGTAAAATGTCTGGATAGTGGTATCATTTACCCTATCTCTGATAGCCAGTGGGTTAGCCCCATTCACGTTGTCCCCAAGAAATCAGGCATAACGGTCATTACTAACGAGGCAAATGAGTTAATCCCTACTCGCACCCAAACTGGGTGGCGAGTCTGCATCGATTACAGAAAACTCAATGCCGCGACGCGGAAAGACCACTTTCCGCTACCTTTCATTGACCAAATGCTTGAACGATTGGTCGGACACGAGTACTACTGCTTTCTTGATGGCTACTCCGGCTATAATCAAATTCCCATCGCCGAAAAAGACCAGGACAAGACCACATTCACTTGTCCTTTCGGCACGTTCGCATATCGTCGCAGGCCCTTTGGGTTATGCAATACGCCCGCTACCTTCCAGCGGTGTATGATGGGAATCTTCTCAGACATGGTGGAGAAATTTCTGGAGATCTTCATGGACGATTTCTCCATCTTCGGCGATTCCTTTAATGAGTGTTTGCTGCATCTTGACACTGTCCTTACCCGATGTAAGGACAAGAATCTCACTTTGAATTAGGAGAAGTGCCACTTCATGGTGCGCGAAGGTATTGTCTTAGGACATATCATTTCGCAAAATGGCATAGAGGTTGACAAAGGGAAGATTGAGGTCATTTCCAATCTCCCTCCTCCCAGATGCGTCAGGTACATCCGAGCCTTCCTTGGCCATGACGGTTTTTATAGACGGTTCATCAAGGACTTTAGCAAGATTGCTAGGCCCTTGACTCTTTTGCTGGCCAAGGACACGCCATTCGACTTCAACTCGAGCTGTGTGACTGCGTTCGAGTCATTAAAAAGCTCACTCACTTCTGCTCCTGTTCTTTCTTCACCTGACTGGACGCACCCATTTGAGATTATGTGCGATGCATCCGACTTTGTCATTGGTCCTGTCCTTGGACAACACATCAACAAGATGCCACACGTAATCTATTATGCTAGCCGAACCGTGAACGACGCCCAACTTAATTATACAACAACTGAGAAGGAATTCTTAGCTGTTGTATTTGCTTTAGAAAAGTTCATGCCCTACCTCATCGGCTCTCCAGTCATTGTCTACACAGACCATTCTGCTCTGCGCCATCTTTTTGCGAAGAAAGATGCAAAATCTCGGCTAATACGTTAGATCCTCTTGCTTCAAGAGTTTGACCTTGTCATTAAGGACAAAAGAGGATGTGAAAACGTAGTCGCCGACCATCTCTCACGACTTCCTTCTTCGCCGTCGCCTCAACTTCCGATCAACGACGTTTTTCCGGATGAACAACTCTTGACAGTATCTTGCGAACCATGGTTCGCAGATATTGTGAACTTTTTGGCCACAGGACTACTACCGACTGAATGGTCAAGTCAGGACAGACTTCGATTGTTATCCCAAGTAAAACACTTTTACTGGGACGAACCCTATCTGTTCAAGTACTGTCCCGACCAGATTATTCGTCGGTGTGTCCCTGACGAGGAATTTAAGAGTGTGCTGTCATTTTGCCACGATCAAGCATGTGGCGGGCATTTTGGCACCAGAAAGACAGCTGAGAAGATCTTGCAATGTGGTTTCTACTGGCCACAACTCTTCAAAGACGCTCATGACTATTGCAAGACTTGCTCCCGGTGCCAACACTTGGGCCGGATATCCTGGAGGAACGAGATGCCGCTCCAACCAATCTTGGTTGTGGAGATTTTCGACGTTTGGGGGATAGATTTCATGGGGCCGTTTCTCAGCTCTTTCGGGAACTTGTACATCCTTCTCGCTGTTGATTACGTCTCTAAGTGGGTCGAGGCTGTGCCCAGCCGGACTAACGATAACAAGGGTTTCTTAAAGAAAACATTTTCTCCCGGTTTGGGCACCCCAGAGCGATCATTAGCGACAATGGAACTCATTTCTGCAATAAGACTTTCGAGGCCTTGATACGGAAATATTCCATTAATCATAAGCTATCTACTCCCTACCACCCCCAAACCTGTGGGCAGGACGAAGTTTCAAATCGACAAATCAAGCAGATACTGGAGAAGACGGTTTCCATAAACCGAAAAGATTGGTCGCTGAAACTCACTGATGCCCTTTGGCCATTTCGAACCGCTTATAAGACCGATCTTGGCATGTCTCCCTATCGGCTTGTGCACGGAAAAGCTTGCCATCTCCCTGTCGAAATAGAACATCACGCATTTTGGGCGATAAAAGAATTGAATCTGTCTCTCGAAGATGCGGGCAGCCATCGGAAGCTGCAACTGAACGAATTGAGCGAGCTTAGGGATGAGGCTTACGATAACGCGGTTGTCGTTAAGAACCGAACGAAGGTGTTTCACGATAAACACCTTTTGTGCAAAACCTTCATGCCTGGTCAGCAGGTATTGCTTTACGACACCCGGCTACACTTCCATCCAGGAAAGCTCAGATCTCGCTGGAAAGGGCCGTATTTTGTGCGGAATGTGTATCCGCAGGGCGCTGTGGATTTGGAGAATCCAAAAGACGATTCATTTTTCAAAGTGAACGGACACCAACTAAAACCGTACCTTAGCGCCGAACCAACAGAGGAGCTCCTGGTCTTACAGGAGCCGGTTTACCCTGCATAATCTTCCTCTGCCTACCACCGAACTTCGGTTATCCAACCAAGAACAGTGGACACTGTTCCAAATAAGTTTGGGGGTATGTATATACCTTTTTGTATTTATTTGTGGATATTCTTTTCCTTTTTCATTACTCTTTAAAAACATTAAAAAAAATTGTGTATATCTAACCGACAATTTTGACCCTTCAAATGATCTCTTCATGCGATGACAGTGAGGACACTGTCCAGTTTAAGTTTGGGGGTACGCTCGTTACGCATTTCTAATCTTCGCATTCATATGTATATTTTGCATCTGCATATTAAAATCCATAAAATCCATAAAAATCTGAAAATTTTCTAAAAATATAAAAACTTTTCTGTCAAGTTAGCTAGTGGGAGGACTCTGATTCAACATTTCGACGGTTTTGTTTGATAAAATAAGAATAACTAAATCTTATGTTTAGATTTTGAAAACCTGAAAGATAACTCTCCTTTGAAGTTAACTATAGCTGATATACGTCTTTACATCACACTACACGTGTCGTGAGTTTTGGAAATTAGATGACAAGTCTTTTATGTCTAAAAACTTTTAAATAGATAAATGATTTTCTGAGGATCAAATAGGTTTGTTCTGAAATAAGTAATACCAAGAATAGTTTATGAAGTGAAGTGAATATGAAGGAATGTTATTGATGCCTTAATTGGAACTAAGTCTGAAAAATAACCCATCTGGAACTTGATTGGAATGATTACACACCGAACCCACTAAACACGTCTTTTATCCAAAAAAATAATTGAACTGCCGGTTATATCTCCGTTCGTATTAAATCATCATGATTTTCACGCCAAACTGTCTTTTGTTTTTGGACCTAGGTAACTTGAGTAATTAAGTCCGCTGGGGTGTTTCTACACCTAATGCCCTAAAACCAACTGGTTTGGGTGCATTGGCCCAAAGCTCGCTAAGAAGCCTAGAAAGTCCAGATTAAAACAAAGTCAAGCAAGTGTTCTCTCCGAGTTAAAATTCCTAACGGTTCTTTGTGTGAGAATAATCTTGACAAAAGACAGGTTTTTATAAAAAATATTTCTAGCGGAGATATGAAGGTTTTATTCTATGATAAAGACTATTGCACGTTCACAGAGGTGTGTATGAAATGAAAACAAGAAAAATGTGGAGTGAAAAATAAGACCTAGTTTCCTGTTAAGGAAGATAGAAATTCTCAAGTTGAAACCTTACTGGAAAACGAAACTTGAAAAATGCTTAACTCTTTATAAAACTTATGTGATCCTTTTAAAATTTTTATCTGGGCTTTATTGTATGACATGATGACTTCATTCGATCCTTCTGGAACTTAACGACACTATTTGCACTGCACGTAAAGACATATAAAATCTTAAGTTAAATAAGAAGTGAGGTGTGAAAAATAAAGGTTCGATAGTCTAGACTTAGGATGATAGAATTGTTATTTTCTGAAACAAAACTCTAGGGTTTGAATCATAGTTATTTTGCAAAATTAGCTTGACCGGATTTTATGGGTAGTATCCGCTGAAAACCATCAGGAGACAACACTCCTCCTACTAGGGACACCTAGACGTTTAACGGCTTGTTGCACGTGCTCATTGCAATCGTGTTCCCTGCGAAAGTGAGGTTAGGATTTTTTGTGAATAAATTGGCTTTGCTCGGGACGAGCAAATGATAAGTTTGGGGGTATTTGTTCATATCAGATTTTTGCATTTTTATACCGCCCAATTTTTATCATACTGCTTATCGGTAGGTACTCTTGAGCCGTGTTTGCTAGTCAATTGCAGGATACAGGTTGTCGGCTCTAAACGGTGAAATTCATGAAAAAGCACGACAAAATCCGGATTACTGTCAACCACAGATAAAACACGGGTCTCCGCTCTCTATCCGTATGTTGCCGCATACCAATTTAAGAGACAAAATGACAAATCAATGTCATTTTCATGCACAAGGCTCAATGGCAACACAAGATCCAAGAAATCTACGCGGAGCTCGAAGAAATCATGACAAAAAGATCCACATCCAATCACCTTTTGTTCAATAGAAATTTTGGAAAAATTATGAAGAAATTATGAGAAAAAACATATACCAGACTGGAGGGCACTACAAACCAGGAGAAGCCACAAAACATGAAGACCCAAGTCCCCCATAGGGCCGCGGAACCGCGGCCTAAGCATGCTTAGGCCGCGGAACCGCAGCGGTACGGCATTGTTAGCTGACGAAATTTTAGGGGTATTTTTGTCTTTCCATATTTATTCTGAATGTTGCCCTAGAATTTCTGTTGCCTGCCTATAAATAGTCCAGAACTTGCCAAAGCAAATGGTCCATAATCTTGTATTTAGAATTTAGGTTATATGTTGTTGTTCTTCTTCCTCCTCTCATCTCTTCTCCATTAAAAAAACTTGTAGTGAGCTTTTGTGAGTGAAGAATGAACAAAGGAGTTCTTGTTCTTACCATGCTTGTCTTTTTATTTTGTTAACTATTATTGCTTGTAATTTTCATTTGTTAACTTAGTTGTTGTTATTTGTGTTTGTTTCTTTCTTGTTCTCTTTTCCTTTATCCTTAAACAACCATGATGCTTACGCTTGATCCTTGCCGAGTTGAGGTCGCAAATAGCTAGTTGTAATCTTCTAACCTCTTTCTTTCTATCTTCCTCCTTTGTTTTATTTTCATTTTTCTTGTAATGGGTGAGTAGTTTCCATACTTGTTAGGGTAGGATAAGGAAAGTTTGAGAGAAGGAAATCTCTCTCACTCTTTCCTTGCCCAACATCTTAAATCGAACTCCCGTTAATTGAACCACAATCCGCTCCCTACGGCACCCTATCCTACATGATAGCGGTGATTCCGTAATGAGACTGGTTGTGGTTGAATTAACCGGAGGTTAAGGCTAAGAGCCAAGAACGGACGGACAAGCACCAAAAGGAAGAACTTATGCGTTGGAAAGCCTAGCTTATACTCCCAAGTTCCTTCCTAGTCATGCTAATCCCCGTTGTTGCCGATTACCGTAACACCGATATTAAGAGTGGCAACGAAAGAAGTGAGCGACTCCTAACTCAAACTAACCTAATCCTAACCCTAACAAGCTCTCTATATATATCATTTTAGCACTTAAGTAATCTAAAAACAAACCTGGAAAATTGGACTTAACTCGCTAAAGCACATAGAAAAAGATTTCCATCTCCCTGCGGACGACCCGTACTCAACCGGCTAGCTACAAGCGAAACCGTCTTGATTGCGGTATCAAACTTAGCACGCAAAAATTCTACCAATCAGGATGCCAACTCAAGCTTCTACTTCACTAACTAGAGAATTAGTGAAGCAAACACCCTAAACTAAAGTGCTAGTCAAGTAGACGATGGAGAAATAGGTAGTGGGTTCACTTTAGAATTTCTTTTCTCACGATATTTCTCACTTTGGATCAAACCTTAGAGAGCTTTTGAGCTCAAGGAAGATGATGAACAAAATGAGATGATGATAATGATCAAGTAAGTGAGCTAACCATGGGTGAGTGGGTATCATATACTAACTCATGTAGAGACATAACCATGGCTAATTATCATGGTTAGGTTACTAAATATCTCAAGTAAAACAAATCTAGTGGACTTAGTCAATGCATCCACAAGCTTCCACTAGCTTCATGCATATTTCTAATTTTCCACTAATTTTGTAATTACTTTAAATACTAAACCCAACATGATAATTATCATGGTGTAAGTCTTGTACACCCATGAAAGTTGTATCAACAACCATGATACAAAACTATGCACAATTTAATATATATCTCATATATAATAAATGTGCACATGTGAGAAAAACAAATGCTTAAGTGAACCAATGTTAGTTAATGTAAATTAGTATATCACATATACAATTATACACTAAATTATTAAATCAACACTTCACTTAATAATCCGGTTATATCACATATAACCGACTAACACAAAATGTACCAATTTATCGAATCAACACTTGATCCGATAACCCGGCTATATCACATATAACCGGCTGATACAAAAGTCGTTAGAATAGAATACGGTATCACATACACGCATTATTCTCGGTCCCGCGCATATCACATATGCGCTCCTATTTCGTTTTTCCTGAGCCAGTAAAACCTCTATGTAGGACTCTAAAGACTCGTCAATACGCTGGCAGTAGGTGATGATCACATCAAGCACCCATAAGCCGTCAGCGGTACAAGCTGGACGTAACGGTTACCCGGGTATTGAGCGATCAGAAGATCATCATTCAAGCCCGCTCCAACTCCTGCAAAAGCCTGACGGTAACACTTACCGTACAGTCCGGTCTCCTTATCTGATATGTCGCATATCAAGTTTAGGGGTGGTAAACGTCAGACCCCAATAACCGATAAGTCATGCCGATGTGAGGCTTATAACGGGTTGAGAAACTACTGGTAACACTTACCAGTAAATCTCTAAATCAGCCCTGGCCAGGTACTTCCCTGTTATGGCCAATCGAGCACAGTGCAACATCAACCCCCAATACCGGGACAGACGAAACCCCTCATATCGCTCATTGCCTCCATGTGACTCGGGATTGTACCCAAAAACCACCGTTTTGCACGCCCTCTTGGACGTAGTAAGGTGGAAATCAAAGCACAGTGGGAATCACACAAGACTCTGTGACGATCTCGGGTCTACAGACTAACCTGTACAAGTGTCACCAGAGAACTGCCATCTGACGTGAGGTATAATACCATCTGGGAGTTCTCGGCGAGTCCGTCCAGTGTACCCAGTCTCCACTGAGCACCCATATACCATCTCTGATGTCAAACACCAATGGATATGGGATCATCCATCGCCCATCTCATGGGTCGAGAAGCGTATGCACTAGTCTACTCTGGTATATCGATGCCCTGTCTCGATACACCCATGATTAGGAACTTTAAAGGATGAACTTATGGACTACCATGGCCCTACTAGTATGATCTGCATCATAGTCCTGGTAGTCAAGTACACATCCTAAGGGCTTTACCAACATGTAACCATAAGACAGTATCAAGAGACTAGTATACTTATTAAGATAAAGAGCAACCAGATAGCATACTATCATATCGAGCAAGAAAGTCCTCTCTATATATGTCCAAGCATCCAATATAATATACATCATTTGTACAATACTGGCCTCTAGGGCATACATATAACTAACAATCTCTCACTTGTACTAGGGCCAGTAGCTGTAGTATCGCATACCAAGCATCCCGAAGAGTGTCTTAAACTGTATCTGGGGAATGGCCTTCGTGAGTGGATCCGTTGTGTTGTTCTTCGTGTCAACCCTCCTGACCTCGATCTCACGGCGATCAACTACCTCTCGGATCAGGTGATACCGCCTCAGAATATGCCTGGATCGCTGATAGGACCTGGGTTTCTTGGCCAAAGCCACCGCTCCATTGTTATCACAATACAAAGGTATTGGGTCCTTAATGGATGGAACCACTCCAAGTTCAGTTATGAACTTCTTGATCCAGACAGCTTCTTTGGCAGCATCGTTGGCAGCGATGTATTCAGCCTCCATCGTCGAGTTTGCCACGGTTTCCTGCTTGGAACTCTTCCAGCTTACCGCCCCTCCGTAAAGGGTGAAGACAAATCCCGAGTGCGACTTAGAGTCGTCCTTATCACTCTGAAAGCTCGAATCGGTAAAGGACTCCACTTGGAGTTCTCCGTTACCATACACCAAGAGCATCTCTTTAGTCCTTCGTAAGTACTTGAGAATGCTCTTCACAGCTGTCCAGTGACTCTCTCCAGGATCAGCTTGATACCTACTCACTACACTTAGTGAGTGTGCTACATCGGGTCTGGTAGATAGTATCGCGTACATGATAGAGCCTACAACCGAAGGATAGGGTATCCCTTGCATGCGAGCTATCTCTAAATCAGTCTTGGGAGATATCTCTTTGGAGAGAGTGAGTCCAGAGATCGTGGGTAAAAACCCACGCTTGGATTCTTCCATACTAAACCTCTTTAGTATGGTGTCAATGTACCTGGATTGGGACAATCCCAGTATCCGTTTAGATTTATCTCTATAAATCTTAATCACCAAGATGTAGGAGGCATCCCCTAGATATTTCATTGAGAATCGTTGTGATAAGAAGATCTTGACCGATTACAGCATAGGAATGTCATTTCCTATCAAGAGTATGTCATCCACGTACAATACGAGGAAGACAACCTTACTCTCTGCTACCTTCTTGTATATACAAGGCTCATCTACATTTTTGACGAAATCAAACTCTTTGATAACGACGTCAAACCAGATGTTCCAACTCCGCGATGCTTTCTTTAATCCATAAATGGATTTAAGCAGCTTGCATACCTTCTCGCTGCTCCCACTAGCTACGAAGTCCTCCGGCTGAGTCATGTACACGCTCTCTTCTAAATCACCATTCAGAAAGGCGGTCTTAACATCCATTTTCCAGATTTCGTAGTCATGATATGCAGCAATGGTAAGCATGATCTGGATTGATTTAAGCATAGCCACTGGAGAAAATGTTTCGTCATAATCCACACCTGGTCGTTGACGAAAACCCTTTGCAACAAGTCTAGTTTTGAAAGTCTCCACTTTCCCATCTACACCAAGTTTTTTCTTGAAGATCAACTTGCTCCCAATGGGTTTTACCCCTTCAGGAGCATCTTCCAAAGTCCATACTTTGTTGGTGTACATGGATTCCATCTCGAACCGCATTGCATCCATCCATTTCACTGAGTCACCACTCGTGATGGCCTGCTCGAAGCTAGTTGGGTCATCATCCTCCATGATGCAATCCTCGCGCCCACCATCCATGAGAAAACCGTAGTATCTCTCCGGTGGGTGAGGAACCCTACTATATCGACGGAGAGGCTGAGATTCGTTGGGAACTACCGAATCCTGTGGCTCCACCAAATCTTTAGTTGCAGTTTGTGCTGCTGGAACTTCTTCCAGCTCTACCACTTTTTCACTAATTTCTTTTACAAGAAATTCCTTTTCTAAAACGGTTGCATATTGAGAAACAAACACTTTTTGTTCCCCAGCGTGGTAGAAAATATATCCTTGTGAATTCCTTGGATATCCCACAAACATGCAAAGAACCGATCGTGCCTCGAGTTTGTCCGGATTTTTCCTTTTGACATAGGCCGGACAACCCCATATCTTAACTCGTTTAAAATATTGTCTCTTCCCACTCCATATCTCATATGGTGTGGTAGGCACAGATTTAGATGGAACTTGATTCAATAGGTATGCAGCTGTCATAAGCGCATAGCCCCAGAAGGAAATAGGTAACTCGGCTGTGCTCATCATAGAGCGCACCATATCTGATAAGGTGCGGTTCCTCCGTTTCGATACACCGTTGTGCT
Organism: Agapanthus africanus; assembly: GCA_030015575.1. Taxonomy (NCBI): domain Eukaryota; kingdom Viridiplantae; phylum Streptophyta; class Magnoliopsida; order Asparagales; family Amaryllidaceae; genus Agapanthus; species Agapanthus africanus. The sequence continues at coordinate 379,515,280 of JASDDO010000012.1, forward strand.
GTGGTGTAGATGGAGGGGTTAGCTGAGAGAGAATCCCATTCTCTTTTAGGAAGTCCAGGAATTCATTGCTCAAGTATTCACCTCCTCGATCGGATCGAAGGATTTTAATACTTTTCCCGGTTTGGTTCTCGACTTCTTGTTTATATTCTCTAAATTTCTCAAAAGCTTCTGATTTGTGTTTCATCAGGAACACATATTCGAATCTAGAGAGATCGTCAGTGAATGTAATGAAGTACGAAGTACCATCCCTGGCATGTGTAGACATGGGACCGCATACATCACTATGTACTAGTCCCAAGAGTTCCGTAACTCTTTCTCCGTGTCCTGTAAACGGAGTTTTGGTCATCTTTCCTTTGAGACATGACTGGCAAGTGTCATAAGATGAAAATTCGAATGGATTCAAATATCCATCCTTATGTAACTTAGCTAGCCGTGTCGCATTGATGTGACCAAGTCTACAATGCCACAAGAAGGATTCGTTCATTTCTGAACTCTTCCTCTTGTGTATGTTTGTTATTCTCAGAACTGTTGATTGATTTAGAACATAAATGCCATTGCACAACGTGCCTGATCCAACCAACTTTTGGTTCAGGAAAATGTTCATAACATTATCCTGTAATGTGAAATTATATCCCTCTTTACTTAATAAAGAAACCGATATAATGTTGCATATCAGGTTCGGCATGTAATAGCATTCGTTCAGAATCACTGTATTACCAGTTGGTAATACAAGGTGATATTCCCCGACGGTTTTAGCTGCAACAATTGCCCCATTTCCAACCATTATGTCTTTACCACCTTCTCTAAGTTCTCTACCTTTTCTCAGCCCATGTAACTGATTACATTTATAGGATCCTGACCCGGTATCTAATACCCAGGACGTAGAGGAAATGGAGAAACAGTTCTCTGTAACGAACACACCCGAAGAAAATGCATCAACATGTACTTTCTTCATTCGGGTGGCATGGGAATCCTGGTATTCCCCTATATCCTGTTCAATCTTATAACTTTTATAAGAAAGAACGGAAACAGCATTCCCCAGCACAGTATAACATGCGGGTTCGGTCAATACATCCATATTATTATCTTGATTAAGGCATGATATGGTCGCTACCTGGAGAGAGAGAGAAGAAAACACTTTAGCGTATGCTCTTGCAATATCAGACTGGCTATTATTTTATCTAATCAGGTTGGCTCCCACTGTTTTTTATCAAATCTTCATTCAAACCCTAAAAGGAAAGACTAGCCGGGATTAATTACACCCTACAATTTCGCCAATCTTTCAGCCAGGCCAGTGTCGGTACTTTGAGGGAGGTTCCCCGTTCTTTCGCATGGACCTAATTAAAATAGACCTCGTTTTCCCAGAGGCATAACCCCGTTGACACCTTTCTAGACACCTACTTGATCGGCTAATTGTCCTGTGTAAAACTCTCCCAGGAGTAATAATTACTCGCAGTGTGTATCGGGATCCAACTATCTCATAAAAGGTATGCAATCTCATTGCAAATTTCAACACTTGAAATTCCCGATAAAATTTTGCCCCTAACAACTCATGACCTTAACATAGTCAACAAATCATAAGCGCTAGCCAAGTTCAACCCGTCATTTCTTGATTGAATTAAACCCACCCGCACGACCTTTAACATAGTCAACAAAGTCGTACGACTACCCTAATCCAATCTGCATCATATGCATAAACAGATAAACACTAGTTAGCTACCGCACACTACGCCTTAACATTGTCAACAAACGTAGCATGAATACTAAGTAGTGTCTATCTGAAATGACGGAGGGCTACGACAGGTTTTTCAGAAAACCTATTGCGTATTGAACTTGATATCGTTGTAGAATCGAGTGAATTTTGAAATGGAGTGTTTCGAGGCTTTCATTAGTTTTGCTAAAGAGGTCATTCCCGGTGAAGGGATCTCGGCTCTTTCCTAATCGAATAAGGTGCGGGATATATCATATATATCACTATGCAAAGCAAAACTCCAAAAGCAATCAAAAGACAAACCGAGTTTTGTAGCATCTTCCAGTTTTTCTAAAGAGGTCATTCCTGGTGAAGGGATCTCGGCTCTTTCCTCATCGAATAAGGTGCGGGATATATCATATATATCACTATGAAAAGCAAAAACTATAGCTACCCTTTTTGAAAAATTTGGTTCTACAACATCTTTTAGGTTTCTTTTCTTTCATTAATCACATTAATGAGGTCCCATCATTTAAGTCACCTAAACTTCACAGATAAATACGACGTACAGTTATGCCATCCGCATTGGCCTCGATGTCCCGTCATGCACCGTTAGGTTAGGTAACTAACGGAAGAGGGGGGCAGGGCTAGCGCGGGTGTAAAACATAAGTAACGTCTATATAATATATCATATATACTATATACAGTATCCATCACAACATATCAAATGATCACATCAAAGATATCGCAGCAGAAGAAACACATGAAATAATGGATATACTAGGAGGTCCGTGTTTTATTTTGAAACTCTATAAAACACGGATTCCACGGTCGCGATAAATAGCCAAACCCACACCCCTAGACCCCTATGAGAGCGGCAAGCAACCCGACCAATTCTAGAGTTAGGAGACCCAGACTCGACTCCTCGAGTTGGTCTCCCACTGAACTCTAGAACCCGGTTACTTGTGCTCTCCTCCTTGGGTCTATCCTAATGCGGAAAAGTAAATAATATACATCAATGGTGACAACAACCTCAACCCGGAAGTTCCCCAATAAAAGAATATTACATACATTTAATTTTACATGAATGAAAACAAAAACTCTCATCTCACATAAAACCCCCGGCTATTCAAAACGCGACGATCCAATATAACATATCCAACAACAACACATAACATCACATGTCATCAACGCAAGTAGATATGCGCATCCCAATTGTCGTTGACATATAGCAATGAAACCGGCGATATCACATATTACACCTACGGTCGCAAAAAAACTAGATGATGTTAAACATTCCAATCGAATCATCGAACACCCAAGATTACCCAGAAAGCTCAACACTTGCACGTAGTTTAAAGTAATTCAACACACGCCACAGCACCAATGAACCAGCCGTAGAAGGGTCAAACCAACGCCTCACATGTGAAACGCTAAACTACCACAAACCGTAGGGTTCAAGAGGCGGTTTTGACGGCCACATAATCGAGTTAAGGTTTACGTTCTTCTAGAGGGTCCATCGAATAACTTGCATGATTTTTGAAAGCTTTTTAACTACAGGAAAAATCCAACACCTGGAAATTTTCCCGGCAAGGGTTAAAGTGGGTATTTGACATCCGATTGAACTTTTTAATATTGTCTAAAGTGACCCGAAAACAGTTAAAATATGACTACGAAACACTCCGAGTTGTTATTATAGTAAATTAACATCACAAAACAATTTAGCAAAAATAAACAACACCTGAAGCACTAAAACCCATGTAAAAGAACACTGGAAAAATTTGGAGGGGGGTTGCTCGGAATTGACCGGTGAAGGGGGGGGGGGGGTCGCCGGCCCAATCAAGGCAGAATGCCTCCAGATTTCTTCTGTGTTCATAGTATCACACATACTACATTCTGTACATGTTTAAAAAAATTATTGGGCTCGTTTTAAATTCGACAGAAAGTGGGTTTTAGCGATGCATGTTTCGGAGTTTGTTTCATGTTCGTAATCTAACAATATCCGTATAATGTCCTAGCTAGACTCTGATACCACTATAGGGATCCCATCGACGGTAGCGAGGTTTCGGGAGGCATCGTCGATGCCATTTTTAAAAATTTGACGTTTAAGGAAACTCTAAACTAGAATCGTTAGCTAGAATACAATACGGAAACATATAGTAAACCATTTACTATCTAAGTGAAGAAGAAAATACAACCTTTCTAGATCGGTCCTTCACTTCATTAGCTCCTTGTTGAAGTCCCTTCGCTGCGATCGTGGTTCTCCCGGACTCTTGCATGGCTTCACGAGGCTAAAGGAGCATCCTTGCTTGAAGTCTTCGAGGCCGAAGATGATCTACGTCGAGGGGATGCCAACTCAAGCTTCTACTTCACTAACTAGAGAATTAGTGAAGCAAACACCCTAAACTAAAGTGCTAGTCTAGTAGAGGATGGAGATATAGGAAGTGGGTTCACTTTAGAATTTCTTTTCTCACAATATTTCTCACTTTGGATTAAACCCTAGAGAGCTTTTGAGCTCAAGGAAGAAGATGAACAAAATGAGACGAAGATAATGATCAAGTAAGTGAGCTAACCATGGGTTAGTGGGTTGTAAGTCTACGGTAGCGCCACGGTCGTCTAACAGACGCCAAATGCGGAACAAAAACTTTTACGACTGCCGCTATCGCATACTATAACCCGGATCTGCCATTAAAGAGAAACTAACATATTATAAAGAGGGTAGAATTGTTATACCGAACGATCCGAGTCCTTCGGTCTTTAACCATCATCCCACGCTTTGTTGCGGCGGCTTCGATCTTCTGAAACTCCAGTCTCGTCGTCCAGGTGGCACCACGTCGACGGATCTTTAAACGGGCTCCCGCCTCCGAACCGAGGCAACTCGGTCGTCAAGTTTGCTAAAAGAGACGACCAAGATGTTGTAGAGAATGAGTAGAACACTTTGTCTCGTTACGTCCAAAGGTATGGACGAACGGTTAATGAAGTTGCCAATTGGAATCGGGTAAATGGAAATTGGGCTATGAAATTTCCATACACTTAACTATCATAATCTTTTCTCTCAAAACAAAATGAACAACCATGAACCTCCACAAATGTGGCCGGCCACTTATAAAGAAGAGGGAGAGTGAGTGTAGGAGAGGGGAGGTGACCATAAGCAATACTTATCATGAAGAAAGAATGAGTCACAAATTACACCTAGTATGAACTCATTAAATGAACCAATTAATGCTTAATGAGTCATGAAAACCTAGTCACCAAATAATCAATGCAAAAGAATGAGTCAGTAATCTTGAAGCTTCCACACACTATGACTTGCCCTCAAGACGAAAAGATAAATCCGTATTTAACCGAATGTTAAATACGGGTGATAGAAAACAGGAAACCGGCAACTTCCAAAAGTGATCCTGAAACGAATTTAAAAATAACCCCGTAACAGTATAAACATACCGGTATTTGTATTACGACCGAATACAAATGCAACTGATACAAAGATATTATATCTACACAGTATAATACTGATATCTGGCTTAAACTAAAACCTACCAGTATTATCAGCCCGAAAAATGACACGTGCGAAAATGCACGTGCATTTTCCGAACCCTGCCATAAAACCATACGGCATCTACAACGTTTCGCCAGAACTTGTGAAAGTGTCTGTGGGGGACTCTAATGACTCATCAATACACTGGCACTGGGTATAACCACTAGCACGTCAGAGGTACTAGCTGTACGTAACGGTTTGCCTATGTATTGAAGGAAGGGGAGCTGACGAGCGAACTCATCCAGAAACCCTTCTGAGCCTGACAGTGACAATATCCGTACAGTCCGGCCCATTCGTTTATGAGTATCGCATATTAGGACTAGGGGGTCGGTAAACGTCAGACCCCAAATAGCTGCATAAGTCGTGTCAGAGAGCAGCCCAGAACACCCTGAGATACTACTGGAATACCTTCCAGTAAATCTCGATTACCCTGGCCAGGGATTTCGTGTAATGGCTCTCCTAAACACAGCGCGATCTGACCCCCAATACCGGGAGAGACGAATCCCCGAAGATCTGCTCACTGCCTCCACGTGGCTCGGGACTGTAACCAAAATATACCTGTTTGCACGACTCCTTTGACACGTGGTAGGGTATAAATCAAAGCACAGTGGGAACTCACACGAGACAAATGACGACCTCAGGTCGATGAACTAACCTGTACACATGTCACCAGGGAACTGCTATCTGACGATATGTATAATACCAACTAGCATGTTCCCGGCGAGTCCTGTCCGGTGTACTCATAACCCAATAAGCACCTGTATACATCTTAAGTGATCCAACTGACACCAGTGGCTTATGAGACCGGCCACCGCCCCTCGTCGGGGTCTCGAATGTATACACTAGTCTACTCCGGAGTATCGATGCCCTGTCTCGAAACTCCTACGACTAGGGACACTTTAAGGATGTGCTTATAGACCCCAGCTCCCACATATATGATCGCCATCATACTGCTAGTAGTCAAACAAGAATCCTATGGGCTCTATCAACATCTACATGATGATAAAGACAAACCAGATAGCAAACTATCATCTCGAGTAAGACTGTTCTATCGGTATAGGTCCTCCCTCAATCATTGCAATCGCGTACCTGCGATCCAATAATTGACTTAGAGGGCACTATATCGAACAATCTCCCACTTGCACTTAAGGCTAATTATTGCGATGTCGTGTACTCACAGCTCGTGTGATACCGAGCATCCAACTCCTCTACTAATCAGTTTCACAAAGCTCGTTTGCAAAACTATTGTGTTCGAGAAATGGCCTCAGTGAGTGGATCCGCTTCGGTGTTTCTTTATGTATCTCTCTATATCTCAACCTCGCGGAGAAAACCATCTCCCGAATTGAGTAATACCTGTCTTAGAATATGTTTGGATCTCTGATGGGACCTTGTTCATAAATGAACTCCAAATCCAAACTTCTTAGACTGTATCAATCACTGAAACTAATCAGTGTCCAGCACCATGCCTCCCACAGTATCCCCTTGGACCACCTGTCCATAATACTATCCCTTGTCTGAGTGAAAACTATAACTCTGACAATCACTCTGTCATCCAGGTCACCTGTGAAGCCTGGAATAATAACCGTCTCCCGAAGGAGGCTGCCGTCATCAAATCCGTAGAACATTCACTTATGTTCTAAAACTGCTTCCGCATGTTTCTTCAGGATTGGATTAATATAAAATTATCGCATCTAGTGCGAAAATAGCATATGGTGTGGTACTTGACATCTCACGATTGACTCAATTACCTAAGCAAGTGATCTGCCAATCATGCATGTCCCTCTCCCCTTTAGTCTGTAAGACACCTTTAGAGAGGGTGACTCCATCACCTGCAGGTACACCACCATGCCAGGAGTCATCTATTCTAAAATACTATTAGAATACTGTCAAAGTACCCACATTGGGAAACTACCCAAATCTAGATCTAAAACCATAGATCTAGTAACCAGAATGTCAGATATTATATCCATATCCTTTGTGGAGAAACAACTGTGTGACGACCACAGTACAACCAATCGTAGTATAGGAATTTTACTTCCTACTCTGTGTATGTCATCCAAATACCAAGACATCACACCCTACTACCCTCTTAACAGATCCATCCCATATTCTGATGAAGTCAAAACCCATGACCGTCACATCAAAATTAGATGATCTATCTCCGCTATAATTGCTCAAGTCTATAAATAGACATAAGCTACTTTCCCACTATGCTTCCGCTGCTCCCACTGACTACGAGAACCCTCTGGCAGAATAATATATAGGTACACTTCTGAAACTAGTTTAGAACGACGCTATACATATCTTCCTGCTAGGTCTCATTGCCTGGAACAACAGTAGTGTCAAGTATGGGTAAACAAGAACCTCCCTGTCACCGTCCTTGAGGCTACCGGAGTACCTCTCGGGTGTCTGAGGTTATCCACCATATCTGCGGAGTGGCTAATAGAATGTCAAACCAGATTGAATATATAAGTCCTATTAAATTTTCCGTAATCGTTTGCGGTTCTGGAATCACTTCCAGTTCTACCATACTCCCACTACTGTTTTCTGAAAAAATCCATTTTAATAAAACTGTGGTGAGTCAAGAACAATATCACTATTGATCTTCCAGATGGTAGAAAATCAACCCTCGTCAAAGCTAGGGTCAACCCACAAACTGCCATTACAGAAACGTGCCTTGAGTTATTTCCAGTGCCTGTTTTTAAGCATAAGCTGGACAACTCCCTTTACCTTAACATCGTTAAGATATGAAGCAATCTATATCCAATATAGAAACATAGGCACTTATTTAATTGGAACCAGGTTCAAATCCTGCAACTGTCCCCAGTGCATATCAACTTAATGGAGAGATGCTAATCAGCATTACTCAACTTAGGAATCCATCCAATTATGAGTAACCTGAAAGAGAAACAAGTTTCTCAAAATCATTACTATCAACTGAATACCAATCACAAGAATCTACATTTTCGATCTCTTTGAAGAATCCCGATACTTGCGATACTTGGTTCTCTACTTTATTCTTATACCTACAACTTCTCAATACTTAGACATTGTATTACTACGAAACACTTGTCTATAAACTAGAGAATTCACAAGTAAATAGAATATAGTACGAGGACCAGTCCCTTTGTCCTGATGGACACTGGAAAACATACAATACTCTGTATAAGTCCGCTGAGTTGAATAACTCAAAACCTGTGTGTCGTAGGTTGAAAACTGTCCCCAGGCGATTTCCTCAAATATCACCAATTACAACGAATTCTGATATAATGAGGATGATCACCTAATTCCAAATAACTTGCTCCCACTCAACATTTGTAAAACCATACAGATGTGAGAATCATACCTGGTAAATACATACCCTTGAGTAAGTATCTAATCGGGAAATCAGATTTTTAATTAACAATTCACAGTGTAACTGAAACATGAAATTGTTTCGAAGGGGTGTCCTGGTATTCTTAGTAATGCATCTTCCATAATCCAAATCATGACTTTAACCGTATATTTCCCTGCCATCTCTTCAATTCCCTTTATTTGTCTTTAGTCGTTACCTTTAGTACACCCTCATTAGGCTAAGTGGTTTTCTTCCTTCCCTACCGTTCGGCACCAGCCTATGGTTTGGAAGAAGAATATCTAGTAAGCATAATAGGTGTACCCTCCTAATACTAGGAGTATTCGTAACTTGAGAGAAGGTGATGATAAAAGACAACTGAATAAACCTTATTCCTTTTTCTCCTGAACCAGAATCCATCCTTGAAAAAATATCCTTCGAGTTCGTATATAACCATACGATGGATTTATCCAATGGAATTGGATGTTCGTAGTGATACGGGTTGTTCTGGAGAAATAAAGGTAAAGTAGGAGTGGCGATGAAATACGTGGTTTGGTCGTGAATGTTAGTAGTCGCAATTTACTTTGCCCTCTTTCTAATTCCTTTATTAGTCTTTACATATTACCTTCTGCACACCCTACTTAGGCTAATTGGTTTTGTTCATTCCCTACCTTTCGGCACCTGCCTATGGTTTGGAATAAGACTATCCAATAAGCGTAATAGGTGTACTCTCCTAAACCAAGGAGCCCTCGCAACCAGAGAGAAGGTGATAATAAAAGACAACTGAATAAACCAATTCTATTTCTCCTGAACCTAGATCCATCCTCGAAGAAATCCCTCCGGGTTCGTATATGACCATACGATGGATCTATCCAATGGAAGTGGATGTCCGTAGTGATACGGGTTGTTCTGAGAAATACAAAGGGTAAAAGAAGGAGCGGTAATGACTTATGCAACTCGGACAATCCAAAAGCCAGTATATTAAGAAGGTTCGGTCAACTTGGTCACTGAGTTATAGTCTAGGGTAGGTCAAAGGTCGCTTCCAAAGAGAGAGAGAGAAAAGAAACACTCTGCGTGCACTCAAAACTAGATCAGAATGGTTATCACTTTATTTAATTTAGGAAACCTCCCACTGTAATCTCAAATTCTCTTCCAAACCTGAAAGAAGAATTAGTCGGGATCACCCGAAGAGTAAACCAACTCATCAGTGAGAATCGGGATCCAACTATCATCGCATGATAACTCGATGGAAGCCACTCAAGTTAACATACTCCAGAAGGTATGCGCAAGTCTGGCAAGTTTCCTGTATGTTTGAAACTCCCGATATAATTTTTATCCCATGCACTTATGACCTTGACGTAGGCCAACAAATCATAAGCCACATGTCAAGTTCTACCCGTCGTTGTCCTGATTAATTTAGGTCATCGTACATGCCCTTGACGTAGGCCAACAAGGCTGTACGTCTGTCCTAAACTAATGTATCTATCTATGCAACAAAAGAATACCCAGCAGCTACCAAACACTATGCCTTGACGTAGGCCAACAAACATAGCTTGAATACTACTGACCATCCATAAGAAATGACGGAGGATTACGGCTGGTTTTTGGCGAAAAACCTTTAACGTAAAGAACTTGATCTCGTTGAAGGAACCTGATAGAATTTTATAAAAAATATAGTAGCGAAAACCTTTTGCTAAAGAAGTTACTCCCGGTGAAGGGATCTCGGCTCTTTCCTCGTGGAATGAGGTGCAGGATATTCCAACTGAATACCGCTATGCAAAAACAAAAGGAAACGTCTTTGTAATAACTCCCTTTTAAAATTTGTTCCAACAACATCAAATATAGGTTTGTTTTATCTTGCATTGATAAGAATCAACGCATTCCCATCATTTAATCACACCAGAAAAGAACGAAAATAAAATGTACGTATATGCCATCCGCATTCGTCACTGGGTCCCGTCATCACCCGTTAGGTTACTTAACTAACGACAGAGCGGGGGCTGGACTAGCGCGGGTGTAAAACATATACAACATCTAATAGTATATATACTAATATACAATAATCGCTCCAGGCGTAATAATATGCAACATTACAGAAAAGTAATAAGCATCACAGAACAATACAGATAATCTGGGATTCCTGGGTTTCACAGAGCCGCTAATGAAACCCGACGTTCCCCTGGTCGTGTGGATAGCATGTGCAATGAAACCTAGACCCCTACGGGTGCGGCAAGTTATCCGCCAAAACCTGAAGCGAGGTAGTCCCCACAACATAGTGAATGGAACACCCGGCACTTCACGGAATCCGGTAAATTGAGCACCCCTCCTTGGGTCAACCTGTACCCCCTACGAGTGCGGCGAATAGTCTGCCAATTCTAAAGTGAGGTCCCTTTTCCTCTCAAAGCCATGAGATACGGACCCGTTGCCCTCCAGAACCTGGCTATCCGTGCACTCCTTCGCGGGATAAACCTAGTACAGAAATGAAAATATGTACAACGGGTACATCGACCTCGACCCGGTCGTGCCTCAAAAGAATATTATACAAACAGGCAGTGACGGCACTCCACATGTTGGACGCTCGCCCCGCAATATCAAATATACAAATAAATCCAAACTGCACTATCATTGCACCCTGCTATCCACCACGACAAATCCGCAACATCACAGCACAACACAGAACATCAACGCGAATGTCACGTTCGCAAACCCGTCTAAAAGAACTATAGCAATCAGACGCGGTTTACCGATCAAATGGCATTCCCGGTTGGAGATATAAAATAAGTACTGTAAACTAACACGTTTAAATTTCGATCGACAAAATTTCCCGAAGTGGGCCCCACGTACATCTGGTGTACAGTAACAAAATTTTGGCCAAAAATACATATACCAAAAACCACAATTTCCCATGGAAAACTCACTGGAAAAAGTTGGCGCACTGTTCCCAGAAAAGCGCGGCGGATCAGCGGCCAAACCCTGGTTTGGGCCGCGGATCCGCGGCCGTTCTGTGGGATCACGTGACCAAATTTCACCAGTTTTCTTAGAATTGCCTGCTTAGTTTTCTGTGATATGTAAAATAATTTTTAGACCAGATTAAAAATCGACAGAAACTATGAACAGAAAATTGTAGTTTTGCGAAAATCCGTTCGATCGATATTTTAAACGCGTTAGCACAAGTTAGTAAAGCTTAATGGCGAGGCTTTGATACCATTGTAAGTCTACGGTAGCGCCACGGCAGTCTAACAGACGCCAAATGCGGAACAAAAACTTTTACGACTGCCGCTATCGCATACTATAACCCGGATCTGCCATTAAAGCTAAACTAACATATTATAAAGAGGGTAGAATCGTTATACCGAACGATCCGAGTCCTTCGGTCTTTAACCATCATCCCACGCTTTGTTGCGGCGGTTTCGATCTTCTGAAACTCCAGTCTCGTCGTCCAGGTGGCACCACGTCGACGGATCTTTAAACGGGCTCCCGTCTCTGAACCGAGGCAACTCGGTCGTCAAGTTTGCTAAAAGAGACGACCAAGATGTTGTAGAGAATGAGTAGAACACTTTGTCTCGTTACGTCCAAAGCTATGGACGAACGGTTAATGAAGTTGCCAATTGGAATCGGGTAAATGGAAATTGGGCTATGAAATTTCCATACACTCAACTATCATAATCTTTTCTCTCAAAACAAAATGAACAACCATGAACCTTCACAAATGTGGCCGGCCACTTATAAAGAACAGGGAGAGTGAGTGTAGGAGAGGGGAGGTGACCATAAACAATACTTATCATGAAGAAAGAATGAGTCATAAATTACACCTAGTATGAACTCATTAAATGAACCAATTAATGCTTAATGAGTCATGAAAACCTAGTCACCAAATAATCAATGCAAAAGAATGAGTCACTAATCTTGAAGCTTTCACACACTATGACTCACCCTCAAGACGAAAAGATAAATCCGTATTTAACCGAATGTTAAATACGTGTGATAGAAAACAGGAAACCGGCAACTTCCAAAAGTTATCCTGAAACGAATTTAAGGATAACCCCGTAACAGTATAAACATACCCGTATTTGTATTACGACCGAATACAAATGCAACTAAGATAAAGATATTATATCTACACAGTATAATACTGGGATTTGGCTTAAACCAAAACCTAACAGTATTATCAGCCCGAAAAATGACACGTGCGAAAAGGCACGTGCATTTTCCGAACCCTGCCATAAAACCATACGGCATCTGCAACGTTTCGCCCGAACTTGGGAAAGTGTCTGTGGGGGACTCTAATGACTCATCAATACACTGGCACTGGGTATAACCACTAGCACGTCAGAGGTACTAGTTGTACGTAACGGTTTGCCTATGTATTGAAGGAAGGGGAGCTGACGAGCGAACTCATCCAGAAAACCTACTGAGTCTGACAGTGACAATATCCGTACAGTCCGGTCCATACGTCTATGAGTATCGCATATTAGGACTAGGGGGGCGGTAAATGTCAGACCCTAAATAGCTGCATAAGTCGTGTCAGAGAGCAGCCCAGAACACCCTGAGATACTACTGGAATACCTTCCAGTAAATCTCGATTACCCTGGCCAGGGATTTCGTGTAATGGCTCTCCTAAACACAGCACTATCTCACCCCCAATACCGGGAGAGACGAATCCCCGAAGATCTGCTCACTGCCTCCACGTGGCTCGGGACTGTACCCAAAATATACCTGTTTGCACGACTCCTTTGACCCGTGGTAGGGTATAAATCAAAGCACAGTGGGAACTCACACGATACAAATGACGACCTCAGGTCGATGAACTAACCTGTACACATGTCACCAGGGAACTGCTATCTGACGATATGTATAATACCAACTAGCATGTTCCCGGCGAGTCCTGTCCGGTGTACTCATAACCCAATGAGCACCTGTATACATCTTAGGTGATCCAACTGACACCAGTGGCTTGTGAGACCGGCCACCTCCCCTCGTCGGGGTCTCGAATGTATACACTAGTCTACTCCGGAGTATCGATGCCCTGTCTCGAAACTCCCACGACAAGGGACACTTTAAGGATGTGCTTATAGACCCCAGCTCCCATATATATGGTCGCCATCATATTGCTAGTAGTCAAGCAATAATCCTATAGGCTCTATCAACATCTACATGATGATAAAGACAAACCAGATAATATACTATCAACTCGAGTAAGACTGTTCTATCGGTATAGGTCCTCCCTCAATCATTGCAATCACGTACCTGCGATCCAATAATTGACTTAGAGGGCACTATATCCAACAATCTCCCACTTGCACTTAAGGCTAATTATTGCGATGTCGTGTACTCACAGCTCGTGTGATACCGAGCATCCATCTCCTCTACTAATCAGTTTCACAAAGCTCGTTTGCAAAACTATTGTGTTCGAGAAATAGCCTCAGTGAGTGGATCCGCTTCGGTGTTTCTTTCTGTATCTCTCTATATCTCAACCTCGCAGAGAAAACCATCTCCCGAATTGGGTAATACTTGTCTTAGAATATGTCTGGATCTCTTATGGGACCTAGTTCATTAATGAACTCCAAATCCAAACTTCTTAGACTGTATCAATCACTGAAACTAATCAGTGTCCAGCACCATGCCTCCCACAGTATCCCCTTGGACCACCTGTCCATAATACTGTCCCTTGTCTGAGGGAAAACTATAACTCTGACAATCACTCTGTCATCTAGGTCACATGTGAAGCCTGGAATAATAACCGTCTCCCGAAGGAGGCTGCCGTCATCAAATCCGTAGAACATTCACTTATGTTCTAAAACTGCTTCCGCATGTTTCTTCAGGATTGGATTAATATAAACTTATTGCATCTAGTGTGAAAACAACATCTGGTGTGGTACTTGACATCTCACGATTGACTCAATTGCCTAAGCAAGTGATCTGACACGAAATTGGCACGTGACGGCCCTAAAACTACGCAACGTCTATAGGCGTAACGCAGTAAAAGAAAGCCAAAACCCAGAAATCTAAACCATTAAAAGACAAGAAAAGATAAGAAACAATATTTAAACTTTTGAAAATCTCAAGTATAAATTCTTTAAGTCCAATTTACTTTCATGAAAATTCCGGCAGCACCTCCTTTGTAAAAACCAACCCCAAAAATGGGTACAACATAAATATAAAGTAAAGCATCCCCAACGGGAGAAAATCTACGCCAAAAGGCGGAAAACAACCACCACAATAGATATACGACGCCGTAGCGAAGAAAGAGACGATATAAATAAAACTGCATAAAAACCTCCAAGTCACAAAATAATATACAATACCGTCCTCACATCAAGTCTCTAAGTCATACAAGATAATGGTAGATGGAGAGTACATGATACAATGAAATATACAACAAGCGACATTGGATAACCGCAAAACCTACCTAAGCAAAACTGCACACTGTCAGGCGAAGCGGTGTCCACAGCAAAATATGATACGACGGATGAAAATAGCCCTGCCTCTGACTATCCTGAGGAACACCTGCAAAACACTGTGGCATAACGGGGGTGAGTTTCCAACTCGTGAATAGTAATATAACATATGCAGGTAATCGCGAGTATGTACGTACAACGCGAATCTAACATAAGAATCTAATAGCAATGAATGGTCATATGTAATGCAATAATCATGAATAGTACACTAGCAGGTACAATTAAAACATGAAACAATAATATGACGATATATATGTAACGGTCATGTAAGGTACTCTATCAGGTACTACAAGTACATGAAGTAATGATATGACAATCGGTATGCAATAATCATGCAATAATGATATGAATATATATATATATATATGCAACAGTCATGAAAGGTACTCTAACAGGTACTACTAATACATGAAGCAGCGCATAAACAATAATGTGGAGTATGTGATGAAATATGTCATTTCCACGCAATCCTGACATCATGGTAGGATCAAAATCCATCAAGACAATCCAAATACCAATTCCTCAAATCAGCCCCCAAATTGGCTCTCATATCACATACGTCTCGCAAATCCTGAATGTACAATATCAAGTAAATCTCATATATCCTGAATGTACAAAATCAGCAATTCTCATATATATCTTGTATCCAATATCAAGTAAATCTCAAATGTCCTAAATCAAAGATCAAGTGAATCTCTTATATCCTAGGTATATTTGCATGAATAAATATGATGATGTATATAAATGGATATGTATACATATATATTAGCGTACCACTCCACTAATATATATATATATACACTTAGGAGTAAAATATCATGAAAACAATATGTCAAGCATCGACACAGAAAGGCTGATCTATCAGGTGCCGTCACCATGACTGGCATCCTGATAGGTACGTATCATACGCTATACCGAAAGCTCGAGTGCCTAGCTCTGACCCTCACCTCTGGACGTATCCATACGCACATGACTCTTGTCGGTATCCCCATGATAACTGCCGAGTCATTGGTAATGTCACCTGAAAGTATGGTTCCCCTACTAACTCATCTCCTCACTGAGATTCTTGCCCAGGGTACCTCCGAGCCTCACCATATACCCGCACACGGACCCCTCCTTTCCTCGCGTGGGGTATATATATCAGAACCGATAAATCTCATGGTGGCTGCTGAAATATCATATCAAGGGAAACCGGGTTTTTCAAATAATGCAAAATTTCATGAAACTACCACGGTCCCCAAATCCAGAAAACATCATGAAAAATCCATATCTCAATGCGAAAATCCATGAATATAATATATGCAACATAAAACTGTAATGTAAGTATATAAAGGAAAAGCCGCAATTAACTGCAACAAGTTAATATAATATATCATGCGGTTCCTAGTTTCTCCAATTCTAAATAATATCAAGTAAAGGTAAACATGTAGCTATAACCAGATATATGTGTAAACATAAAGGTATAGTAAGATATAGACATCTACCTATCAGTAATGATGTAATATACCCCCCGGGTATAAGTGAAGGATGTATACAAGATATACATGTAGCTATGTCATTATGTGTATGTACCTATCGCTAATGGTACAATACTCTATAGGTATACAGATAACTAGCATGCCAAGGCATATGTGTAAGCGCGTAGGTATACAGGTATGCTATATATATCATATGCGATAAGAAATATGAATCAAAGTCATAATGTCCCTAACCAAACAATATCATATCTATAAAAGGGTTGTGCGTGACATGGCAGTTATTGACGGTGTATGTGGCATACAATCAGTGCTCGTGTAACATGAGTCGTCAATAATAGTGCAGTGTCCTAAGGATACTTGTCCAAGCACAACAATTAACTAAGCAGTAGGGTGAATGCACAATTCTAAATATGACATAGAATATGCGACAAGTCAAGTCATTTCTAGCCTAGACTCATAACGCCATGCGGGCGATTCCCCTGTAGATGTTAAATCTACTCACCAACGCTCCAGGCTAAGTGAAGCCAACAACTTGTTTTCCCCTTGTAGCTGTGTCCAAAGTCCCCGCCTGTGAACCTACCACATTAAAACAATAAAGCAAGTATATATTAAAAATAGACCCAAAACACGCACAAACTACATTTAATCGACGCAACAACACAAAACATACTTTCAAGTGTTCGTATTGTGGCTAACGTGTGTAGCGACACGACAAAAAACAACCTAAGAGTAAAATCACACTATGTGCACGATCCGTGTCGTATAACGTATCGCACGGACACAAAACACTAGATTATAGGAAAACGATCCCAGATTTTGCATACTGCAAATACTAAAAAAGTAAACAGTACCAAACACCCCTAAACCACAGCAGACAACTACCGACAAAAAAACCAACACCCAACTCCCCTCCAAAACCGGTGTCGCCGGAATTCCTGCTTGGGTCGCCGGCCAAATCCGGTAGGGTGGGTCTCATGTCTTAGGTAGGGTCTTAGGTTCACTAGTACATCACAAAAATCTTGTTTGGTCACTCAGTAAAAATCCCAGGTCATAGCAGATCACAGAGACTCAAAAAGACACTAAAAAATACGATACTAATCGATACATAAAGTGTTCTACGCAACAACCAACGAGCTAAACATCATAAAAACTCCTATTTAACAGTTTAGGGATTATACCTATCAATACTTGCTCCCAAGATCCAAGCTTTCCTAGCTCCTAGTGACCAAAGAAGCAAAAATCAAGACTTGAAGTATTTTTGTGATAAATTTTAGGAATTTTGGAGATTTATTGAGCTTGGATTGATGCAAAAAGGAAAATAATTGATCAAGGGCAGAAGGAGGAAGAATAAGCTCGGCCAATAGAGGAAAGGTAAGGAATTGTGTAGGGTTTTGTAGCTAAGTCAATGATAAATGCACATAAATGCTCATCAATGTACATTCATGCACATGCCGCCTCTCCCATTCTATTTCTTTTCTTTAAAATTTTAAATTCCTTTGCACAAACAAAAATATCTAGATATTATAAGTAGGGTTTTGTTTTACTTAAACTTGATTAGTTTTCCAAGATACAAATTTTGGAGAAATTTCCCAATATAAAAACACCACATTAAAATAATATTAAAATAGGTAAAAATTCTATCTGAACCAAAACATCCCATATACCCCCAAAACTCGCGCACTAGCTTTATTTTAGCTAAACTAGGTGCCGGCAAGTTTATATGGACGTTTGTTCACAGTCGGGTTAAAACGGAAAATACCGACAATTTTACCCTAAAACGGAAAAAAATTTGCAAAACGATTTCTAAAACGTTATAATCTCCTCCTTTATAAAAATTCTTCCCCGAATTTAAAATTCTCACTAAGCGTACCTTCAGAGAAAAGAGTACAAAACTCCCAAATCTCGCTCGCAGTCTCCCAAGTGATCACCTCACTATACGGCTACGTCCAAGAAAACCCTCCACAGATGGCAAGACCCTTGACCGAAGTTTCTCCACCTGCCGAGCCACTAACACAAATGGCTGCCGGTGAACGAAAGATCACGTCCAAGCTAAATGGTCTGGTGTTGAATCATGTGAGAAAGGTCATGAAGGTATTTGCAAAGTAACGACACAAGGAATACGGGGTGAAAACCCAATAATCTGGGCGGAAGTGCCAAATTAAAGGCAACGGAACTAACTCGCTAAAAGGATCTCAAAAGGACCTACAATCCTGGGATAAGCTGCCCAAAACTCAACACGTCATTCATCGGAAAATCCTTAGGAATACATGATCTCCCACTGCGAACTCAAGTCTCCGACCACCACGATCGACATAAGACCTCTGTCTGCACTGGGCTGTCCTCATCCTGACCTGAACCAACTGGATCATCTCCGATGTCTCTAGACTAGTTGGGGTCTAAAAATCCTATTTACGCAGAGTCAGAAAAACAAACTGGAGATCAACACGACCTAATAACTAAACCTAAAGGTTGCTAATTGGAATGAATCCTGATAACTGCTATCGAAGGAGAATCCTAACAATGGCAAGTGACGATCCCAACTGCCGACAACAATTAATACGTACGTAGAAGCATATCCTCCACAGCCGGTATAGCCCGCTCTCACAAAACCATCACCCTGCGGATGGAAAAATGGAGCTAAAGCTCAACCAGTACCCAAGGCTTCCTGAAGCTCCTGCCCAAGACGGCAAGTGAACAGGGTGCCCTTATTGGATACGACCCATGAAGGAACTCCATGCAACGCAGAACTTAACAAAGAACAACTGAGCAAACCGAGTATAACCGGACGACAAACACCCGAATGGAGTCACACACTGACTAAACCTGGGTAGACACCATAACGAAATTCGTGGAGATCTGCTCCCATTCCCACTCCGGAACGGTTAAAAGTTGCAATTCTCCAGCCGGTCTCAGATGCTCAACCTTAACTCACAACAAGACAGACACCTTGAAACGAAATCCGAAACTTCACTCTACATCCCTGCCCACCCATAACTATCTCACAAGTCACGTCAAATGTTGGTGGAACTTGGATGAACACTGAGAGTTGACAGATGTGCCTGCTCTAGGATTTCACGTCTCTACCCAATAGTATCAGGTACATAAACGCATCCCTAAACTTAGCACATCTGGTCATAAATCAAGGACTCCGAATCTTTACCTAGCCGAGTATGCTCAAGAATCTCAAACGAACGAGCATCGGCGGGCTGTGCCTCGCTAAAGCGATTAAGGAAAAGTGGTTGGGCCCGGACATGAGCAAGCTGTCCCTTAAGTAGAGGCGAACTTAAGCTGTACTCAACGATTGCACAAGAACTGTAAAACTGCAGAAGACTATCTCAAAAATCAAAACCCGCTGCAGGAAGATGTACATTAAGCTCTGGTGGTCCATGAAAATCTGACACGACTCCCCAAACAAGTAGTGTCTCCAAATCTCCAACGCAGGACCACCACGGCCATCTCCAGATCATGAGTGGGATATCCTGCTCGTACTTCCTCCAACTGTCGGGAAGTAAAAGCGATAACTATATAGTGTCACCTCAGTACACAATCGAGCCTCACTCACGAAACATCACAGTTAAACAACAGAGTCCCCCGAACCAGAAAGCAAGAAAGAACTGGTGCAGTTGTCAACCGAATCTCCAACTACTGAAAACTCCGCACATATGCCTCAGTCCACAAAAAAAGAACCTCCTTCCCGGTCAGTTCAGTCAACGGTGCAGCGATACACAAGCAATCCTGCATGAAACGGCAGTAAAAACCTGCTAAGCCCAAAATCCACGGACCTCTGTCCCGGATATAGGTATGGGTCAAAGCTGTACGGCCTCGATCTTCCTCAGAACCATACAAAACCGTCTCCCGTAACTACAAGACCTAGGAGTCAACATAAACAAGCCTGAAGGAACACTCCGAGAATCTAGCAGATAGCTGGCACTCTCCCAATGTCTGCAAAAACAAATCCTCAAGTGCTGCTCCTGTTCCTCAAGACACATTAGAATAGACCAGAATGTCATCAATAACACAACAATAACTGGTCGAGGAACGGCCTGAAGAAATCTGGTTCATCATATCTACGAATGCTGCTAGGGCATTGGTGAGTCCAATGACACCATTAAACACACAACACCCGTAGCACGCACAAGGCAGTCTTCGGAATGTCATCACTCCAAACCCGCACAATGATGACCTGATTCCAAACAAACTTAGAAAATGTCTCGCACTCTGGAGCTGATCGAAGAAAGTGTCAATGCGAGGTAAAGGATACCTATCCGCAACGTAAGCCAGCTCAATTGACAATCCATCGATACATAACCTCAAACTGCCGTCCTTCTCTTTGACGAACAGAAATAGGAGCTCCCCAATGCGAAACACACAGATGCACTAGTCCCCCCAATAAACAACCCTGCAGCTGATCTTTAAGCTCCTTAAGCTTCGCCGGCTCATCTGGAACAACGTCGGAAAACTCTCGCACGAAAAGAATCTGGTCCAAAAAACCCACTGTGGCTCCGGTATCACGAATGAACGCCAAGAATCCTCGACATCCTCTCCTCAAAATCCGACTAGCGAAAAAGGCTGAGTTTGAGCTGTGAGAGGCGGCACCACTGTCCCCCTACACAACAAGAACTGACTTGCAGGGAAAACAGAACCTGACTGTTTTCTCGCAGTAGTCCACAGATGCCTAACACGTAGATAACCTGTCCGTGTCTAGGAGAACGTCAAATCCAACATCAAAAGAAGGATCAAAACGACGGACGAATCTCTATCTCCTATCCGATTAGCACACGACCGAAATACGTGTTGCGCAACAAAAGAATCGCTGACAGAAATT
Organism: Agapanthus africanus; assembly: GCA_030015575.1. NCBI lineage: Eukaryota > Viridiplantae > Streptophyta > Magnoliopsida > Asparagales > Amaryllidaceae > Agapanthus > Agapanthus africanus. The sequence continues at coordinate 379,536,600 of JASDDO010000012.1, forward strand.
ATCACAACAAACGGATGATTTACCTAACACGACTCTCGTCCCAACCACAGCACAAAGTGTGTAAAACAAACAAGTACATCAACAGAACATACGAATTGAGAATACATGAAAACTCTGCAATGGACGCCCGCGCATCCCGATGAGTAGAAGCAAACTCCCAACTCTGCCCTCTACCCATAACTGGCTGAAATCCTACTTTGCTAACCTGTCCATTCTGAGCGAACCCTCCGCGTCCACGACCTCTCTGAGTATGCCCCTGACGCGGTGTTAGGGAATAACTCCTGATGTGGTGATGAAGGCTCCCACACCGATAGCATCCAAAATAAAACTGCTGACCCTCCTGGGGTTGAGAGCTGAACGTCTGTCCTTGTCCAAAGCCTCTGCTACTTCCGCGACGGTCATGAAATCTGTCTCGACGACTAGGACTTTGTCTCTGAGATGATACACCGGTATGAGTCCTCCACTGTTCCGGAACCCCCAAAGTCTCTGGAAGGCGTGTCTCGTCAACTGGGGATGCATCCACTGGTGCAGTGTAAGTGACGAAATGCTGTGTGCTGATCGCAAGGAACAACTAGGTAACATGGGTGACAACCTCCTGTCGCTACGCTCTAATGGCTTCAACCAATGAACTCATCGTTTGGCGCATGTCCTGCATCTCTGCAACAAGCCTAGCGATACTATCTGTCGAAGGCGGATCCATCTGCTCCTGTGCAACGAGCGTGCTATCCTGGTCAGTCCTCGTCCAACCCGAGTCAATCCTGACCTCGGACCTCGCTGCATCACTCTGAGTCCCCATAGTCATCGGCGGCGAAGGCTATAAATGAAAATAGGATTCGATAAGAACACGGAAATCGAATCACAAGGATATGAATCATCAAGGAAGGAATTTCAAGCAATTTTTACTTAGGTCACTTTAGGCGGAGTACCGCATTGTGAGTATGCCGCGGACACACACACACTACGTTACTCTGCTTAAGGCACCTACTCCATCATACCAATGTCATCCTACACTCCGAAAGGTAAAACCAAGCGCTCTGATACCAACTTTGTCACGACCCGAAATTGGCACGTGACGACCCTAATACTACGCAACGTCTAAAGGCGTAACGCAGTAAAATAAAGCCAAAACCCAGAAATCTAAACTATTAAAAGACAAGAAAAGATAAGAAACATTGTTTAAACTTTTGAAAATCTCAAGTATAAATTCTTTAAGTCCAATTTACTTTCTTGAAAATTTCGGCAACACCACCTTTGTAAAAACAAACCCCAAAAATGGGTACAACATAAATATAAAGTAAAGCATCCCCAACGGGAGCAAATCCACGCCAAAAGGCGGAAAACAACAACTACAACAGATATACGACGCCGTAGCGAAAAAAGAGACGATATAAATAAAACTGCATAAAAACCTTCAAGTCACAAAATAATATACAATACCGTCCTCACATCAAGTCTCTAAATCATACAAGATAATGGTAGATGGAGAGTACATGATACAACGAAATATACAACAAGCGACATTGGATAAACGCAAAACCTGCCTAAGCAAAACTCCACACTGTCATGCGAAGCGGTGTCCACAGCAAAAGATGATACGACGGATGAATATAGCCCTGCCTCTGACTATCCTGAAGAACACCTACAAAACACTGTGGCACAACGGGAGTGAGTTGCCAATTCGTGAATAGTAATATAACATATGCAGGTAATCGCGAGTATGCACGTACAGCGCGAATCTAACATAAGCATCTAATAGCAATGAATGGTCATATGTAATGCAATAATCATGAGAAGTACACTAGCAGGTACAATTAATACATGAAACAGTAATATGACGATATATATGTAACAATCATGTAAGGTACTCTATCAGGTACTACAAGTACATGAAGTAATGATATGACAATCGGTAAGCAATAATCATCCAACAATGATATGAAAATATATATATGCAACAGTCATGAAATGTACTCTAACAGGTACTACTAATACATGAAGCAGTGCATAAACAATAAATATGGAGTATGGGATGAAATATGTCATTTCCACGGAATCCTGACATCGTGGTAGGATCAAAATCCATCAAGACAATCCAAATCCCAATTCCTCAAATCAGCCCCCAAATTGGCTCTCATATCATATAAGTCTCGCAAATCCTGAATGTACAATATCAAGTAAATCTCATATATCCTGAATGTACAAAATCAGCAATTCTCATATATATCATGTATCCAATATCAAGTAAATCTCAAATGTCCTAAATCCAAGATCAAGTGAATATCATATATCCTAGGTATATTTGCATGAATAAATATGATGATGTATATAAATGGATATGTATACATATATATTAGCGTCCCACTCCACTAATATATATATACTTAGGAGTAAAATATCATGAAAATAATGTGTCAAGCATCGACACAGAAAGGCTGATCTATCAGGTGCTGTCACCATGATCCGCACCCTGATAGGTACGTATCATACGCTATACCGAAAGCTCGAGTGCCTAGCTCTAACCCTCACCTCTCGACGTATCCATACGCACATGACTCCCGTCGGTATCCCCATGATAACCGCCGAGTCATTGGTAATGTCACCGGAAAGTATGGTTCCCCCACTAGCTCATCTCCTCACTGAGATTCTTGCCCGGGGTACCTCCGGGCCCCACCATGTACCCACACACGGACCCCTCCATTCCTCGCGTGGGGTATATATATCAGAACCGATAAATCTCATGGTGGCTGCTGAATATCATATCAAGGGAAACCGGGTTTTTCAATAAATGCATAATTTCATGAAACTACCACGGTCCCCAAATCCAGAAAACATCATGAAAAATCCATATCTCAATGCGAAAATCCATGAATATAATATATGCAACATAAAACTGTAATGTAAGCATATAAAGGAAAAGCCGCAATTAACGGCAACAAGTTAATATAATATATCATGCGGTTCCTAATTTCTCCAATTCTAAATAACATCTAGTAAAGGTAAACATGTAGCTATAACCAGATATATGTGTAAACATAAAGGTATATCAAGATATAGACATCTAGCTATCAGTAATGATGTAATATACCCCCCGGGTATAAGTGAAGGATGTATGCAAGATATACATGTAGCTATGTCATTATGTGTATATACCTATCGCTAATGGTACAATACCCTATAGGTATACAGATAACTAGCATGCAAGCATGTAAAGGTATATGTGTAAGCACGTAGGCATACAGGTATGCTATATATATCATATGCGATAAGAAATATGAATCAATGTCACAATGTTCCTAACCAAACAATATCATATCTATAAGTTGGTTGTGCGTGACATGTCAGTTATTGACGGTGTGTGTGGCATACAATCAGTGCTCGTGCAACATGAGCCGTCAATAATAGTGCAGTGTTGTTCACAACATAATATTGCATTATTATATTCCCCATTCTTATTCTTTTTATAAATAAACAGATGCTTTTGACGCATGTCTGCTACATGTTACAGGTTATTGGTTCTTGGACAGAAAACAGTGAGAACGATGTAAAGACGATGCAAAAGTGGACTTTAACCAATAAACAGAAGATTCTTGATCAAGCCTACATAAGGAACAATTCACAAAGCAAGATTCAAGACATCGACTCAAAGCGAACGGGTAGAAGTCCACTACAATGTTCACTGGAAATCTGGAAGAGAACCAGAAGCGAAATTGAGAAAAGATATAAAGAAATAAGAAGATAAAAAGCACCAGAGCCTGACCACAAAGTCACATGGGCCAACTCCATGGTTTGGCTACGGAACCGCGGCTAAACCATGCCTCGGGCCGCGGTTCAGCGGCCATATAGGGCCCATATGCAAAATAGTTTTTACCAAAATGCAGTGGCGGCGTTGACTGGTCTTTATAGGGCTATTTTTGTAGTTGTCGACATGCGGATCAAAATGTAACCTAAGGTTCTATCTCCTATAAATAGAACTCTAAATCATTGTAAACCTTATGCCTCCCTATGCCTCCTTTTAATAATATATTCAGAATTCTTTATGGAGGGCATTGGTGTATCTTTTCAATTCATGAATTCAGATCTGACAACCCTGCATTGATGTTTGGAGAGATGCATCTGTAAGTAGATTTAATTCCTTGCTCTAGTTTAGATTTCAATTATTTGCCTTAGGTAGATTTAATTTCTTGCCGTAGATAAATTGTTTAGAGTTAGCTTTGGGGAAGGATTTTTAGAGATGAGATCTCTCATCCCTTTCTTACCCATAATATATTTTTAATAGGACTCCATGCACATACGCACACACCGCGCCGTACGGCACCCTATCCCTCGAGGTAGCGGTGATACCGTAGTATAAAAGCCCGGTTGCGCGCATTTTCCATGGAGGTTAGGGTAAGGATCTCTAAAGGAAGGACAAGAACCTAGAGGAAGGAACACCTTTCCGAATGGATCTAATCCCTTTTATTGATAATTACCATAACTCCTCATAGATACTAAATTGGGTATAGAAAGCGTTGAGATTTACTTGCATTTCCAAACCATCCCTAAACCTAACCCTAACAAGACTTGATCTAGATAATCGTAGTATAGAATAATTTAGGTTTTTAGATTTAATAATCACTCCGAACACCCTTCGGAATTAACTCGTAAGCGCCACTAGGAAATTCACAAAATCCCTGTGGACCGACCCGTACTCACCGGCTAGCTGCATGCGACGTCGTTCTTGATTGCGGTTAATAGATAGTTTTTGAGATCAATCAAATGGCGCCGTTGCCGGGGATGGCGTAGAAATTTCCTTTTTGCAATTTCGTGTTAATCTAAATTAAAAAATCATAAAAATCTAAAAAATCCAAAACTTATAAAAATATATCAATTGTTTTTTTGGAAGGGATACTTTGTTGTTTGAAATCTTGCAGGATATACAAACTCGGATCTGGAAATTACAGAAAGACAAACAGAAAACAAAATATCAAAACAGAAGGGAACTACGAAATCAGAGTAGCAGATTTTTTTAGAGATCTGTGCCCTCCATCGCACCGTGTTTCCGCCGCGCATACCCATCTCAGACCGCGGAAACGCGGCCTTCTGGTCAAATCAGGAGTGCAGAAAAAATCTTGGGACTCGAGCCGGCAAACTAACCGCGGAAACGCCGCGGGATGTGGCTTAAGACCGCGGGAACGCGGCATCTTGGTGACTTTAGCTCTTGAAAATTGCACTGTAAGTCTCCTCTGTTCCTCCTCTGTGATGTTTGAAATATCTTTCTGAAAATTCCTGCAGGATTCCGTGCGCTATAAAAATATTTCCCCTTCCAAATAACAATCTTGTGCAGGATTTGTGCGCCTCGTTTAAAATAGAAATTGATTGCAAATAATCTTTTTTGTTGCATATCTTTTCTATAATATCTTTTTGCAAAATTTTTTTCCAAATAAAGATTCTTTGTGATATGCTTAAAATAATAACTGATTGCAAGTAATATTTTTTTGTTGCATATCTTTTATTAAAAATCTTTTTGCAAAAATTTTCAAATAAAGAAAAAGAAAAAGGAAAATTTTTATTAGAGAACTTGCAAACTTTTGCCGCAAATAAATCCTTGCACCAACCAAGTTTCTTTCTTTCTCCCTTTCTTCTAACATGGGTACCCCACATAATAAATCACTTGCCGAACTTTAGTATCCCGAACCCAATTTTGTGTCATACGTCAATTTGTTCGGTCAATTTAAAGACGATCCTTCCTTGCCTAAAATATCTTTGAAAGATCAAATAGAGAAGTCTAGGAGAAACAGTTTGACTTTTCAACCCACTTTGTGTCAACCAAGTCAACCTTTACCACCTCCATATGTTGATACCACTTTTTCAAGTCCTACCGTCTCTCCTAAGCCGATGTCCATTGCTGAGTATATTGCTCAATCTCGCAGCCGATCTTTCACCCCTCTCCACTCATCTAGTTCTATGGATCCACAAGACTATTCACCTTTTTATCCATATGTTGACCCCACCCCTGTCCAATCACCCACTTCCTACCAGTCCTACCCGACTTTCCCACCCTCACTAGACACTGCTTCTACACAGCCTGTTGGGAGTTTTGCATATCCACACGATTTCGAATCTTTTACCGAAACCCCCTTACCACCCAAGTCTAGTTTGGAAGAGTCGTTGGAGACGTATATCGCAGCAACAAACAAAATGGTTAGGAATGTGGAAGCATCCATTACCGCCCTTATGCAACCTAGTGAACCGGTAGCTAGTTTCCCGCTAGCTTCAAATTTTCAATGTATAAGGAGGCGGTTGGACTGAGTGAGAATGAGAGAGGATTTCCAAATCAATCCTACCCATACCCAATTGAAGCCCACAACTCCGGTTTTCCATCGATTGTCTCAAATGATTCATCAGTTAAGGATAAAAATGAGTTGTGTGATTTTGTAGTGCTTGATTTGCCAAATTGTGAAGAACCCCTTTCGAGTGACACCACACTTAATCCTTTCGATCTTTACACCTCCACTCTAGAACCTAAATCGATAAATATCCATGCTTGTGATGAGGTGTCAGAAAAAATTGATTTTCACTTGATTGAGGATATAGACACCAGGAATATTTCGGATGATGAACCTGTCGATTTAATTGAAATTTTATGTTCAAATCATCATCCCGAGTTATTAAATGTTTCTCCCGAATCTCATATGCGTCTTGATTTTGATGATAATGGCATGGATGAGGAGAATTATAAGGATAGTATTGAGGAGAGTTTTGAGGATCATATTGAGGTTGAACCATTTCTGTTTGATATGTCTGATTTTCCAATTCATCCTCTTGAACCTTTAACTATATCACCCTCCCTCCTTTCCATCGTTCCGACCACGCTTGAAGGCTGTGAGCTTGAAAAATTTTCTTTTGAATCTGACACAGTTCTCATAGACGTTAACACTTACGAGTGTTTCACTTTTTCGGACGATGTTGATGACTCACCGCCCGAGTTTGAGTCTTTTACATTTTCAGATGAGTTAGTCGAACCATCAGAATCGGTTGCTTACAGTAGTTTCGAACCATTAATGGAATCTTTCAAGTTCGAGACAGTTTACTACGGTGAGAATGATACTATCCCTAATTCACTTCCTTTCGTCCTTCTTATTGTTCCGACCGTACAAGTGACCGTCACGCTTTCATCTCCTACACCAAGTTCGGCGTACCCATATTTTCTTGCGAATCTTGAGGGATTTGACCCCATTGCACGACGAGTTGATAGATTCGCACAATCAGTTTTCACACATCGGTCATCCCAAATTGCGCTAATTTATTCACTCGATTTACACCCTCAAGATCGTGCTACCCTTCTTTCTCCTTCCCGCCATTCTTCTCCTCCACCGAGACCATATTCCACTCTTCTTCCCATTCGGTCTCGTGTGTTTCTCATTTCTTTCCTCTACACCCCATTATTTCACCAACTCGGCCATTACCACGATAAATTTTTTGAATGGTTGCTGCTAATCTTTGGCTTGTGTAAGGCCAAGCTTAAGTTTGGGGGAAATCTTGTTGTATATATATTTTTGTTTTTCTTTTAACAATAAAAATAAAAAAAAATAAAAAATGAAAAAGAAAATAAAAAAAATTAAATAAACAGGGGAGTACCGGCATTTTGACCCTCTTGGTTTAGCATGACAGTGAGGACACTGTCAAGTTCATGTTTGGGGGTATGCTCGGTACGTCTTCTTCCTTCGCATTCATTTGTACATATTTTTGCATTTGCATACTTATTTGAAAACCTATAAAAATTGAAAAATTTCAAAAATTATAAAAATTATTGTATTCAATTTTGGTTAATTGACTTGAGTTTGACGAATAAGTCAATTGGCTAGGAACAACTAGATCTTAGACTTAGTGAATTAAAAACCCTAAAAATAACATTCCTTAAAGTTAACGGTAGAAAGTATATGCCTTGTAGTTTATTTAGAAATAGACAAATTTTGGGTTCACTTCTTGGGATAAGTCGAAACAAGGTAAGAGTATTGATGTTCTTATTAGAGTATAAGTTTGAAAAATAGTTCCTAGCTTAAGTCTAGATTCTGAAAATGTATACCCTACAATTTGCACAATTACGCACCTTGAAACTTGGAATAGTAGAAGAAACCTTCAAATGCTCTTGTCTAAAGTCCTTAGTACAATGAAAATGAAAAAAAAAATACAAGTGTGAATAAAGAATAAAAAAAATGAACACTGGTTTTTGTGATTACTTAAGGCAGCAAAAATAGAAAAATATTTAGCGAGGGTGCTTCATCACCTAGTGCCTTAGACCAACTGGTTTGGGAGTCACTGCTAAAGCCTTAAGTGTTGCAAGACTAGAAATTACGCTTTAAAAGTGCAAGCACATCTTGTAATCGGTCGTTGGTACCTCAAGAAGTATTAACGATCGCATGAAGGATGTGTAAGCAAAATTCATTTAAATTCACCAATTAATTTGTGCTTTGGACAACGGACAAGGGTATGATTGCTTGATTTGAATTTCCAAGTGTAGGGGTGACTTATACACACACGTAGGGATATGTGATTGGAGTTTAGATGAGAGAAAGTAATGAAGAATAAAACTTGTATCTTTAGTAGAGTTGATAAAAATTCCTAAGTGGAGATGGAACCCTAGAAGGAAAACTTAAGAGATGCCGAAAGCTAAGTAAGTCTATAGAACATATATAATCTTAAGTTAAATAATGAGGAAGTGTGAAGAATGTGGGTGGATAATTTATGGGTCAACGATAATAGAATTCCTTGTTAGAAAACCTAATTGGAGAATAAAAGTCGAAAAGCCGAGTTGATAGGATTTTGTGTGTAGTATCCGCTGAAAACCCTCAGGAGACAACACTCCTCCTACTAGGGACACCTAGAGGTTTAACGGCTTGTTGCACGAGCTCAGTGCAATCGCGTTTCCCTGCAAAAGTGCGGTTAGGATTTTAGTGAATAAAAATAAGTTTGCTCGAGGACGAGCAAAAGATAAGTTTGGGGGTATTTGTTCACACCATAATATTGCATTATTATATTCCCTATTCTTATTCTTTTTATAAATAAACAGGTGCTTTTGACGCATGTCTGCTACATGTTACAGGTTACAGGTTCTTGGACAGAAAACAGTGAGAACAATGTAAAGACGATGCAAAAGTGGACTTTAACCAATAAACAGAAGACTCTTGATCAAGCCTACATAAGGAACAATTCACAAAGCAAGATTCAAGACATCGACTCAAAGCGAACGGGTAGAAGTCCACTACAATGTTCACTGGAAATCTGGAAGAGAACCAGAAGCTAAATTGAGAAAAGATATAAAGAAATAAGAAGATAAAAAGTACCAGAGCCTGACCACAAAGTCACATGGGCCAACTCTATTGTTTGGCCACGGAACCGCGGCTAAACCATGTCTCGGGCCGTGGTTCCGCGGCCATATAGGGCCCATATGCAAAATAGTTTTTACCAAAATGCAGTGGCGGCGTTGACTGGTCTTTATAGGGCTATTTTGTAATTGTAGAAATGCGGATCAAAATGTAACCTAGGGTTCTATCTCCTATAAATAGAACTCTAAATCATTGTAAACCTTATGCCTCCCTATGCCTCCTTTTAATAATAAATTCAGAATTCTTTATGGAGAGCATCGGTGTATCTTTTCAATTCATGAATTCAGATCTGACAACCCTGCATTGATGTTTGGAGAGATGCATCTGTAAGTAGATTAATTCCTTGCTCTAGTTTAGATTTCAATTCTTTGCCCTAGGTAGATTTAATTTCTTGCCGTAGATAAATTGTTTAGAGTTAGCTTTGGGGAAGAATTTTGAGAGATAAGATCTCTCATCCCTTTCTTACCCATAATATATTTTCAATAGGACTCCATGCACACACGCACACACCGCGCCCTACGGCACCCTATCCCTCGAGGTAGCGGTGATACCGTAGTATAAAAGCCCGGTTGCGCGCGTTTTCCATGGAGGTTAGGTTAAGGATCTCTAAAGGAAGGACAAGAACCTAGAAGAAGGAACACCTTCCCGAATGGATCTAATCCCCTTTATTGATAATTACCATAACTCCTCATAGATCCTAAATTGGGTATAGAAAGCGTTGAGATTTACTTGCATTTCCAAACCATCCCTAAACCTAACCCTAACAAGACTAGATCTAGATAATCGTAGTATAGAATAATTTAGGTTTTTAGATTTAATAATCACTCCGAACACCCTTCGGAATTAACTCGTAAGCGCGACTAGGAAATTCACAAAATCCCTGTGGACCGACCCGTACTCACCGGCTAGCTGCATGCGACGCCGTTCTTGATTGCGGTTAATAGATAGTTTTTGAGATCAATCAAGTGTCCTAAGGATACTAGTCCAAGCACAACAATTAACTAAGAAGTAGGTTGAATGCGCAATTCTAAATATGACATAGAATATGCGACAAGTCAAGTCATTTCTAGCCCAGATGCATAACGCCAGGCGGACGATTCCCATGTAGATTTTAAATCTACTCACCAACGCTCCTGGCTAAGTGAAGCCAACCACTTGTTTTCCCCTTGTAGCAGTGTCCGAAGTCCCTGCCTGCGAACCTAGCACATTAAAACAATAAAGCAAGTATATATTAATAATAGACCTAAAACACACACAAACTACATTTAATCGACGCAACAACACAAAACATACTCTCAAGTGTTCGTATTGTGGCTAACGTGTGTAGTGACACGACGAAAACAACCTAAGAGCAAAATCACATTAAGTGCACCATCCGTGTCGTATAATGTATCGCGCGGACACAAAATACTATATTATAGGAAAACGATCCCAGATTTTGCATACTGCAAATACTAAAAAAGTAAACAGTACCAAACACCCCTAAACCACAGCAGACAACTACCCACAAAAACCAACACGCAACTCCCCTCCAAAACCGGTGTCGCCGGAATTCCTGCTTGGGTCGCCGGCCAAATCCGGTGGGGTGGGTCTCGTGTCTCAGGTGGGGTCTTAAGTTCACTAGTACATCACAAAAATCTTGTTTGGTCACTCAGTAAAAATCCCAGGTCACAGCAGATCACAGAGACTAAAAAAGACACTAAAAATACGATATTTCACTAATCGATACATACAGTGTTCTACGCAACAACCAACGAGCTAAACATCATAAAAAACTCCTATTTAATAGTTTTGGGGTTATACCTATCAATACTTGCTCCCATGATCCAAGCTTTCTAGCTCCAAGTGATCAAAGAAGCAAAAATCAAGACTTGAAGTATTTTTGTGATAAATTTTGGGAATTTTGGAGATTTATTAAGCTTGGATTGATGCAAAAAGGAAAAGAATTGATCAAGGGCAAAAGGAGGAAGAAGAAGCTCGGCAAATAGAGGAAAGGTAAGGAATTGTGTAGGGTTTTCTAGCTAAGTCAATGATAAATGCACATAAATACTCATCAATGTACATTCATGCACATGCCGCCTCTCCCATTCTATTTCTTTTCTTTAAAATTTTAAATCCCTTTGCACAAACAAAAATATCTAGATATTAGATATAGGGTTTTGTTTTACTTAAACTTGATTAGTTTGCCAAGATACAAATTTTGGAGAAATTTCCCAATATAAAAATACCACATTAAAATAATATTAAAATAGGAAAAAATTCTATCTGAACCAAAACATCCCATATACCCCCAAAGCTCACGCACTTGCTTTATTTTAGCTAAACTAGGTGCCGGCATGTTTATATGTACGTTTGATCACAGTCGGGTTAAAACGGAAAATACCGATAATTTTACCATAAAACGGAAAAAATTCGCATAACGATTTCTAAAACGTTACAATAAGTCATGCCGATTTGAGGATCATAACGGGTCGAGAAACTACTGGTAACACTTACCAGTAAATCTCTAAATCAGCCCTGGCCAGGGACTTCCCTGTTATGGCCAATCGAGCACAGTGCAACATCAACCCCCAATATCGGGAGAGACGAAATCCCTCCTATCGCTCATTGCCTCCATGTGACTCGGACTGTACTAAAAAACCACCATTTTGCATGCCTTCTTGGACGTGGTAAGGTGGAAATCAAAGCATAGTAGGAATCACACAAGACTCTATGACGATCTCGGGTCTACAGACTAACCTGTACAAGTGTCACCAGAGAACTGCCATCTGACGTGAGGTATAATACCATCTGGGAGTTCTCGGCGAGTCCTTCCAGTGTACCCAGTCTCCACTGAGCACCCGTATACCATCTCTGATGTCAAACACCAATGGATATGGGATCATCCATCGCCCATCACATGGGTCGAGAAGCATTTACGCTAGTCTACTCTGGTATATCGATGCCCTGTCTCGATACACCCACGACTAGGAACTTTAAAGGATGAACTTATGGACTACCATGGCCCCACTAGTATGATCTGCATCATAGTCCTGGTAGTCAAGTACACATACTAAGGGCTTTACCAACATGTAACCATAAGACAGTATCAAGAGACTAGTATACATGTTAAGATAAAGATCAACCAGATAGCATACTATCATATCGAGCAAGAAAGTCCTCTCTATATATGTCCAAGCATCCAATATAATATACATCATCTGTACATTACTGGCCTCTAGGGCATACATACAACTAACACTATTCTCATTGCATTTCTTATACCTGTGCTAGGACACCTACACCATTATCGATGATGCGTATGTTACACATACACAGATTTGCCGGCTCACACACTTCTTCATCGATAATTGCCATGTCACTTACACAGTAGAATTGCTATATCATGCTATGATATACTGCCATGTTCATATCATTATGCTAGGTTGCACGATATATTGACATGTACACCTACATACTTTGCTACAGCTACATGTACATCATGCATACATACTGACATGTACACCCACATATCTCGCTACAGTTCCATATACCCCTAGGTGGTATTGCATTGACATGTGATATTGAGACATTGACTATTGCGCCATTGCACTTATGAAATGCATCATACATACTTGATTACATGTAGATACTTATACCTTGCTACTGTTACATGTACACTTTATATGATGCTGCACTTGATTTCGGAGAATTTGGGAACCGCATGATATATTTTAAAGCTGGATTCATTTAAAAGAGCGGTTTTCCTTTAATATGCTCATATTGTTGTTTTATGTTGCATATATCAGTTTTTCATGGATTTACGCATTGAGATATGTATTTCATGTGATTTATGGATTTGAGAACCGTGGGGGTATTTCATGAAATTATGTGTTGTTTTAAAACCCGGTTTCTCTTGATATGATATTTCAGTGCGTCCACCATGTGATTTCTCGGTTCTGAGATTGGCATGTGAAATCCGATTCGAGCAGCGGGAGGCACCGTCTGCGGATACATGGTGGACCCGGTATGGTATCCCGGGGCGAGTGGTGATTTCATGGTGTAGACGATAAGCCTGACAGAGGGACCACTAACTACCGGTGATAGTATTTGGACTCGGCGGTTATCATGGGGATACCGACCAGAGTGATGTACGGACATGATATCAGGGCCAGTCGTTGTGACAACGCCTGAGTTTTGAGGATTTACGTGTCAATGCTAGACACGAGTATTCATGATGTTTTCGGGTGTCGGTGGTAGACACCCAGGTTTCCATGATTTGATGTGGCATTGATGGACACACATTCTTTGATATCCTCATTTTTACCTGCATATGCTTTTATGATATTTACATGCAGGAGTTGTTGTGTCAGCGGTTGACGCATGGACGAGATCCATGGCATACATGCATTGATTATATTGTTGGATAAGATCCACCTTCATACATTCATTGATTATATTGTTGGATGATAAACACTTGCTGTTAGGCATTTATATCGTGTTGGCACATATGCAGATACGGTCACACAAGATATCATAGTATTACCTTTATGATATAGTTGACCTATGAATCGTTGTTTATTTCGATTTCTACCTATTGATGTTTTCTACTGACAAGTTGGCATCTCACCCCCGTTGTGCCTCAGTTCTTGCAGGTTGTCCGCTTGGATCAGTAGCGGCATTGCTGGCACACAACTTGCTTTCGGGTGATTTGTTTTGGTAGGTGGTACATGTTGGATCGTACCCCTCTTGTACTTGTTATTCATATTGTATCTAGTCACTACATCAAATCAGAAAATAGAAATTGTATATGATGTAAACTTAGAAGACTTGTAGTTGCGAGACTTGAGCGATGGGTTTTATGTTCGCTTGTGGGGTTGATGTCTTGCTTTACTTTATTTCCTTATGTGGATCTTCGCCGTTGGGCGTCGTATACTTGTTATTTGTACTTATGGTGTTGTTTTCGCCGTTGGGCGTGTTTTGCTCCTATTTGGGATGCTTTCATTATAGTCTTTGTTGTACCCGTTTTCGGGGCTAGTTTTTACAAAGGAGGTGTTGCCGAAATTTTTATGAAAACCAAGGAAAAGAGTTAAGTGAAGTTTTAAGGATTTTTACTTAAGTTTCTAAATGTTGTAAATGTTTTCTTTACTTACTTCTATTGTAAGGTTTAGATTTCTGGGTTTCGGCTTATTTAGATTACGTTACGCCTGTAGTCGTTGCGTAATTTAAGTGTCGGTCATGAGATAATATTTTGGGTTGTGACAAAGTTGGTATCAGAGCGCTAGGTTTAACCCTAGTTCGAGTCTAGGTTTGACTATGTGGGGTCTAGGGCATATGTATTTTGGAACCTAGGCTTGACCTTACGGAACTTAGACTTGAATAAGGGGGTGTTAAACCCGAACTTTCGTTTCATAGGCCGACCCTGATTGATGGAGTAGGTAGCTTGAGTAGAGTGACGTACCATACGTATGTTTCACGGCATATTTTGTAAGTGCACGGCAGCACCCCGGCCGTCTGAACGAGGCCAATATGCGGAAACGATACTTTTCTTTAACTTTTAAAACTGGCGCTACCGCGTACTAAAAACCCAGATCGGGCCATTAACCTACTCCTAGCTAACTAGAGAAGGGGTAGAGAGATATACCCAGCGATCCGTGTCCTTCGGTCTTCTCGTCGTCATCCCGATCTCCCCGCGGAATCTCCGGTCTTCATTTCCATGTCGGAAGGGCACCACATCACCGGGTTCTTTTACGGGCTCCCACCTCTGGACCGAGGCAACTCGGGCATGAAGTTGGCGAGCCGACGTGTCCAAGAATACTGTAGGCGAAGTGTAGAATGGATTGTCTCAATGCGGGTATGAAGTTGCCATGGTTTTAGTGGAGAAGGAGATGAACTTTTGGAGATGGAGCTATGGGATTTTTGCAAAGCCAAAAAGACCAAAAATCCCACACCACAATTTTGGACAGCCCTATACAAGTGTGGCCGGCCAAGCATAATAGAGGGGAGAGAAAGAAAATGTCATCATAAGCAAAAAGGGAATGAATGATAATCATGATAATGATTCACCACCAAGTCCAATCAAAGACCCATCACTAAGCCCATCATATCTCAAAAGTCAAGTAATGATGAACATAGAAGTCAAATGATGGTTGAACCATCATGAAGCAACAATATAAAAAGACCACCCTCCACAATACTAATTTGCACATTTGCAAATAAACCCTCCTCCACCAATTTTCAACCAAGGAAAGAAACAAAGGAAAATGGACGAAATGGAATGCAAACTGGCAACTTCAAAAAACCGATCCCGTAATAAATTACAGGAAAACCCCGCGACTGTATATACATACCCGCATTTATATTCCGACCGAATACAAATGCAATGAGACAAAATCTACACTTTACAATACTAGGATCCGGCTTAAACCAAAGCCTGCTAGTATTATCCGTCCGATCATGATCCGTGCAATACCGCACGTATATGATCGAACCCTGCCATATCTCCATACGGCCTCTAGAGCGTTTCGCCCGAAACTTGAGAAACGGTCTGTGGGGGATTCTAAAGACTCGTTAATACTTTGGCTGTGGATTTAACCACTAGCACGTCAGAGGTATTAGCCATATGTAACGGGCTACCAGGTATTGACCAAAAGGGACGTCGATGAGCGAACTCATCATGACACCCAACTGAGCCCGTCAATGAAAATATCCGTACTGTCCGGTCCGTTCGTCTATGAGCATCGCATGGCGGGCCTAGGAGGTTGGTAAAAGTCAGACCCCCAAAAGCGGTACAAGTCGTGTCGGAGTGTAGCCCAGAACACCCTGAGATACTACTGGAATACCTACCAGTAAATCTCCTACCTTGGCCAACGACTTCGTGTAATGGCTCTCCTAGACACAGCGCGACCTCACCCCCCAATACCGGGAGAGACGAACCCCTGCAGATCCGCTCACTGCCTCCATGTGGCTCGGGACTGTACCCAACTAAAACCTGTTTGCGCGACTCCTTTGAGCCGTGGTAGGGTAGTAATCAAAGTATAGTGGGAACTCACACGAGACAAATGATGATATCAGGTCGATGATCTAACCTGTACACATGTCACCAGGGAACTGCTATCTGACGTCTGGTATAAGACCAACTAGCATGTTCCCGGCGAGTCCTGTCCGGTGTACTCATTACCAAATAAGCACCTGTATACATATTAGGTGAACCAACTGACACCAGTGGCATGTAAGACTGGCCACCGCCCCTCGTCGGGGTCTTGACTGTATACACTAGTCTACTCTGGAGTATGGATGCCCTGTCTCGAAACTCCCATGACTAGGGACCTTTTAAGGTTGTGCTTATAGACTACCAACTCCCACGTATATGATCGCCATCATACTGCTGGCTATCAAGCAAGAATCCTAAGGGCTCTATCAATGCGCAATAGTGACCTGTAAGGTCACCTAAAGCAATACTCGATGATAAAGATAAACCAGATAGCATACTATCATCTTGAGTAAGACTGTTCTAACGGTATAGGTCCTCCCTCAATCATTGCAATCACGTGCCTGTGATCCAATAATTGACTCTGAGGGCACTATCTCCAACAATCTCCCACTTGCACTCAAGGCTAATTATTGCGATGACGCATACTCACAGCCCGTGTGATACCGAACACCCAACTCCTCTACTAATCAGTCTCACAAAACCCATTTGCGAAACTAATGCATTCGAGGAATAGCCTCAGTGAGTGGATCCACCCTAATGTTTCTTTCTATGTCTCTCTTTATCTCAAGTTTGCGGAGAAAACCATCTCCCGAAATGAGCAATACCTGTCTTAGAGTATGTCTAGATATCTGATGGGACCTAGTTCATAAATGAACTCCAAATCCAAACTTCTCAGACTGTATCGACAACTGAACTTAATCAGTATCCTGCGCCATGCCTCCCTCAGCATCCGCTTGGACCACCTGTCCAAAATACTGTCCCTCGTCAGAGGGAAA
The DNA here is from genome assembly GCA_030015575.1 of Agapanthus africanus. NCBI lineage: Eukaryota > Viridiplantae > Streptophyta > Magnoliopsida > Asparagales > Amaryllidaceae > Agapanthus > Agapanthus africanus. Next base: position 379,553,933 of record JASDDO010000012.1, read on the forward strand.
ACTATAACTCTGACAGTCACTCTGTCATCCATGTCACCTTGGAAGCCTGGAATGATAACCTTCTCCCAAATGAAGCTGTCGTTATCATATCCCTAGAACATCCACTTATGTTCTAAAGCTGCTTCCCGAACGTTTCTCCAGAATTGGATCAATATCAACTTATTGCATCTACTGCAAAAACAACATTTGGGTGTGGTAATTGACATCTCATGATTGACTCAATTGCCTAAGCAAGTGATCTGCCAATCATGCACATCCCTCTCCCCTTTAGTCTGTAAGACACCTTTAGAGAGGGTGACACCATCACCTGCAGGTACACTACCGTGCCAGGAGTTGTCCATTTTAAAACACCTTTAGAATGCTGTCTAAATACCCATATTGGAAAACTACCCAAATCTAGATCTAAATCCATAGATCCAGTAACCAGAATGTCTTAATATAATATCCAAGTCCTATGTGGAGAAACTACTGTGTGACAACCAAAGCATAACTAATCGTAGTATAGGAATATCACTTCCTACTCTGTGTATGTCATCCAAATACCATGACATCACACCCTACTACCTTCTTAACAGATCCATCCCCTATTCTGATGAAGTCAAACCTATGACTGTCACATCAGAAATAGATGATCTATCTCCGCTATATCTTCTTTAGTCTATAAATAGACATAAGCCACCTGTCCACCATGCTTTCGCTGCTCCCACTGACCATGACAACCCTCTGGCAGAGTCATATAGACGTACACTTCTAAAGCCAGTTTAGAACGACGCTATACTCATCCTCCTGCCGGGTCTCACAGTATAGAACAACATCAATGGCAAGTCTGGGTAAACATGAACCTCCCTGTCACCGTCCTTGAGGCTACCGGATTACCTCTCGGGTGCCTGAGGTTACCCACCATATATGCGGAGTGGCCAATAGAATGTCAATCCAGATTGAATCTTTAGGTTCTTATCAAATATTTCAGTAATCGTTTGCTGTTCTGGAATCACTTCCAGTTCTACCATACTCCTACTACTGTTTTCTGAAAAAAATCCATTTTTATTAAAACTGTGGCGAGTCAAGGACAATATCACTATTGATCTTCCAGATGGTAGAAAATCAACTCTCTTCATTGCCCGGGTCAACCCACAAACAACCATTACAAAAACATGCCTTGAGTTATCCACAGTCTGGTTTTAAGCATAAGCCGGACAACTCCCCGTACCTTAACATCGTTAAGATATGAACTGTTCTATATCCAATACAGAAGCAGAAGCACTGATTTAATTGAACCAGATTCAAATCATGCAGCTGTCTCCAGTGCATGTCAACTAAATGGAAAGAGGCCGATCAACATTACTCAACTTAGGAGTACTTCCAATTATGAGTAACCTGAAAGAGAAGCAAGTTCTCTTAATCATTACTATCAACTGAATACCATACACAAGTATCTACATCTTCGATCACCTTGAAGAATTCCGATACTTGCAACATTTGGTTCTCTACTTTACTCTTATACCTATAACTTCTCAAAACTCAGATCTTGTGTTTCTACGAAACACTTGTCTAAAAACTAGAGAAGTCATAAGTAAACTGAATATAGTACGAGGACCAACCCCTCTGTCCTAATGGACACTGGACAACATACAATACTCTGTATAAGTCCCCTGAGTCGAATAACTCAAACCCTGTGTGTCGTAGGTTGAAAACTCTACTTATGGTTAAGAAGAATTACACCGTTGTTTAATGCTCCTTACCTAACCATCCACTAATATAGGTAAATGTCATAGACATAATTTCAAAAAGGTATATCTCACTCTATATAAAAATAGACGTACAGATATATCAATTTGAAATTGGTGCATAACAACGATATTCAAAACCATATATTTGCCGTCCGGCAAACAACCCAGGTGACTTCCTCAAATATCACCAATTACAAACGAATTCCGATATAATGAGGATGATCACCTAATTCCCAATAACTTACTCCTACTCATCATCTGTAAAACCATACAGATGTGAGAATCATACCTGGTAAATACATACCTTGGAGCAAGGGCTAATTGGGAAATCAGTTTTCTTTTAACAGTACACAGTGAAACTGAAACATTGAAATGTTTCGTAGGGGTATCCGGGGTATTCCTAGTAATGCCTCTTCCATTATCAGATTCACAACTGTAACCGTATATTTCTTTGCCATCTCTCCAAATCCCTTATATGTCTTTAGTCTTTACCTTCTGTACACCCTCTTAGGCTAAATGGTTTTCTTCCTTCCCTACCTTTCGGCACCAGCCTATGGTTTGGAAGAAGACTATCCAATAAGCATAATGGGTGTACTGTCTTAATCCTAGAACACTCGCAATACGAGAGAAGGTGAAGATAAAAGACAATCGAATAAACCTTATTCCTATTTCTACTGAACCTGAATCCATCCCCGAACTGGAACAAGTTCCTTTCGAGTTCGTATATAACCATACGATGGAGTATCCAAATAACTGCGGATCTTCGTAGTGATACGGAGTGTTCTGGAGAATACAAAGGTGAAATGGGAGTGGTAATGAAATATTTGGCTTGGTCGTAAATAGCAGTCGCAATTTACTTTGCCCTCCTTCTTATCCCTTTACTTGTCTTAACTTAATACCCTCTGTACACCACACTTAGGCTAATCGTCTTTCTTCATTCCCTACCATTCGGCACCAGCCTAAGGTTTGGAAGAAGACTATCCAATAGGCGTAACGGGTGTACTATCCCCTAATCCAAGGAGCACCCGCAACCTGAGAGAAGGTAAAAGGAAAAGACAACTGAATAGTCCTATTCGTTTTCTCCAGAACCAGAAACCATCCTCGAATAAATTCCTTCGAGTTCGTATATAACCATACGATGGTTTTATCCAATCGAAGTGGACGTTCGTAGTAATACGGGATGTCCTGGAGAAAAGGGTAAAAGTAGGAGTGGAAATCAGGTTTGCAACTCTGACAATCCAAAAGCCAGTGTTATAAGAAGGTTCGGTTTATTTTGGTCACTGAGTCATAGTCAAGGGTCGGGTCATGGTCGCTGCCAAAGAGAGAGAGAAAGAAACACTCAGCGTGCACTCTAACCTAGATCAGATTGGTTACCAATTTATCTAATCAGGAAACCTCCCACTGTACCGTCAAATTCTCCTCCAAACCCGAAAGAAGAATTAGTCGGATCACCCGAGGAGTAGACCAACTCATCAGTAGGAATCGGGATCCAACTATCATCGCATGATAACGTGACGGAATCCGCTCACGTTATCACACTCCAGAAGGTATGCGCATATCTGGCAAGTTTGAGTTTCTTTAGAAACTCCCGATGTGATTTTTGCCCCATGCTCTTATGACCTTGACGAAGGTCAACAAATCACAAGTCACATGTCAAGTTCTACCCGTCATTGTCCAGGTTAATTTGAACCCACCCGTACATACCCTTGACGTAGGCCAAAATAGTAGTAACGACTGTCCCAAACTAACGCATCTATCTATGCAACAGATAAATATCCGGTAGCTACCAATCATTATGCCTTGGAGTAGGTCAAAATACATAGCTTGAATACTACCGAACATTTAACTGAAATGACGGAGGGCTACGAATGGTTTTTGGCGAAAAACCTTTAACGTAATGAACTTGATATCGTTGAAGGAACCGGATAGCTTTTATAAAAAATATAGTGACGAAAACCTTGCTAAAGAGGTCACTCCCGGTGAAAGGATCTCGGTTCTTTCCCCGTAGAATGAGGTGCAGGATATTCCAACTGAATACCACGATGCAAAGCAAAAGGCAATCGGCTATAGTGAAGTTATTACCCAGACGCAAATTTTCTGTCCATGGGGTCACTCCCGGTGAAGGGATCTCGGCCCTTTCCTCGTCGACTGAGGTGCAGGATATTCCAACTGAATACCACTGTGCAAAACAAAAGAGAACGTCCTTGCAATAACAGCTTTTGAAAAATGTTCCAACAACATCAGAATAGGTTTGTTTAGCTTGCATTGATCCGAATCAATGCAGTCCCATCAATTGATCACACCACAAAGAACGAAAATAATGATGTACGTATATGCCATCCGCTTTCGCCACTGGGTCCCGTCATTACCCGTTAGGTTACCTAACTAATGACAGAGTGGGGACTGGACTAGCGCGGATGCAAAACATATACAACATCTACTAGTATATATATCAATATATAATAATCGCTCAAGGCATGATAAAATGCAACATCACAGAAATGTAATAAGCATTACAGAACAATACAGATATCTGGGATCCCCGGGTTTCATAGAGCCGCTACTGAAACCCGACGTTCCCCTGGTCTTGTGGATAGCCTGTGCAATGAAATCCTAGACCCCTACGGGTGCGGAAAGTTATCCGCCAAAACCTGAAGCGAGGCAGCCCCCTTCAGCAACGTGAATGGACCACCCAGCACTTCACAGAATCCGGTAACTTGGGCATCCCTCCTTGGGTCAACCTGTACCCCCTACGAGTGCGGCGGATAGCCCGCCAATTCAAGTGTAAAGCTCCCTCCGTCTCAATGCCATGAGATGCGGGCTCGTTGCCCTCTAGAACCCGGCTATCCGTGCACCCCTCCGCGGGGGTAATCCTAGTACAGAAAGTAAAATATACATACAATGGGTACATCGACCTTAGCCCGGTCGTTCCCCAAAAGAATAATATACAAACAGGCAGTAACGACAGTCCACATATCGGACGCTCGCCCCGCAATATCAAATGTATATAAAAATACCAAAACTGTACTAACATTGCATCCAGGCTATCTGCACGACCAATCCGCAACATCACAGCACAACACATAACAAGAACGTGAATGTCACGTTCGCAAATCCGTCTAAAAGGGCTATAGCAGTTAGACAGGATTTACTGATCAAATACATTCACGGTCGCAGATATAATGTAAATACTGTGAACTAACATGTTTAAAATTTTCGATCGACCAAAAATTTCCCAAGTAGGCCCTAAGTACTACTGTAGCACTCAAAGAAAATCTGGGCCCAAAAAGAATATACCAAAACCCCCATTTCCAAGTCCAAGACCCACTGTAGAAATCTGGTACAGTGAAGAGATAATATGGCTGCGGAACCGCGGCCAGAGCATGGGTTTGGCCGCGGTTCCGCGGTGGAACAGTGAAAACATGCGACCAGATTTTACAGAATTCTTAGAATTCCCTGCACGTATTTCTGCAATATACTGAAAAAAAATTGAGCAAAAAAAAAATGACAGAAACTGATGCAATAGAAATTGTAGTTTTTGGAAATTTGTTCGATCAAACTTGTAAACACGTTAGTGCAAGCCAGACTAGGTTAATAGCGTGGCTCTGATACCAGTGTAAGTGCACGGCAGCGCCCCGGCCGTCTGAACGAGGCCAAAATGCGGAAACGATACTTTTCTTTAACTTTTAAAACTGGCGCTACCGCGTACTAAAAACCCGGATCGGGCCATTAACCTACTCCTAGCTAACTAGAGAGATATACCGAGCGATTCGTGTCCTTCGGATCTTCTCGTCATCATCCCGATCTCCCTGCGGAATCTCCGGTCTTCATCTCCACGTCGGAAGGGCACCACATCGCCGGGTTCTTTTACGGGCTCCCACCTCTGGACCGAGGCAACTCGGGAATGAAGTTGGCGAGCCGACGTGTCCAAGAATACTGTAGGCGAAGTGTAGAATGGATTGTCTCAATGCGGTATGAAGTTGCCATGTTTAGTGGAGAAGGAGATGAACTTTTGGAGATGGAGCTATGGGATTTTTGCAAAGCCAAAAAGACCAAAAATCCCACACAACAATTTTGGACAGCCCCATACAAGTGTGGCCGGCCAAGCATAATAGAGGGGAGAGAAAGAAAATGTCATCATAAGCAAAAAGGGAATGAATGATAATCATGATAATGATTCACCACCAAGTCCAATCAAAGACCCATCACTAAGCCCATCATATCTCAAAAGTCAAGTAATGATGAACATAGAAGTCAAATGATGGTTGAACCATCATGAAGCAACAATATACAAAGTCCACCCTCCACAATGCTAATTTGCACATTTGCATATAAGCCCTCCTCCACCAATTTTCAGCCAAGGAAAGAAACAAAGGAAAATGGCCGAAACGGAATGCAAACTGGCAACTTCAAAAAACCGATCCCGTAATAAATTACAGGAAAACCCAGCGACTGTATATACATACCCGCATTTGTATTCCGACCGAATACAAATGCAATGAGACAAAATCTACACTGTACAATACTAGGATCCGGCTTAAACCAAAGCCCGCTAGTATTATCCGTCCGATCATGATCCGTGCAATACCGCACGTATATGATCGAACCCTGCCATATCTCCAAACGGCCTTTACAGCATTTCGCCCGAAACTTGAGAAACGGTCTGTGGGGGACTCTAAAGACTCGTCAATACTTTGGCTGTGGATTTAACCACTAGCACGTCAGAGGTATTAGCCATACGTAACGGGCTACCAGGTATTGACCAAAAGGGACGTCGATGAGCGAACTCATCCTGACACCCTACTGAGCCTGTCAGTGACAATATCCGTACAGTCCGGTCCGTTCGTCTATGAGCATCGCATGGCGGGCCTAGGGGGTGGTAAAAGTCACACCCCTAAAAGAGCTACAAGTCGTGTCGGAGTGTAGCCCAGAACACCCTGAGATACTACTGGAATATCTACCAGTAAATCTCCTGCCTTGGCCAAGGACTTCGTGTAATGGCTCTCCTAGACACAGCGCGACCTCACCCCCAATACCGGGAGAGACGAACCCCTGCAGATCCGCTCACTGCCTCCATGTGGCTCGGGACTGTACCAAACTAAAAGATGTTTGCACGACTCCTTTGAGCCGTGGTAGGGTAGTAATCAAAGTACAGTGGGAACGCACACGAGACAAATGACGATCTTAGGTCGATGAACTAACCTGTACACATGTCACAAGGGAACTGCTATCTGACATCTGGTATAAGACCAACTAGCATGTTCCCGGCGAGTCCTGTCCGGTGTACTCATAACCCAATGAGAAACTGTATACATATTAAGTGCACCAACTGACACCAGTGGCCTGTGAGACCGGTCACCGCCCCTCGTCGGGGTCTCGACTGTATACACTAGTCTACTCTGGAGTATCGATGCCCTGTCTCGAAACTCCCACGACTAGGGACCTTTTAAGGATGTGCTTATAGACTACCAGCTCCCACGTATATGATCACCATCATACTGCTGGCTATCAAGCAAGAATCCTAAGGGCTCTATCAACGCGCAATAGTGACCTGTAAGGTCACCTAAAGCAATACACAATGATAAAGATAAACCAGATAGCATACTATCATCTTGAATAAGACTGTTCTAACGGTATAGGTCCTCCCTCAATCATTGCAATCACGTGCCTTTGATCCAATAATTGACTCTGAGGGCACTATCTCCAACATATTTACGATACGATACTCCACTTAAGTGACCTTAGGATGTACATATCTTGAGACTGGTGATTCTCTTCGTTCTTTTGATTTTACATCCATTGAGATACTTGATTTTATTCGCTTCCATGATCATACTCTCAGTGATTTGACTCCTCCTTATGATCATGTATCCATTTCGGGATCTGTTAACTCTTTCAGCCCTTGATCTTTTCGTCGATACTTGATTAAGGTTCCTGTCACCATGGTTTGAGCGCAGATTGAGTTGCTGCTAGTGTTGCGGTCAGGGCAAGCTCATCGTGGATGAGGACTGACCATCGTGGTTTCTGGTGACATGGGAACCTATCGATGTAGTGTTGTATTGTTGTGCCCCTCGTGTGAGACGAGTGTGAGGTTGTGTACTGGATGATCGGGCTTTTGTTAGAGGCTGCCTCTTGGGAGAGGACTGTTGATCTACAACCTACCTCAGAGATTGTGATGTCATCTACCGTGCAGACAGATGACCCAGCCATTGCTGAGATTGATGTGATGCCGCTTCGAGAGCTTTCGAGCTGAGATCGCTGGAGCTTTCAGGCAGAGAGGGGACAGGTGATAGCTAGTATATCTTGAGTTGTGAGATGATGGTGATTCGTCTGATTGATGCGCCGACGCAGGCCCAGTTGAGTTGAAAATTACCAGTGTGGAGAGTCTTATTCAGGTCTAGAGTAGACCGACCCAGAGATGACCGTTGATGTATCGTCTATCCTTGAGGATTGGGGGCATTGTTTAGCATGCGGACAAAGGGTGTTCACATGTCGTCTAGGCGGAGTTGAAAGGTTTGAACGAATGTCAGAAACCCCATTTTTCCAAGTATAATGTATTCGGAAGGACATGCAAGTGCTTCAGCGGACCCTCTAGAAGAATGAAACCCTAACTCGACGTGATGACCATGAAACCGCTTTTGAACCTTAGGGTTTGCGGCAGTTTAGCGGTGCCATCAGTGAGGCTTGAGTCTGCCCTTCTACGGTCGGTCCATAGGTACTGTGGCATATATCGAATATTATTAAACTGTGCTCAGGTGTTGAGTTCTCAGAAATTTTAGGTCTTTTGAAGACTCCATCGAAAAGTTTAACGCCGTCCGGATATCCTGTGATAGGAGATCAGCAACAAGTGTTGGATATATATGCCTTAGAGGCCTTCATTGTATAGGATGCTAGGGATATGTATGTACATGACAATCTTGCTTAATATGATAGTACGCTATTTGGTTTGACTTTATCTTAACGTGTGATATATTTTACTTTGTATTTATTAACATGTTGATAAAGCCCATAGGGTGTTTGCCTGACTACCGGCGTTATGATGGCAGTTATACATGTGGGAGCTGGATAGTCAATAAGCACATCCTTAGATGTCCCTGGTCGCAGGAGTATCGAAACTGGGCATCGATACTCCAGAGTAGACTAGTGTATACATATCTAGACCCTGACGAGGGGCGATGGATTGGTCCCGCAGCCATTGGTGATGTACACCTAAGATTGTATACAGATGCTCACTGGGTGTGAGTACACCAGACAGGACTCGCCGATAACTGACTGGATGGTATTTATACCTAACGTCAGATAGCAGTTCTCCGGTGACATGTGTGCAGATAGTCATTTGACTTAAGGTCATCATTTGTCTCGTGTGAGTTCCTACTGTGCTTTGATTACTACCCTACCACGGTTCAAAGGAGTCGTGCAAACAAGTTTTAGTTGGGCGCAGTCTCGAGCCACGTGGAGGCAGTGAGCGACTGTTAGGGATTCGCCTCTCCCGGTATAGGGAGTTGATATCGCACAGTGATCGGTTGGTCATTACCATAAGTCCCTGGCCAGGGCTGATTGAGAATTACTGATGGACTGATCAGTAAATTCTCGGATGGTCTTGAGCCATGCCGGCACGACTTGTACGGTTATTAGGGGTCTGACGTTCACCACCCCCCTAGACCATACATGCGATACTCTTAGACGAACAGACCGGACTACGCGGATATTGTCACGGACAGGCTCGGTATGAGTTCGGATGGGTTTCCTCATCGGCCTTCTTATCGACATCTACCCGGGGACCGTTACGTATAGCTAGTGCCGCTTGCGGTCTGTGGTTAAACCCACTGCCAGCGTAGTAGTCGAGTCTTTAGAGTCTCACACAGAGATTTCCCAACTCCAGGCGAAACGATATAGAGGTCATACGGTTTTACGACAAGGGTTCGGACGAATACGTGTTTAAACGTACGTACGACATTCGGATAGTTTTTACTAGACGGCTTTGATTTAAGCCAGATTCTAGTATCGGGTTATTGGATTTATACAGTCTAACGTTTTTCCGTGTTTTCACGGATAGGAGGGGCGTTCTCGTAATTTCCGGGAAGCTTCTAGAAGCATGGTGACTTGAGGGTTTAGGTGGCATTGTCATTAAATGATATTGTGACTCATTATGTGTGATTCATCATGTCATTAATGCATTATTAAATGCTTAATGACTCACATAGTGAATCACTCATAATGCATTAATGTAGCATGATGAATAATCTCATTTTATTCATTTATTCATTATGCTTCATATATTAAGTGAGAAACAATATCATTATCATTATCTGCTTCACCTTCTCTCTCCTCAAGCTCACTCTCTCTTCAAACTCTAATCCTATCACTCATGAGTTGAGATCAAGGATTAGAATACACTAAACACTCCATAACCTAACTCTATATGATCTAAGTTCCTTTGATTAGCAACTAGAGAAACTTAGTTACCTCAAGTTGGGAGGTGAAGCTTGGATTTGGGTTCTCGGGTGGATCATCTATCACTTAGAGGAGGCCGAGGAGGACGTAGAGATCGAAAAGATGAAGGACACGATTCACTAGGTATAATCTCTTTTCATAGTAGCTAAGAACTTCTATGGTTGTTGTTAATTATCGTTTAGCAAAGATCTTCGGTTAGTCGATGTATGTCCAACGAACAAGATCGTTTTTCATATTTCCGCCTCCCCGCAACTCGTGGGGTGTTGCACATCGACTTACAGTGGTATCAGTGCCTCACTAAACAATAATTAACTCACTTGCAAAGTCGTATGAATTTCGAACGCAAAACGAACCGGAAAATACACGGATATCACATAGTTTCTGTCGATTTTGAAAATGAGGCCTAAAATTTATTCAGGTACCTCCAGAATAACCTACATGAAATTATAAGAACACTGGAAAAAAATGGGCTCCTGAATCGGCCACTGAGCCGCGGAACCGCGGCCGATCCCACCGATCCGCCGCGGATCCGCGGCCGAGTTGGAGCCGATTCAGCCCAGTTTTTCCCTGTGAATCTTCTGTGATGTTTTGTCTTTTCTGGAATGATTTATTTTCTGCTCAAGTTTCAGATTTACTGAGATGTTTTGGAGTAGAATCTAATGTGTTTGATCGATCGAAATTATACGATGTTTGCTTGTTTGATTATATCTGTGAACTGTTTTTTGTGTTCGTAAACCTCCCCTAGCTGCTAGTATGTCGGTTGGCTGAGGGTTGCACATATCTGTAATGTTTTAACTGTTTGTGATTATGAACTGTATTGGTTTGTTGTGATGATTAGCCGGGGTTTTGTGATGGGTTATTGTATTAATTCATTTGATGTAATTGTAATAAGTTATAATATTATTTTGCGGGGCACACCAGGTTGCGGTTGTAGCCACCGTTGTATTATTTATTTTTACTGTTTTTGCTCCTAGGATAGACCCAAGGTGGGGTGCACAAACTACCGGGTATTTCGAAGTGTTTAGTGGCCTACTCACGTCGTTGAGGGAGACCGTTTCACTTTGGGTACTTGGCGGGTAGTTTGCCGTACCCGTAGGGGTCTGGGGTGGGGTAATGGCTATTCATCACAACTGTGTAATCCGTCTTTCGTTGCAGGCTCAAAAGAAACGCGGATTGCTTATATATCCAATAAAGTTCATCTGTGATCTGGAATGCCTATTATTGCGTCTGAAGAATGTACAATATCTATATATGATAGCTATTTAGACGTCACTTATGTTTTACACCCGCACTAGCCCAGCCCCCGCTCTGCCGTTAGTTAAGTAACCTAACGGGTGATGACGGGACCCCGTGGCGAATACGGATGTCATTAGAGGACGTTGTATTTTCGTTGTTATCTGTAATGATAGGTTAATGATGGGACGCATTATTTTTTATTGCAAAGAAAAATAAAACCTAAACTGAATCGTTGGAACAATTTCAAAACTACTCGGTTTTCTTCAAAAAGCAAATTTTAAATACGTAGCTTAAACCACTCCTTTTAATAAAGGCTATCATGGTTCCTTCGATCATATCAAGTTCAGTACGTTAACGGTTTTTTGCCAAAAACCAGCCGTAAACCCTCCGTCGTTTCAAATAGACAACACATCGTATTCATGTTATGCTTGTTGGCTTACGTCAAGGCATAGTGTATGGCAGCAGTGTGTTTGCTTATTTGTTGCATAGATAGATGCATTAGTATAGGACAGACGTACAGCCTTGTTGGCCTACGTCAAGGACATGTACGATGTACCTAAATTAATCAGGACAACGATGGGTAGAACTTGACTTGCGTTTTATGATTTGTTGGCCTACGTCAAGGTCATAAGAGCTTGGGGTAAAAATCACATCGGGAGTTTCAAACATAAAGGAAACTTGCAGATTTAGCATACCTTCTGTAGTGTGGTGACTAAAGTGGCTTCCATCTAGTGCATCATGCAATGATAGTTGGATCCCGATACCACTGAAGAGTAGGATTACTATCGGGAAACTTTCTCACTTAACATTCAATACTATAAACCAAGTAGGTGTCCAGAAAGGTGTTAGAGGGGCTACGCCTCCAGGGAAAAGAACTTATTTAATTAAGGAACTTCGCGAAAGCGTTGGAAAACCTCCCTCGAAGTACCAACACCGGCATGGCTGAAAGGTTAAGCAAGTATTGTGACGTGTGATTAAATCCTGACTAGTTCTTCTTTTAGGTTTTGAAAAAGGATTTGAGGGAACAGTGGGAGCCATCCTGTTTAGATAAATTGATAACCAATCTAAACTTGCAAGAGCATATGCTGAGTGTTTTCTTTTCTCTCTCTCTGGCAGCTACCATGACAGGACTAAAACTATTACTTGAAAAAAATATACTGACCGGGCAGAACTATAAAGATTGGCTAAGGAACGTCAACATTGCACTGACTTATGACAAAGTAGCATATGTTACCACGGTTGTTCCTCCCCTTATCCTAGGACCAGATTCCTCGGTTGTGGACAAGGAAGTTCGCAAAACCTGTGATCTAGACTGCGAGCGAGCTAAGTGTATCGTGCTGGCATCCATGAACAATGAACTCCAGAAACAGCACGAGAGTATGGATATTATATCCATCTTTCTCCATTGCAAGGAATTGTATGGGGAGCACTCCCGTATCGCGAGGTACGAGACCTCAAAGAAACTCTTCAAGATGAGGTTAGCTCCAGGATCACCTGTAGGAGAGCACGTCCTGAAAATGATCAGCCTCATAGAGGAACTCACAAATCTGGGATGCGTGCTAGAGAACGATTTGTATATCGACTTGATTTTTCAGTCCCTTCCACACACCTTCTCTCAGTTCGTGCTAAGCTTCAACATGCACGAAATGGAAGCTGATCTTCCAAAGCTCCTCAACATGTTGAAGGTAGCAGAGACCTCCTTGAAACAGGAGAATACCCCCGTTCTGTATGTTGGCCAATCATCCTCTTCTAAATCTAAAGCAAAAGCTAAAGGGAAGAAGAAGATGAAAGCCACCAAACCGAAGGGTGGGGTCAAGAAGGTGCAGGGAACGAACAAGGCAGGAAGGGTGAAGGCAGATATAAACGAATGCTATTATTATCACAAGCAAGGGCACTGGAAGAAGGACTGTGTGGCCTTCAAAGCCAAGGAAAAGAAGCAAGCTGTTGCTTCTGCTTCAGGTGTGTTCGTAATCGAAAATTGTCTTTCAGTAAACTCTACATCATGGGTACTTGATACCGGTTCTGGTTCTCACATCTGTAATTCATTGCAGGATCTGAGAAACAGTAGAGTACTGGGGACAGGTGATATGACTCTCCGGATGGGCAATGGAATGCATGTAGATGCTATTGCAATAGGGGAATATCACCTAGGGTTGACTAGTGGGCACATTTTGGTGTGGTACAGCTATTTTTGTATTCCCAGTATGTTGTGTAATATTATATCAGTATCTTTGTTATCTAATGAAGGATATAATTTTGCGCTTGAAAGAAATGTCATGAACATTCTCCTAAATCAAGAACTGATTGGGTATGGCACACTGGAAAACGGCATATACATACTTAATCAACCTCGAATTTTCAATATTCAAAACACACTTAAAAGAAAGGCTCCAGATTCAAATCAAGCCTTCCTATGGCATTGTAGACTTGGTCATATAAACGAAACAAGGTTGACTAAGTTACATAAAGATGGATATCTAGATCCGTTTGAATATTCATCATATGCAACTTGTCAATCATGTATCAAAGGAAAAATGACCAAATCTCCGTTCACCGGACACGGAGAAAGAGCCACAGAACTCTTGGGACTTGTACACAGTGATGTATGTGGTCCAATGTTTACGCATGCGAGAAGCGGTCACTCATGCTTCATCACTTTTACTGATGACTTCTCTAGGTATGGACATGTGTTCTTAATGAAACATAAATCCGAGGCCTTTGAGAAGTTTAAGGAGTATAAAAATGAAGTAGAGAAACAAACTAGTAAAAGCATCAAGACACTTCGATCTGATCGGGGTGGAGGATACTTAAGTACCAGTTTCCTTGAATGATTAAAAGAGAATGGAATTCTCTCTTAGCTTACTCCGCCTTATACACCTCAGCATAATGGTGTATCAGAAAGGAGGAATCGCACGCTATTAGATATGGTGCGTTCAATGATGAGTAGTGCTGAGTTGCCACTTTCCTTCTGGGGTTTTGCTCTAGAATCAGCAGCATACTTATTGAATAGAGTTCCAACTAAGTCTGTGCCTACCACTCCATATGAAATGTGGAGCAGGAAGAGACCATATCTCAAGTATATCAAGATATGGGGGTGTCCGGCATATGTTAAAAAGCATAGTCCGGACAAGCTCGAGGCACGATCGGTTTTGTGCAAGTTTGTAGGATACCCCAAACATTCAAGGGGGTACATGGTCTACCACACTGAAGAACAAAAGGTATTTGTCGCTCGCCACATTGTCTTCTTAGAGAGCTAATCTCTTGCTAAAGAAATTAGTGGGAGCGCGGTAAAGCTGGAAGAAATTCCAGAACCTCAAACTGCTGCCGAGGACATAGTGGAATCTCAGGTTTTAATAGAACCTGACGAACCAACGCCACTACGCAGATCTAGTAGGATTTCTCATCCTCCTGAAAGATACTATGGTTTTCTTCTAGATGGGGATCGAGAGGATTGCATCATCGATGATGATGAGCCTACTAGTTTTCAGCAGGCTATCACGAGTATTGACTCGGTGAAGTGGCTGGATGCTATGATATCCGAAATGGAATCCATGTACACCAATAAAGTATGGACTTTAGAAGTTTCTCCTCCTGGGGTGAAACCAGTTGGATTTAAATGGATCTTCAAAAAGAAAATTGGTGCACTTGGACAAGTGGAAACCTACAAAGCTAGACTCGTTGCAAAAGGTTTTCGTCAAAGACCAGGATTGGACTATGATGAAACCTTTTCACCTGTAGCTATGCTTAAATCCATTCGGATCCTGCTTGCCATTGCTGCCTTCCATGACTATGAAATCTGGCAGATGGACGTAAAAACAGCTTTTCTAAATGGGCATTTAGAAGAGAGTGTTTACATTGATCAACCAGAAGGTTTCTTAGACAGTGGGAGCAGCGGAAGAGTGTGCAAGTTG
Organism: Agapanthus africanus; assembly: GCA_030015575.1. NCBI lineage: Eukaryota > Viridiplantae > Streptophyta > Magnoliopsida > Asparagales > Amaryllidaceae > Agapanthus > Agapanthus africanus. Next base: position 379,569,264 of record JASDDO010000012.1, read on the forward strand.
CTTAAATCCATCTATGGATTAAAGCAAGTATCGCGGAGTTGGAACATCTGCTTTGATGAGACGGTCAAAAAATTTGACTATATCAAAAATGTAGATGAACCATGTATTTATAGGAAGATTGTAGATGGAGCAGTAGTCTTCCTCGTTTTGTACGTCGACGACATACTACTGATAGGGAATGATGTCCCTATGCTACAATCAGTAAAGATCTTCTTGTCACAGAAATTCTCCATGAAAGACTTGGGTGATGCAACCTACATTTTGGGCATTAAGATCTATCGTGATAGATCTAATAGAATGTTGGGACTTTCACAGTCCAGGTATATTGACACTATACTAAAGAGATTTAGTATGGAAGATTCCAAGCGCGGTAATATACCCGCTTGTCACAGGATCACCCTTTCCAAAGATATGTCTCCAAAGACTGATGAAGAGAGGGCTCGCATGGGCATTATACCCTACGCTTCGGGAGTATGATCTATAATGTATGCGATGTTATGTACCAGACCAGATGTAGCTTACGCACTTAGTGTAGTAAGCAGGTATCAGTCTGACCCAGGTAAGAAGCATTGGATAGCGGTAAAGAACATTCTAAAGTACCTGAGAAGGACCAAGGAGATGTTCTTGATTTACGGTAATGGGGACCTCCAGGTTGAGGCTTTTACCGACTCCGGATTCCAAGGTGACAAAGATGATTCTAAATCCATTTCGGGTTTTGTGTTTACCCTCAATGGAGGGGCGGTATGTTGGAGAAGTTCCAAACAGGATACCGTCGCAGACTCAACTATGGAGGCTGAGTATATAGCTGCTAGTGAAGCCGCAAAAGAGGCTGTCTGGATGAGGAAGTTAATCTATGAACTTCAGGTAGTTCCGTCCATTGCCAATCCAATACCTTTGTATTGTGATAACAATGGGGCTGTAGCATTAGCGAAGGAACCAAGGTCCCATCAGAAATCCTGGCATATCTTAAGGCGGTTTCACCTGATCAGGGAGATCATGGATCGTCAGGAGATCGAGGTACGGAGAGTGGACACAAAAGACAACACGGCAGATCCATTCACCAAGGCCATCCCTCAAGTCCAGTTCGAGAGGCTGTTTGAGATGTTAGGCATGCGGTACGCCAACAACTGGATCTAGTGCAGACATGGGGTACTCATTGCACCAATTATAGGCCTTAGTGCAAGTGGGAGATTGTTGGATATATATGCCATAGAGGCCTTCATTGTATAGGATGCTAGGGATATGTATGTACATGACGATCTTGCTTAATATGATAGTACGCTATTTGGTTTGACTTTATCTTAACGTGTGATATATTTTACTTTGTATTTATAAACATGTTGATAAATCCCATAGGGTGTTTGCCTGACTACCGGCGTTGTGATGGCAGTCATACTTGTGGGAGCTGGATAGTCAATAGGCACATCCTTAGATGTCCTTGGTCGCAGGAGTATCGAGACTGGGCATCGATACTCCAGAGTAGACTAGTGTATACATATCTAGACCCTGACGAGGGGCGATGGATTGGTCCCGCAGCCATTGGTGATGTACACCTAAGATTGTATACAGATGCTCACTGGGTGTGAGTACATCGGACAGGACTCGCCGTGAACTGACTGGATGGTATTTATACCTAACGTCAGATAGCAGTTCTCATGTGACATGTGTGCAGATAGTCCGTTGACTTAAGGTCATCATTTTTCTCGTGTGAGTTCCCACTGTGCTTTGATTACTACCCTACCACGGTTCAAAGAAGTCGTGCAAACAGCTTTTAGTTGGGCACAGTCCCGAGCCACGTGCAGGCAGTGAGCGACTGTTAGGGTTTCTTCTCTCCCAGTATAGGGAGTTGATATCGCACAGTGATCGGTTGGTCATTACCATAAGTCCCTGGCCATGGCTGATTGAGAATTACTGATGGACTGATCAGTAGATTCTTGGATGGTCTTGAGACATGTCGGCATAACTTGTACGGTTATTAGGGGTCTGACGTTCACCGCCCCCTTGACCATACATGCGATACTCTTAGACGAACAGACCGGACTGCGCGGATATTGTCACGGATAGGCTCAGTAGGAGTTCGGATGGGTTTCCTCATCGGCCTTCTTATCGACATCTAACTAGGGACCGTTACGTACAGCTAGTGCCGCTTGCGGTCTGTGGTTAAACCCACAGCCAGCGTAGTAGTCGAGTCTTTAGAGTCCCACATAGAGATTTCCCAACTCCAGGCGAAACGATATAGAGGTCGTACGGTTTTACGACAAGGGTTCAGACGAATACGTGTTTAAACGCACGTACGACATTCGGACAGTTTTTACTAGACAGCTTTGGTTTAAGCCAGATTCTAGTATCAGGTTATTGGATTTATACATTCTAAAGTTTTTCCGTGTTTTCACGGATAGGAGAGGCATTCTCGTAATTTCCAGGAAGCTTCTAGAAGCATGGTGACTTGAGGGTTTAGGTGGCATTGTCTTTAAATGATATTGTGACTCATTATGTGTGATTCATCATGTCATTAATGCATTATTAAATGCTTAATGACTCACATAGTGAATTACTCATAATGCATTAATGTAGCATGATGAATAATCTCATTTTATTCATTTATTCATTATGCTTCATATATCAAGTGAGAAACAATATCATTATCATTATCATTATCTTCTTCACCTTCTCTCTCCTCAAGCTCACTCTCTCTTCAAACTCTAATCCTACCACTCATGAGTTGAGATCAAGGATTAGAATAGACTAAACACTCCATAACCTAACTCTATATGATCTAAGTTCCTTTGATTAGCAACTAGAGAAACTTAGTTACCTCAAGTTTGGAGGTGAAGCTTGGATTAGGGTTCTCGGATGGATCATCTATCACTTAGAGGAGGCCGTGGAGGACGTAGAGATCGAAAAGACGAAGGACACGATTCACTAGGTATAATCTCTTTTCATAGTAGCTAAGAACTTCTATGCTTGTTGTTAGTTATCGTTTAGCAAAGATCTACGGTTAGTCGATGCATGTCTAAAGAACAAGATCGTTTATCATATTTTCGCATCCCCGCAACTCGTGGGGTGTTGCACATCGAATTACAACAAGACCAGCTTCGGATAGAGGACCTCACCGAGGTGTGTTGTGAGTTGATCGAGAACGGACGAATATTGAGTACTCCTCCGATTGTTGGGACGGGTTCCCTAGGACGTGTTCGGCTAGATATCTTCGATAGAGTGATGAAGATACCGTGTTCGTAGTTCGAGTCCGTGTGAGAGACTCCGGATTGACTGTAGTCGAGAACATTTGCGGTGCGGAGATAGCATGATGCGACGTCAAGTGGACGATAATGAAGACGAGTGGAGCAAGAGGTTCGTGCGAGACGTTAACGAGCTGTTGTTACTCCCCGTTGAGATTAAAGATCGGATATGTGTACAGAGGCGTTGAGATACGGCCAGTTTCCAAGAAAAAGTTGTGCTGAGAACGCAGATGTCCTGAAAGCGAGAAAAGATTTGTAAGTGTACCAGCCTCCGTATAGTTCGGTATAGGCGAGATCGGAAGAGACCTTGAGCCAGTTTCTTCCATGACACTGCTGCAATAAGATTTGCACCGAGGATCATATGTGTTATGTGTATTCTGAGGACCCAGAGACAGAGGACACCAGACCGTGGGCAGGGGGCGAGCGGATGTTCTTGCTCTGCCGGTTTGGGTCCACCGACTTTTGCTTCGACATTGTAGGAGGTGTACCTCAATGTCATTTGTTGCGATTTGCGTTGCAATCCGAGTATCATGCTTATATCGCTTGGATTGGAGTTTCATGATATTTCGTGCACTATTGTAACGCCTTAGATTTTGGTTAGTGTTCATTTAGACGTTAATGCGGGTTTACTGTAAAAAGTTTACCAATTCGGGTTCCTCACATTTTTTAACATTTAATTAATCAATTATTATTATTTGTTATAAGCATGCACGCACGTGTGCACGTAAATATGAGGATATTTTGTGCTAATTTTGTTCTTAGCAACCTTGACACTTAACCTAATCCTTGTTTAATCCAATCCTTAACCTAAAACCTAGATCTTTTGTGAGTCAGAAGATATTTGTTGGATGAGTGATGAGGTGTGTGTGAAGGCATTTATGAGGAGTTAATGCTTTGGTGTTCTTACCTCTTAGCCTCACCTCCCTCTCTCTTTATCATTCTCTCTCTCTCTCTCATTTCTTTATCTCTTTATCATTATTTCTTCACCTCCACATTCCTCAAACTGAACACTCTCTCATTTTCATCTCAAATCCATCACTAAACATCACAAATCTCATCAAAATCACATCTTTCTTCACTTTTTGCCTCTTGGATGCCTAGGAGCATACAAAGCTTCGATCTGTGAATTCTTTTGTGTAGGTAATGTTCTCTTTCTGTTTTTTATGTTGTTTTTGTTTAGCTTAGCTTGTTAGATTTAGTTTAGATAGTGTAAAGTTCGGTTTCGTGCATAATATCATATTTTTAGTGTCTATTTGTGACATCTGTAATCTGCTGTGACCCGGAAAGTTTACTAGAAAACCAAACAATGTGGTTGTGTTTTACCAGTGACCATAGGACCTCACCTGGAGCACGAACCCCTAGATCTCGGACTCGGCCGGCGACGTATGAAGGCAATTCCTGCGGCATCGGCCCCTGGGTGGAGTTGGGGTTTGGGTTTTTGAGGGTAGGTCTATGCTGTGGTTTGGGTGTTTTTTGTCTTGTTTAATTGTTGAGTTTTCTCAATATACGAAATCTGGGATCACCTAGGTAGTTTCTAGTGTTTTGTGTCCGCGCGATATGTTATACGACACGGATCGTGCACTTTGTGTGGTTTTGCTCTTGGGTTAGTTTCGTCGTGTCGCTACGCACGTTAGCCACAATACGAACACTTGAGAGTATGTTTTGTGTGTCGTGTTGGTCCGTGTAGATTGTAAGTATTTTTAGGTCTATTATTAATATATATTTTCTTTGTTGTTTTAATGTTGCAGGTTCGCAGGCGGGGACTTCGGACACTGCTACAAAGGGAAAACAGGTGGTTGGATTCACCTAGCTTGGAGCGTTGGTGAGTAGATTTAACATCTAAAGGGAAATCTCCTGCATGGCGTTATGCGTCTGGGCTAGAGATGTTAGTTTTTGTCACATATTCTATGTCATATTTAGAATTTGCGCATTTACCCTACTGCTTAGTTATTGTTGTGCTTGAACTAGTATCCTTAGGACACTGCACATATTATTGACGATTCATGTTGCACGAGCACTGATTGTATGCTACACACACCGTCAATAATTGCCATGTCACGCACAACCCACTTATAGATATGATACTGCTTGGTTAAGGACATTGTGATATTGATTCATATTCTTATCGCATATGACATTTAGCATACATGTATATCTACATGCTTACATATATGCCTTCTTTATTCACATGATAGTTACCTGTATACCTATAGAGTATTGTACCATTAGTGATAGGTACATACACACTTAATGACATAGCTACAGGTATACCTTGCTCACATACTTCACTTATACCCAGGGGGTATACTACATCATTACTTATAGGTATATACATATACCTTGCTATATCTTTATGTTGCACATATATCAGGTTATAGCTACATATTTACATTTACCTGATGTTATTTAGAATTGGAGAAATTAGGAATTGCATCATATTTATATTAATTTGTTGCAGTTAATTAGCGGCTTTTCCTTTATATGCTTACATTTCAGTTTATGTTGCATATATTATATTCATGGATTTTCGCATTGAGATATGGATTTTTCATGATGTTTTCTGGATTTGGGGACCGTGGGAGTTCATGAAATTATGCATTAATTGAAAAACCTGGTTTCCCTTGATATGATATTTCAGCATCCACCATGAGATTTATCGGTTCTGATTATATACTCCATACGAGGGGTCGGGTGCCGTATGAGGGTACATGGTGGGGCACGGTACGGTTCCCCTCGGCAAGAAGATCGATGGACCTTGCCGATTGAGCCTGGAAAGTGGGCAAGTACTTACCGGTGACATTACCAATGACTCGGCGGTAATCATGAGAATACCGTTGGAAGTCATGTACGTATGGATATGTGGAAAGACGAGGGTCAGAGCTAGGCACTCGTACTTTTCGGATAGCGTGTGATACGTACCTATCAGGGTGCCATTCTTGGTGACAGCACCTGATAGATCAGCATTTCTGTGTCGATGCTTGACACATTGGTTTCATAATATTTCTTTTTACTCCTATGTATGTATAACAGTGGAATGGGACGCTGTTATATATGCCTTTACACCAATATTAGTGGAATGGGACGCTAATATATGTGTATCGAATTCAATTCATATACTTCATCATATTTATTCATGCAAATATACCTAGGTTATAAGGGATTCATTTGATATTGGATTTAGGACATATCACATTTACTTGATATTGTACATAAAGGATATATGAGATTAACTTGGTTTTGTACATTCAGGATATAGGTAATTTATTCGATATTGTACATTAAGGATTTGTGAGACTTATATGATATGAGAGCCAATTTGGGGGCTGATTTGAGGAATTGGGATTTGGATTGTCTTGATGGATTTTGATCCTACCACGATGTCAGGAATCCGTGGAAATGACATATTTCATTCCATACTCCACCTTTATTGTTTATGCACTGCTTCATGTATCAGTAGTACCTGTTAGTGTACCTTTCATGACTGTTGCATTTACATACTTTTATTTATATGCATTGTTTCATGTATTAGTTGTACCTGCTAGAGTACCTTTCATGACTACTGCATATATATATACCTTTTCATATCATTATTGCATGATTATTGCATACCGATTGTCATATATTATTGCTTCATGTATTAGTTGTACCAGTTAGTGTACTTTTCATGATTATTGCATTCATATGACCTTTATTTACTGTCAATTGCATATGTTAGATTCACGCTGTACGTGCATACTTGCGATTACCTGCATATGTTATTTACTATTCACGGGTTGGCAACTCACCCCCGTTGTGCCACAGTTGCTTTGCAGGGTGTTTCTCCATAGTAGTCGAGGCAGGCTATTCATCTATCTGATCATCTTTTGCTGCGGATACCGCTTTAGCTCATAGTGTGCAGTTTTGCTTAGGTGGGTTTTGTGGTTATCCGTATTGTTGTATTGTATATTCGTTGTATCCTTGTACTCTCCATCTACTATATTTTCTTATCGACTTAGAGACTTGGTGAGGACGATATTGTATATTATTTTGTGACTTATTGTCTTTTATATAGTTTCTTTCTATCGTCTTTTATTTATTCGCTACGGCGTCGTATATTTGTTGTGGTGGTTGTTTTCCGCCTTTGGGCGTGTATTTGCTCCCGTTTGGAGATGCTTTATTTATATTTATATTGTACCCATTTTTGGGCCTAGTTTTTATAAAGGAGGTGCTGCCAAAATTTTAAAGAAAGAAAGTTGGACTTTTAATGAATATGGGTTGTGATTTCAAAGACTTTTAAAAATGTTTCTTATCTTATCTTGTCTTTTATTGGTTTAGATTTCTGGGTTTTGGCTTTCTTTTACTACGTTACGCCTGTGGACGTTGCGTAGTATTAGGGCCGTCACGTGCTAATTTTGGGTCGTGACAAATTTGGTATCAGAGCGCTCGGTTTTTACTTTTCGGAGTGTAGAATGACCTTGGTATGATGGAGTAGTTAGCTTAAGCAGAGTAACGTAGTGTGTGTATGTCTGCAGCATACTCACGATACGGTACTCCGCCTAAAATGACCTAAGTATATTGCTTGAAATTCCTTCCTTGATGATTCATATCTTTATGATTCGATTTCCGTGTTCTTATCAAATCTTATTTCCATTTATAACCTTGCCACCGATGACTATGGGGACTCAGAGTGATGCAGCGAGGGCCGAGGTCAGAGTTGGTTCGGGTGAGACGAGCACTGACCAGGATGGTACGCTAGTTGCACAGGTGCAGACGGATCCGCCTTCGACAGATAGTATCGCTAGGCTTATGGCAGAGATGCAGGACATACGCCAGACGATGAGTTCATTGGTTGAGGCCGGTCGAGCGCAGCGACAGGTGGTTGTTACCCCTGTTACCCAGTTGTTCCTTGCGATCAGCATGCAGCAGTCCGTCGCTTACATAGCACCAGTGGATGCAGCCCCAGTGACGAGGCACGTATTCCAGAGACTCTGAGAGTTCCGGGACAGTGGAGGACCCTTAACGGTGTACCAGCCCAGAGACAGAGGCTTAGTCGTCGAGACAGATTTCGTGACCGTCGCGGGAGTAGCAAAGGCTTAGGACGAGGACAGTCATTCAGCTCTCATCCCCAGGAGGGTCAGTAGTCGTCGCATGGATGTTTTCTATGCGGGAGCCTTCAACACTTCGTCAGACATTGTTCCTTAGCACCACGTCAGGCTTATGTGCAGAGAGGGCATGGACGCGGAAGGTTCGCTCAGAGGGGACATGTTCCTAGAAGAGGAGTTCAGCCAGTTGCGGGTAGGGGGCAGACACGAGAGTTTGCTTCTACTCATCAGGACGCGCGGGCGTCCAATGCTGAGTTTTCAAGTATCCTTAATTCGTATGTTCTTTTGATGTACTTGTTTGTTTTACACACTTTGTGCCGTGGTTGAGAAGAGAGTCATGTTAGGTAGATCAGTCATTTGTTGTGTTAACTTCTATCAGCGATTCTTTTGTTGCGCGACACGTAATTCGGTCGTGTGACAATCTGATAGGAGATAGAGATTCGTCCGTCGTTTTGATCCTTCTAGAGATGTTGGATTTGACGTTCTCCTGGGCACGGACTAGTTATCTACGTGCTAGGCGTTTGTGGAGTACCGTGAGGAAACAGTCATGTTTTATTTTCCCGGCAAGTCAGTTCTTATTATGTAGGTGGATAGTTGTGCCGCCTCTCACAGCTTGAATTCAGCTTTTTTCGCTAGTCGGCTTTTGAGGACAAGATGTCGAGGATTCTTGGAGTTCATTCGTGATACCATAGCCACAGTGGGTTTGTTGGACCGGTTTTCATTCGTGCGAGGGTTTTCCGATGTTGTTCCAGATGAGCCGACGAAGCTTAAGGAGCTTAAGGATCTGCTGCAGAGTTGTTTGTTGGGAGAGTTTTGTGCGTCTGAGTGTTTTGCACTAGGGAGCTCCTATTTCTGTTCGTCAAGGAGAAAGACGGAAGTTTGAGGTTGTGTATTGATTGATCGTCAATTAAACCGGCTTTCGGTGCGGATAGGTATCCTTTACCTCGCATTGATGATTTCTTCGATCAGCTCCAGAGTGTGAGGCATTTTCTAAGTTTGTTCGTGATCAGGTCATCATTGTTGTGGGTTCGGAGTGATGACATTCCGAAGTCTGCCTTGTGCGTGCTACGGGCTCTGTGTGTTTTGGTGGTGTCCTTGGACTCACCAATGCTCTAGCAGCATTTGTAGATATGATGAACCAGATTTCTCCAGGCCGTTCCTCGACTAGTTATTGTTGTGTCATTGACGACATTCTGATCTATACAATGTGCTTTGAGGAACAGGAGTAGGACTTGAGGATTTGTTTTGCAGACGTTGGGAGAGCCCCATCGGTTTGCTAGATTCTCGGGGTGTTCCTTCAGGCTTGTTGTGTTGACTCCTAGGTCTTGTAGTTACGGGAGACGGTTTTTGTATGGTTCCGAGGAAGATCGAGGTCGTACAGCTTAGGCCCAGACTTGTGTGCAGGACAGAGCTCCGTGTATTTTGGGGCTTAACAGGTTTTTACCGCCATTTCGTGCTGGATTGCTAGTGTAGTGCTACACCGTTGACTGAACTGACCGAATAGGGGGTTTCTTTTCTTTGGATTAAGGTATGCGTGCAGAGTTTTTCGGCAGTTGAAGACTCGGTTAACAACTGCATTAGTTCTTTCTTTATTTCTGGTTCGGGCGACTTTGTTGTTTAACTGTTATGTTTCGCGAGTGGGGCTCGATTGTGTACTGAGGTGACACTATAGAGTTATCGCTTTTGCTTCCCTATACTTGGAGGAAGTACTAGCAGGATATCCCACTCCTGATCTGGAGATGGCCGCGGTGGTCTTGCGTTGGGGATTTGGAGACACTATTTGTTCGAGAGTCGTGTCAGATTTTCACGGACCACCAGAGCATAATGTACATCTTCCTTCAGCGGGTGTTGTTTGTTGAGATAGTCTTCTGTAGATTTACAGTTCTTGTGCGATCGTTGAGTAGAGCTTAAGTTCGCCTCTACTGAGGGGACATCTTGCTCATGTCCGCGCCCGACCACTTTTCTTTAATCTCTTTCGCGAGGCACTGCCCGCTGATGCTCGTTCGTCAGAGATACTCGAGCATACTCGGCTGGGCAATGATTCGGAGTCCTTGATTTGTGACTGGGTGTGCTAAGTTAGGGACGCGTTTGTGTACCTGATACTTTTGTGTAGAGACGTAAAATCCTAGAGCAAGTACATCAGTCAACTCTCTGTACTCATTCAAGTTCCACCAATATTTGACGTGACTTGTGAAATAGTTACGGGTAGGCAGGGATGTAAAGAGAAGTTTCAGATTTCGTTTCAAGGTGTTTGTCTTGTTGTGTGTTTTGGTTGAGCATCTGAGACTGGCTGGGGAATTGCAACCTTTAACCGCTCCAATGTGGGAGTGGGAGCAGATCTCCACGAATTTCGTTATGGTGTCTACCCAGGTTTAGTCAGGGTGTGACTCCATTCGGATGCTTGTCGTCCGGTTATGCTCAGTTTGCTCAGTTGTCCCTTGTTAAGTTGTGCGTTACACGGAGTTCCTTCATGGGTCGTATCCAATGAAGGCACCCTATTTGCTTGCCGTCTTGGGCAGGAGCTTCAGGAAGCCTTGGGTACTGGTTGAGCTTTAGCTCCATTTTTCCATCCGCAGGATGATGGTTTTGTGAGAGCGGGCTATACCGACTATGGAGGTTATGCTTGTGCGTGCGTAGGTTGTTGTCGGCAGTTGGGATCGTCACTTGCCATTGTTAGGGTTCTCCTTCGATAGCAGTTATCAGGAGTCACTCCAATTGGCAAACTTTAGGTTTAGGGGTTAGGTCGTGTCGATCACCAGTCTGTTTTTCTTACTCTGCGTAGTAGGATTTTTGGACCCCAGCTAGTCTAGAGACTTCAGAGATGATCCAGTTGATTTAGGTCAGGATGAGAATTTTCCATGGCGGACAGAGGTCTTATACCGACCATAGTGGTCGTAGACATGAGTTCGCAGTAGGAGATCATGTATTCCTACGGATTTTTCCGATAAATGACTTGTTGAGTTTTGGGAGGCTTACCCCATAATTGTAGGTCCTTTTGAGATCCTTAAAGCGAGTTAGTTTCGTTGCCTTTAATTTGGCACTTCCGCCCAGATTATTGAGTATTCACCCCGTATCCCTTGTGTCGATACTTTGTAATTACCTTCATTACCTTTCTCACATGATTCAGCACCAGACCATTTATCTTGGACGCGATCGTTCGTTCACCAACAGCCAATTATGTTAATGGCTCGGCAGGTGGAGAAACTTCGGTCAAGGTTCTTGCCATCTGTGAAGGGTTTTTCTTGGATATAGCCATATTGTGAGGTAATCAGTTGGGAGGCTGCGAACGAGATATGAGAATTTGTAATCTTCTCTTTGAAGGTACGCTTAGTGAGTATTTTTAATTCGGGGACGAATTTTTATAAGGGGGTGAGATTGTAACGCCTTAGATTTCGGTTAGTGTTCGTTTAGACGTTAATGCGGGTTTACTGTAAAAAGTTTACCAATTCGTGTTCCCCACATTTTATAACATTTAATTAATAAATTATTATTATTTGTTATAAGCATGCACGCACGTGTGCACGTAAATATGAGGATTTGTTTGTGCTAATTTTGTTCTTAGCAATCTTGAAACTTAACATAATCCTTGTTTAATCCAATCCTTAACCTAAACCCTAGATCTTTTGTGAGTGAGAAGATATTTGTTGGATGGGTGATGAGGTGTGTGTGAAGGCATTTATGAGGAGTTAATGCTTTGGTGTTCTTACCTCTTAGCCTCACTTCCCTCTCTCTTTATCATTCTCTCTCTCTCTCTCATTTCTTTATCTCTTTAGCATTATTTCTTCACCTCCACATTCCTCAAATTGAACACTCTCTCATTTTCATCTCAAATCCATCACTAAACATCACAAATCTCATCAAAATCCCATCTTTATTCACTTTTTGCCTCTTGGATGCCTAGGAGCATACAAAGCTTGGATCTTTGAGTTCTTTTGTGTAGGTAATGTTCTCTTTCTATTGTTTATGTTGTTTTTGTGTAGCTTAGCTTGTTAGATTTAGTTTAGATAGTGTAAAGTTAGGTTTTGTGCATAATATCGTATTTTTAGTGTCTATTGGTGACATCTGTAATCTGCTGTGACCCGGAAAGTTTACTAGAAAACCAAACAATGTGGTTGTGTTTTACCAGTGACCATAGGACTCCACCTGGAGAACGAACCCCTAGATCTCGGACTCGGCTGGCGATGTATGAAGGCAATTCCGGCGACATCTGCCTCTGGGTGGAGTTGGGGTTTGGGTTTTTGAGGGTAGGTCTTTGCTGTGGTTTGGGTGTTTTTGGTCTTGTTTGATTGTTGAGTTTTCTCAGTATACGAAATCTGGGATCACCTAGGTAGTTTCTATTGTTTTGTGTCCGCGCGATACGTTATACGACACGGATCGTGCACTTTGTGTGGTTTTGCTCGTTGGTTAGTTTCGTCGTGTCGCTACGCACGTTAGCCACAATACGAACACTTGAGAGTATGTTTTGTGTGTCGTGTTGGTCCGTGTAGATTGTAAGTATTTTTAGATCTATTATTAATATATATTTTCTTTGTTGTTTTAATGTTGCAGGTTCGCAGGCGGGGACTTCGGACACTGCTACAAAGCGAAAACAGGTGGTAGGATTCACCTAGCTTGGAGCGTTGGTGAGTAGATTTAACATCTACAGGGGAATCGCCCGCATGGCGTTATGGTTCTGGGCTAGAGATGTTACTTTTTGTCACATATTCTATGTCATATTTAGAATTTGCGCATTTACCCTGCTGCTTAGTTATTGTTGTGCTTGAACTAGTATCCTTATGACACTGCACATATTATTGACGATTCATGTTGCACGAGCACTGATTGTATGCTACACACACCGTCAATAATTGTCATGTCATGCACAACCCACTTATAGATATGATATTGCTTGGTAAGGGACATTGTGACATTGATTCATATTCTTATCGCATATGACATTTAGCATACCTGTATATCTACATGCTTACACATATGCCTTCTTTATTTACATGCTAGTTACCTTTATACCTATAGAGTATTGTACCATTAGTGATAGGTACATACACACTTAATGACATAGCTACAGGTATACCTTGTTCACATACTTCACTTATAACCAGGGGTTATACTGCATCATTATTTATAGGTAGATACATATACCTTGCTATACCTTTATGTTGCACATATATCTGGTTATAGCTACATATTTACCTTTACCTGATGTTATTTAGAATTGGAGAAATTAGGAACCACATCATATTTATATTAACTTGTTGCAGTTAATTAGCGGATTTTTCCTTTATATGCTTACATTTCAGTTTATGTTGCATATATTATATTCATGGATTTTCGCATTGAGATATGGATTTTACATGATATTTTTTGGATTTAGGGACCGTGGGAGTTCATGAAATTATGCATTAATTGAAAAACCCGGTTTCCCTTGATAAGATATTTCAGCATCCACCATGAGATTTATCGGTTCTGATTATATACTCCATACGAGGGGTCGGGTGTCGTATGAGGGTACATGGTGGGGCCCGGTACGGTTTCCCTCGGCAAGAAGATCGATGGACCTTGCCGATTGAGCCTGGAAGGTGGGCAAGTACCTACCTGTGACATTACCAATGACTCGACGGTAATCATGGAAATACCGTTGGGAGTCATGTACGTATGGATACGTGGAAAGACGAGGGTCAGAGCTAGGGACTCGTGCTTTTCGGATAGCGTGTGATATGTACCTATCAGGGTGCCAGTCTTGGTGACAGCACCTGATATATCAGCATTTCTGTGTCGATGCTTGACACATTGGTTTCATGATATTTCTTTTTACTCCTATGTATATATAACAGTGGAATGGGACGCTGTTATATACGCCTTTACACCAATATTAGTGGAATGGGATGCTAATATATGTGTATCGATATCAATTCATATACTTCATCATATTTATTCATGCAAATATACCTAGGTTATAAGAGATTCATTTGATACTGGATTTAGGACATATCACATTTACTTGATATTGTACATAAAGGATATATGAGATTCACTTGGTTTTGTACATTCAGGATATAGGTGATTTATTCGATATTGTACATTAAGGATTTGTAAGACTTATTTGATATGAGAGCCAATTTGGGGGCTGATTTGAGGAATTGGGATTTGGATTGTCTTGATGGATTTTGATCCTACCATGATGTCAGGAATCCGTGGAAATGACATATTTCATTCCATACTCCACCTTTATTGTTTATGCACTGCTTCATGTATCAGTAGTACCTGTTAGTGTACCTTTAATGACTGTTGCATTTACATACCTTTATTTATATGCATTGTTTCATGTATTAGTTGTACCTGCTAGAGTACCTTTCATGACTACTGCATATATATATACCTTTTCATATCATTATTGCATGATTATTTCATACCGATTGTCATATATTATTGCTTCATGTATTAGTTGTACCAGTTAGTGTACTTTTCATGATTATTGCATTCATATGACCTTTATTTTCTGTCAATTGCATAGGTTAGATTCACGCTGTACGTGCATACTTGCGATTACCTGCATATGTTATTTACTATTCACGAGTTGGCAACTCACCCCCGTTGTGCCACAGTTGTTTTGCAGGGTGTTTCCCCATAGTAGTCGAGGCAGGCTATTCATCTATCTGATCATCTTTTGCTTTGGATACCGCTTCAGCTCATAGTGTGCAGTTTTGCTTAGGTGGGTTTTTGTGGTTATCCGTATTGTTGTATTGTATATTCATTGTATCCTTGTACTCTCCATCTACTATATTTTCTTGTCGACTTAGAGACTTGGTGAGGACGATATTGTATATTATTTTGTGACTTATTGTCTTTTATACAGTTTCCTTTCTATGGTCTTTTATTTTTTCGCTACGGCGTCGTATATTTGTTGTGGTGGTTGTTTTCCGCCTTTGGGCGTGTATTTGCTCCCGTTTGGGGATGCTTTATTTATATTTATGTTGTGCCCATTTTTGGGGCTAGTTTTTATAAAGGAGGTGCTGCCAAAATTTTAAAGAAAGAAAGTTGGACTTTTAAAGAATATGGGTTGTGATTTCAAAGACTTTTAAAAATGTTTCTTATCTTATCTAGTCTTTTATTGGTTTAGATTTCTGGGTTTTGGCTTTCTTTTACTACGTTACGCCTATGGACGTTGCGTAGTATTAGGGCCGTCACGTGCCAATTTTGGGTCGTGACAAAGTTGGTATCAGAGCGCTAGGTTTTTACTTTTCGGGGTGTAGGATGACCTTGGTATGATGGAGTAGTTAGCTTAAGCAGAGTAACGTAGTGTGTGTATATGTGCAGCATACCCACGATACGGTACTCCGCCTAAAATGACCTAAGTACATTGCTTGAAATTCCTTCCATGATGATTCATATCTTTGTGATTCGATTTCCGTGTTCTTATCGAATCTTATTTCCATTTATAACCTTGCCACCGATGACTATGGGGACTCAGAATGATGCAGCGAGGGCCGAGGTCAGAGTTTGTTCGGGTGAGACGAGCACTGACCACGATGGTACATGTAGCACCTTGAAAAGTCATTTTGGTGTTTTCCTGAAAATCGGTGAAAATTCGGTATTTTTCCGTAAACCGTCCTTTTTGTTATTTTGCAGTTTAGGACTAATTATACCAAATTTGGATAGGTAATTTCTAGTTTTTAGTAGCTAATGAGTTACTTATTAATTTTTGGTCATTTAAAAAAATTTCCCTATTTTTCAATTTTTTAATATTATTTTAAGCCGGTAAGAAAATACATTAAATTAGCGATAAATACAAATTTCTTTGGGCTAATTTTAATCTTTAAAATCATGTTAATTAAAATCTAGTTACAACATAATTTTTTAGTATTTTATTTCAAGTTTTAACTAATTTTTATTATGGAAAACGAAATTTATTGAATTTAAGCTAAAACTTGCAATTTTGGACTTGTAGGGGGTCTTTTTGCATAAAATTTCTTTTGTAAAACCCCATTCACCCTTCCCTCACCCCTAGGCCGGCCCCACCTCAGCAGCAAGCCCACAAAATAATTTCCCCATCTCATTTGAACAAAATGATATGATAAGGGTTTTAATATATTAAATTGGGTATGGGTTTTGTTGGTTGACTTGGTCTTTTGACTTGGAAACTTTCTCTACACCTTTCCCCAACTCCCCCACACCTCTCCCCACTCCTCAATAGCTCAGAAATCCTGCAGCAATAGCCCAAGAAAATTCCCCAATTCTCATTCCCTTTTTGCTTCATTTTTATCACAAAAATCCATCAAAATCCAAAATTTCTTTCACAAATTCAAAGCAAACCCTTTTTCCACCTCCTCTCAAACCTAAATTTGTTCAAATCTTGGAGAAAAGAGGTGTCTTGAGTGGTTAGAGCAACCAAGGGTTTAGGCTTGGGAGGTATAATTTCTAATCTATGGTTAATTGTTAGTTGTATTATGCTAAATTTGAACTTTGAAATGTTAAATTAGTGTTAATCTCTAATCTAGTTTTTTTAGTTCATGGCTTGACTTTTAATTAGGGTTTAGAACACCATTATGAGATTAATTAAGTTATTTTGTTATCTAGTTATTATACAAACCTAATTTAAGAGATTACTTTGCTTAAAGTGGGCTTCGATATGTGTTAATTTATGTTATTCAAGTGTGAAATTGGATTTAATTGGTGGTTATAAAAATCAAGAAAGGGTTGTTTTTGGAAAAATATGATTTGAAGCATTGTAATGTGTTATAATTAGAGTGATTGTGGTTAACTAGTTATGCGGTTGGATGTTTATGCTAGGTTGTAGTCTTTTTGTCGCAAATCGGCGATTTTTGCACCGATTTTTTTTTAATGTAATGCTTACTAGTTTTTATATAAAAGTATGTGATGAATTATTTGCGATATCTTGATGATATTTTTGGCATATCCTATGACATTTAGGATGTGCGAGTGCGGATTTTTGAGTGATCGGGTTTTAGCTTTGCCGGGCGACCTAATCGACAATTTAGTTAGTTTTTTTGCGTTTTTCGCGTGTGTTCCGCACACCTTGTGCACGTTGTGCCTAGCTTGTGAACGTTGGTATTTTCGTTTGGGATTTGCATCGTTCTTGATATGTAACCCTATGTTTTGTACTGATGTAAATTCCAGGTTCGGTCGCGGAGACGTCAGACGCGGCACGAAAGGGGAAAGCGGTGATTGGACGTGGCTAGCTAGGAATTCCAGTGAGTAGATGTAACATCTACGGGGGACTATCGTTGGATGGCGCAAGTCGCCCGATAGTTTTAGTAGCTTAAAAAGATTCTTTGTAATGTTAGTAATTAGGGGTGTAATACTTGTATGATTATTTGCTAAATTCATGCCTTATATTGACATACATATGCGAACCCATTCTATAGGACACCTGCACCATTGCCAGGGTTTTTAGATGCAACACGAGCACTATTCATGCTTACACACACACACCCTGGTAATTGCCTTGCCACCACACTAGATAACCTTTAAATTGAAACCTTTTACTATAATTGATACTTGAACTTGTGCTATTGCCTTTAATCCCTTAAAATGAAATCGTAGGATTGCTATTCATGTGCATGTACCTCATCATATTATTTGTTCATGCCTAGTCTATTAATCACACATCGCAACTTGATTATCGATACCATAGGCATTCATTATCATTGACATATGCACTTATGAGGATTTCTTGAGATTTTATGATATTTCTGGATTTCGGGGGAAAGCCGCAAAATTTCTAAACTTATTATATTTTTTAAAATATGTAAATTGCGGTTTTCTAGTGATGTAAGTGTCGTCCACCATGAGTTTGCTGTGGTTTTCGAGACCCGTTTCGGGGAGTTGGATGAACCGTCTCGGGTACATGGTGGGCCCGGTAAGGTACCCCGGGGCAAGAAGCACGTGTTGCTGACGATGAGCCTGGCAGGGGACGGATTACCTACCGGTGACTGTTTGGCACGGCAGATATCCAGAGGATACCGACCGTGGCCGCGAGATGTTGAGATAGTGATATTGAGATGGGTCAGCCGGATGGCTGAGGCCAGAGATACTATGACATGGATATATGAGATTTGTGATAGTTTTGAGGTGTCGTTGCTGGACACAGGTTCTTGTTGATTCTATTGGTATTGTGCTGGTATTTCAAAAGAGATTCCTAAAGGAAAAACATGATTATTATACTTACACATTCAGATCATGAGTTGATTCACATTGCATTCATACCTGCTAGTATATTCATATTGCATACATACCTGCTATTATGTCCTGCCATACCTGTATGATAGATGCTAGGATGCCTGTGTGCATACTTGCGATAGTCTCTATAGATGTTATTTATTACTCACGAGTTGGAAACTCACCCCCGTTGTGCCACAGTCTTTTGCAGGTCCGCTCCGTCAGCACAGTAGCGGCGGGCGCACGGCTTCTTTTGCCTCTTTTGCCAGGACTCGAGGGTTTTGCTCGTAGGTGGGTTGTATTATTATTTTTGTGCCATCTTGTATATTCTTTGTATCTAGAGTACTCCATCTACTGTATCTACCAGTATTGTTGTATATTGACCTAGTGATGAGACTGTGAGATTTGTGGACTTTTTATGCTGTATTTTGGGGTCGAGCTCACTTGAGTCGACATGCTGTTTTTCTCATGCTTCTTTATGATTATTTCGCATGTCGTTGTTTTATATTGCGTGGGATTTGTGACCGCCTTGTGGCGAAGAGCTAGCTCCCGCTTGGGGATGCTTTATTTGTTGGATTCATATATATTCTTGTTGTACCCATTTTGGGGGCCAGTATTTACAAAGGAGACTCTACCGAAATTTTCGGAAAAATTGATATTATTTTTAAAAAAAGGCTTGATGTGACTCATTTGATAAACTCGCTTTCAATTGATTGTTTTTCCTTCATTCTTTTGCTTATTTGGTTTTGGTTTCTGGGCTTTGGCTTACTTATTTTACGGATGTCTTGAGACGTTTCGTAACTTAAGTGCCAGTCACGTTCCGTACCCTGCGGGTCGTGACAGTACGCTAGTTGCACAGGTGCAGACGGATCCGCCTTCGACAGATAGTATCGCTAGGATTGTGGCAGAGATGCAGGACATGTGCCAGACGATGAGTTCATTGGTTGAGGCTGTTCGAGCGCAGCGACAAGTGGTTGTTACCCATGTTACCCAGTTGTTCGTTGCGATCAGCATGCAGCAGTCCGTCTCCTATATAGCACCAGTGGATGCAGCCCCAGTTGACGATGCACGTATTCCAGAGAATCTGAGAGTTCCGGGACAGTTGAGGACCCGTAACGGTGTACCAGCCCAGAGATAGAGGCTTAGTCGTCAAGACAGATTTCGTGACCGTCGCGGGAGTAACAGAGGCTTAGGCCGAGGATAGTCGTTCAGCTCTCATCCCTAGGAGGGTCAGCAATTGTCGCATGGATGTTTCCGATGCGGGAGTCTTCAACACTTCGTCAAACATTGTTCCTTAGCACAACGTCAGGCTTATGTGCAGAAAGGTCATGGACGCGGAAGGTTCGCTCAGAGGGGATAGGTTACCAGAAGAGGAGTTCAGCCAGTTGCGGGTAGGGGGAAGACACGAGAGTTTGCTTCTACCCATCGGGACGCCCGGGCGTCCATTGCTGAGTTTTCAGGTATCCTTAATTCGTATGTTCTTTTAATGTACTTGTTTGTTTTACACACTTTGTGCCGTGGTTGGGAAGAGAGTCATGTTAGGTAGATCAGTCGTTTGTTGTGTTAACTTCTGTCAGCGATTCTTTTGTTGCGCGACACGTAATTCGGTCGTGTGCCAATCTGATAGGAGATAGAGATTCGTCCGTCGTTTTGATCCTTCTAGAGATGTTGGATTTGATGTTCTCCTGGGCACGGATTGGTTATCTACGTGCTAGGCGTCTGTGGACTACCGTGAGGAAACATTCAGGTTTTATTTTCCAGGCAAGTCAGTTCTTGTTGTGTAGGTGGATAGTTGTGCCGCCTCTCACAGCTTGAATTCAGATTTTTTCGCTAGTCGGCTTTTGAGGACAAGATGTCGAGGATTCTTGACTTTCATTCGTGATACCATAGCCATAGTGGGTTTGTTGGACCGGTTTTCATTCGTGCGAGGGTTTTCCGAAGTTGTTCCAGATGAGTCGGCGAAGCTTAAGGAGCTTAAGGATCTGCTGCAGAGTTGTTTGTTGGGGGAGTTTTGTGCGTCTGAGTGTTTTGCACTAGGGAGCTCCTATTTCTGTTCGTTAAGGAGAAAGACGGCAGTTTGAGGTTGTGTATTGATTGATCGTCAATTAAACCGGCTTACGGTGCGGATAGGTATCATTTACCTCGCATTGACGATTTCTTCGATCAGCTCCAGAGTGTGAGACATTTTCTATGTTTGTTCGGGATCAGGTCATCATTGTTGTGGGTTCAGAGTGATGACATTCCGAAGTCTGCCTTGTGCGTGCTACGGGCTCTGTGTGTTTTGGTGGTGTCCTTGGACTCACCAATGCTCTAGTAGCATTCGTAGATATAATGAACCAGATTTCTCCAGGCCGTTCCTCGACTAGTTATTGTTGTGTCATTGACGACATTCTGATCTATACAATGTGCTTTGAGGAACAGGAGTAGCACTTGAGGATTTGTTTTACAGACGTTGGGAGAGCCCCATCGGTTTGCTAGATTCTCGGGGTCTTCCTTCAGGCTTCTTGTGTTGACTCCTAGGTCTTGTAGTTACGGGAGACGGTTTTTGTATAGTTCCGAGGAAGATCGAGGCCGTACAGCTTAGGCCCAGACTTGTGTGTAGGACAGAGCTCCACGGATTTTGGGGCTTAACAGGTTTTTATCGCCATTTCGTGCAGGATTGCTAGTGTAGTGCTACACCGTTGACTGAACTGACCGAATATGAGGTTTCTCTTCTTTGGATTAAGGTATGCGTGTGGAGTTTTTCGGCAGTTGAAGACTCGGTTAACAACTGCATCAGTTCTTTCTTTACTTCTGGTTCGGGCGACTTTGTTGTTTAACTGTAATGTTTCGCGAGTGGGGCTCGATTGTGTACTGAGGTGACACTATAAGTTATCGCTTTTGCTTCCCTACACTTGGAGGAAGTACTAGCTGGATATCCCACTCATGATCTGCAGATGGCCGCGGTGGTCTTGCGATGGAGATTCGGAGACACTACTTGTTCGAGAGCCGTGTCAGATTTTCACGGACCACCAGAGCTTAATGTACATCTTCCTGCAGCGGGTGTTGATTGTTGAGATAGTCTTCTGCAGATTTACAGTTCTTGTGCGATCGTTGAGTAGAGCTTAAGTTCGCCTCTACTGAGGGGACAGCTTTCTCATGTCCGCGCCCGACCACTTTTCTTTAATCGCTTTCGTGAAGCACTACCCTCCGATGCTCGTTCGTCAGAGATACTCGAGCATACTCGGCTGGGTAATGATTCGGAGTCCTTGATTTGTGACTGGGTGTGCTAAGTTAGGGACGCGTTTGTGTACCTGATACTTTTGGGTAGAGACGTGAAATCCTAGAGCAAGCACATCAGTCAACTCTCTGTACTCATTCAAGTTCCACCAACATTTGACGTGACTTGTGAAATAGTTACGGGTGGGCAGGGATGTAAAGAGAAGTTTCAGATTTCGTTTCAAGGTGTTTGTCGTGTTGTGTGTTTTGGTTGAGCATCTGAGACCGGCTGGGGAATTTCAACCTTTAACCACTCCAATGTGGGAGTGGGAGCAGATCTCCACGAATTTCGCTATGGTGTCTACCCAGGTTTAGTCAGGGTGTGACTCCATTCGGATGCTTATCGTCCGGTTATGCTCTGTTTGCTCAGTTGTCCCTTGTTAAGTTGTGCGTTGCACGGAGTTCCTTCATGGGTCGTATCCAATGAAGGCACCCTATTTGCTTGCCGTCTTGGGCAGGAGCTTCAGGAAGTCTTGGGTACTGGTTGAGCTTTAGCTCTATTTTTCCATCCGCAGGATGATGGTTTTGTGAGAGCGGGCTATACCGACTATGGAGGTTATGCTTGTGCGTGCGTAGGTGGTTGTCGGCAGTTGGGATCGTCACTTGCCATTGTTAGGGTTCTCCTTCGATAGCAGTTATCAGGAGTCACTCCAATTGGCAAACTTTAGGTTTAGGGGTTAGGTCGTGTCGATCACCAGTCTGTTTTTCTGACTCTGCATAGCAGGATTTTTGGACCCCAGCTAGTCTAGAGACTTCAGAGATAATCCAGTTGATTTAGGTCAGGATGAGAATTGTCCATGGCGGACAGAGGTCTTATACCGACCATGGTGGTCGTAGACTTGAGTTCGCAGTGGGAGATCATGTATTCCTACGGATTTTTCCTATAAATGACTTGTTGAGTTTTGGGAAGCTTACCCCAGAATTGTAGGTCCTTTTAAGATCCTTAAAGCGAGTTAGTTTCGTTGCCTTTAATTTGGCACTTCCGCCCAGATTATTGAGTATTCACCCCGTATTCCTTGTGTCGATACTTTGCAATTACCTTCATGACTTTTCTCACATGATTCAGCACCAGACCATTTATCTTGGACGCGATCTTTCGTTCACCAACAGCCAATTATGTTAATAGCTCGGCAGGTGGAGAAACTTTGGTCAAGATTCTTGCCATCTGTGAAGGGTTTTTCTTGGACATATCCGTATAGTGAGGTAATCACTTGGGAGGCTGCGAAAGAGATTTGAGAATTTGTAATCTTCTTTTTGATGGTACGCTTAGTGAGAATTTTAAATTCGGGGACGAATTTTTATAAGGGGGTGAGATTGTAACGCCTTAGATTTCGGTTAGTGTTCGTTTAGACGTTAATGCGGGTTTACTGTAAAAAGTTTACCAATTCGTGTTCCTCACATTTTATAACATTTAATTAATAAATTATTATTATTTGTTATAAGCATGCACGCACGTGTGCACGTAAATATGAGAATTTGTTTGTGCTAATTTGGTTCTTAGCAATCTTGACACTTAACTTAATCCTTGTTTAATCCAAACCTTAACCTAAACCCTAGATCTTTTGTGAGTGAGAAGATATTTGTTGGATGAGTGATGAGGTGTGTGTGAAGGCATTTATGAGGAGTTAATGCTTTGGTGTTCTTACCTCTTAGCCTCACCTCCCTCTGTCTTTATCATTCTCTCTCTCTCTCTCTCTCATTTCTTTATCTCTTTAGCATTATTTCTTCACCTCCACATTCCTCAAACTGAACACTCTCTCATTTTCATCTCAAATCCATCACTAAACATCACAAATCTCATCAAAATCACATCTTTCTTCACTTTTTGCCTCTTGGATGCCTAGGAGCTTACAAACCTTGGATCTTTGAGTTCTTTTGTATAGGTAATGTTCTCTTTCTATTGTTTATGTTGTTTTTGTGTAGCTTAGCTTGTTAGATTTAGTTTAGATAGTGTAAAGTTAGGTTTTGTGCATAATATCGTATTTTTAGTGTCTATTTGTGACATCTGTAATCTGCTGTGACCCGGAAAGTTTACTAGAAAACCAAACAATGTGGTCGTGTTTTACCAGTGACCATAGGACTCCACCTGGAGCACGAACCCCTAGATCTCGGACTCGGCTGGCGACGTATGAAGGCAATTCCGGCGACATCGGCCTCTGGGTGGAGTTGTGTTTGGGTTTTTGAGGGTAGGTCTTTGCTGTGGTTTGGGTGTTTTTGGTCTTGTTTGATTGTTGAGTTTTCTCAGTATACGAAATCTGGGATCACCTAGGTAGTTCTAGTGTTTTGTGTCCGTGCGATACGTTATACGATACGGATCGTGCACTTTGTGTGGTTTTGCTCTTGGGTTGGTTTCGTCGTGTCGCTATGCACGTTAGCCACAATACGAACACTTGAGAGTATGTTTTGTGTGTCGTGTTGGTCCGTGTAGATTGTAAGTATTTTTATGTCTATTATTAATATATATTTGCTTTGTTGTTTTAATGTTGCAGGTTCGCAGGCGGGGACTCAGGACACTGCTACAAAGCGAAAACAGGTGGTAGGATTCACCTAGCTTGGAGCGTTGGTGAGTAAATTTAACATCTAAAGGGGAATCGCCCGTATGGCGTTATGCGTCTGGGGTAGAGATGTTACTTTTTGTCACATATTCTATGTCATATTTAGAATTTGCGCATTTACCCTACTACTTAATTATTGTTGTGCTTGAACTAGTATCCTTAGGACACTGCACATATTATTGACGATTCATGTTGCAAGAGCACTGATTGTATGCTATACACACTGTCAATAATTGCCATGTCACGCACAACCCACTTATAAATATGATATTGCTTAGTTAGGGACATTGTGACATTGATTCATCTTCTTATCGCATATGACATTTAGCATACCTGTATATCTACATGCTTACACATATGCCTTCTTTATTTACATGCTAGTTACCTGTATACCTATAGAGTATTGTACCATTAGCGATAGGTACATACACACTTAATGACATAGCTACAGGTATACCTTACTCACATACTTCACTTATACCCATGGGGTATACTACATCATTACTTATAGGTAGATACATATACCTTGCTATATCTTTATGTTGCATATATATCTGGTTACAGCTACATATTTACCTTTACCTAATGTTATTTAGAATTGGAGAAATTAGGAACCGCATCATATTTATATTAACTTGTTGCAGTTAATTAGCGGCTTTTCCTTTATATGCTTACATTTCAGTTTATGTTGCATATATTATATTCATGGATTTTCGCATTGAGATATGGATTTTTCATGATGTTTTCTGGATTTGGGGACCGTGGGAGTTCATGAAATTATGCATTAATTGAAAAACCCGGTTTCCCTTGATATGATATTTCAGCATCCACCTTGGGATTTATCGGTTCTGATCATATACTCCATACAAGGGGTCGGGTGCCGTATGATGGTACATGGTGGGGCCCGGTACGGTTCCCCTCGGCAAGAAGATCGATGGACCTTGCCGATTGAGCCTAGAAGGTGGGCAAGTACCTACCGGTGACATTACCAATGACTCGGCGGTAATCATGGGAATACCGTTGGGAGTTATGTATGTATGGATACGTAGAAAGACGAGGGTCGGTGCTAGGCACTCGTGCTTTTCGGATAGCGTGTGATACGTACCTATCAGGGTGCCAGTTTTGGTGACAGCACCTGATAGATCAGCATTTCTGTGTCGATGCTTGACACATTGGTTTCATGATATTTCTATTTACTCCTATGTATATATAACAGTGGAATGGGACGCTACTATATATGCCTTTACACCAATATTAGTGGAATGGGACGCTAATATATGTGTATCGATATCAATTCATATACTTCATCATATATATTCATGCAAATATACCTAGGTTATAAGAGATTCGTTTGATATTGGATTTAGGACATATCACATTTACTTGATATTGTACATAAAGGATATATGAGATTCATTTGGTTTTATACATTCAGGATATAGGTGATTTATTCGATATTGTACATTAAGAATTTGTGAGACTTATATGATATGAGAGCCAATTTTGGGGCTGATTTGAGGATTTGGGATTTGGATTGTCTTGATGGATTTTGATCCTACCACGATGTCAGGAATCCGTGGAAATGACATATTTCATTCCATACTCCAGCTTTATTGTTTATGCACTGCTTCATGTATTAGTAGTACCTGTTAGTGTACCTTTAATGACTGTTGCATTTACATACCTTTATTTATATGTATTGTTTCATGTATTAGTTGTACCTGCTATAGTACCTTTCATGACTACTGCATATATATATATATACCTTTTCATATCATTATTGCATGATTATTGCATACCGATTGTCATATATTATTGCTTCATGTATTAGTTGTACCAGTTAGTATACATTTCATGATTATTGCATTCATATGACCTTTATTTACTGTCAATTGCATATGTTAGATTCACGTTGTACGTGTATACTTGCGATTACTTGCATATGTTATTTACTATTTACGAGTTGGCAACTCACCCCCGTTGTGCCACAGTTGTTTTGCAGGGTGTTTCCCCAGAGTAGCCGAGGCAGGCTATTCATCTATCTGATCATCTTTTGCTGCAGATACCGCTTCAGCTCATAGTGTGCAGTTTTGCTTAGGTGGGTTTTGTGGTTATCCGTATTGTTGTATTGTATATTCGTTGTATCCTTGTACTCTCCTCTTACTATATTTTCTTTTCGACTTAGAGACTTGGTGAGGACGATATTGTATATTATTTTGTGACTTATTGTCTTTTATACAGTTTTCTTTCTATCGTCTTTTATTTCTTCACTACGGCGTCGTATATTTGTTATGGTGGTTGTTTTCCGCCTTTAGGTGTGTATTTGCTCCCGTTTGGGGATGCTTTATTTATATTTATGTTGTACCCATTTTTGGGGCTAGTTTTTATAAAGAATGTGGTGCCAAAATTTTAAAGAAAGAAAGTTGGACTTTTAAAGAATATGGGTTGCGATTTCAAAGACTTTTAAAAATGTTTCTTATCTTATCTTGTCTTTTATTGGTTTAGATTTATGGGTTTTGGCTTTCTTTTACTACGTTATGCCTATAGACGTTGCGTAGTATTAGGGCCGTCACGTGCCAATTTTGGGTTGTGACAGCCATGGCTGCACCTACTGGGTATTTACATTTTGTGCATAGTTGTTGCACTGGATATACGTTTTACACACTGTTGTATTAGTTCGTGATTTGTGCATATCTATTTGCACTTGATATTGATTTTGTTCCTTAGCTGCACATGTTTATGATTTCGTGGATTTCATACAGTAGATTTGATATGTGCGTGTGTTACGCACTCGATTTGATTTTAGCACTCGGTATAGCTCATATGTGCTCGCAGTGCATTGATACGTGTTTTGTGCACGCAGTTGCACACTTTTATGATTTTTATACACCTTGGTACGCTCGTGTGGTTTTCATATGCATTTGAGTTATTGATGATATTTCGTGCACGGGATGCACAGGATTTGATATTTCGTGCACTGGATGCACAGGATTGGTATTTCGTGCATTGGTTGCACTCGATTTATGTCTTTTAGCATTCATTTTACCGGATTTGTGTTTTCGTGCGCGTGCATACTTAATGTTCGTTTTCGTGCATGCTACTGTACTTGATGCTTATTACGGACCTGACGCGCTTGGGTCGGATTTTGCGCATATTAGGCGCTTGATTTAGATTTTTATTCGTGTATATGGGATGCACTTGATTCAGATTGTATTTCTGCACATCGGATGCACTCGATTGGGATTTTCGTTCGTGCATGACAGTTGCACTGGTTGAGATTTTCATGCACTATAAATGCACTAGATATTGTTGTCGTGCACACCTGTTGCACTCGACAAATACTTTTGTGCACACCAATTGCGCTTAGTTTTGCTTTCGTGCATATTGGCACTTGTATTTGGGTTTGATTTCCATACGCACCAGACGTACATGATTGTTGGATACGCCTTTTGAGGATGATTTTGCTTTTGAGCACTTTGTTTTCATGATAAGGCCCTATACTTTGTAGTACCCTAACAGGACTGATCCAAGGACGGTACCTGTGTACTTTGCATGCATAAAAAGTTTACCAAGAGCTTTTCAAAAAAGGAGCTACAGTCTCGCTATTTCTTACATGTCTGCGAGTGACACGAACGTTTACAAATAAACCTTTTGGGATGTTTCAAAAAAGCGGGATGCATATTTTGGCAAAATATGTATGCTAGTATATTATTACTTTAACAATGACCGTCTGCCACTTGTGCTGTGAGTTACGCATTACGCGGCAAATCAGAAAAGATTATGCATATGATTTATTCGGTTTTTGGTGATTTTTTTTTCAAACAGGATGCGTTCTATATATGTATTATGGTATTTGATTAGTGCATATGGTATTTCAATAGTGGATTTGAGATTTGTATCTCCTTTGTGACTCCGATGATATGCGTGCAAGTCCGTTGATTTCCGTGACGCTTGACGGAGATCGGTTTTGAGTTTAGTACTCATTTTTCCGGCGCGCAGGATACGCTGTGGTTTTCTGTTTCTTTCGTTATTTCAGAGCCCCGTTGATTTAGCTGTTTATTGGAATGTTTTAGGATTTGGGATTTTAAATTTAAATTTAAATTCGGGAACTGAATTTCTTTAAGGGGGGAAGATTGTAACGTTTCTGAAATCGTTATACGAATTTTTCCGTTTTAGGGTAAAATAGTCGGTGTTTTTCGTTTTAACCCGATTGTGATCAAACTTCCGTATAAACTTGCTGGCACCTAATTTAACTATAATAGTGCTAGTGCGCGGGTTTTGGGGGTCAATTGGAAGTTTTGGTTCACATAGAATTTTTCCCTAATTAAAATATTATTTTGGAATTTAATATTAAAATATTATATTTCGCGAAAACTACCGATTTGCGAATTAGGATTTTCGTAAAATGGTTTAAATATATATACCAATATGTGTGAAATAATTGGGTGATTAAAATAATTTATTCATTTAAAAATATTGTGGTGATGGAAATTTGTTAGCTAATTTCTTTTTGGCATTTCCTTTGCTAGCTATTTATTTTGTGATGGGCAATTTCAAATGGGGGTGGAGTTCTGCAAATTTCGAAGAGATTGGATGGTGCAGTGAACATGGGTGGCATGGGTTTTTGTGTGACTCATTATTTTTCATTAATTGGCTTTTGTCAAGTGTAGGATATTTTGAGTTGATATTTTTGTGTGCATTAATTTATTGTGACAAGGTTTTCTTCTTGTGGCTGTTGGTTGTGTTGCTGGCAATATCTTGTGGGGATTAATTTATTCATTTGCAAACATTTACCACTCACCCATTCACATTCACAATGAAGAATTCGAAAATCCCTAGATCCAATTCTTCTTGAGTTTGGCCGACCCCCTTTTTCAAGCAAAAGAATTTCAATAGCTCACATTTTCTTCTCATCTCCTTGGCAACTTCAATTTACCTCCATCCAAACCTTTGGGTGCTTTGAGACAAAGTATTCCTACACTCTCTCTACTTCATCTTGGACATGTTGGCTAGCAAACTTCATATCCGAGTTGCTCCAGTTTGAAGCGGGAGCCCGTATAAAAATTCGTTGATATGGTGCCATTTCGACGAGTAGACCGGAGATTGGAGATGCAGCGAGGGGCGTGGAATGATAGCTAAAGACCAAAGGACACGGATCGATCGGTATAATTTTTTATACCACATTACAGTTTACTAGTTAGGGTTTTGATGTGTTAAATGGTTAATGATGAAGTGTAGATTTGGCAAACTTAATCAAATGGTGAGAATGATATTTCTTAAATTTCTATTTATCTAATTGAGATAATTAGCAAACTAGGTTTTACTAAAACATGTTTGGGTGAGACTAAAATTGTGGTAATGATTTGGATAACTAAGTTAAGCTAATTTGTGTTGTTGGAAATCTCTAGAATTGTTAAATTCTAGACCTTGTGCTAAATTGAGAGAAAATGATATAAATTGCTTACTAGCTTTTCGGTAAAATTTGGCGTGGGTTTTAAATGAAAGTGGAGATGACGTAAATATTAATACCTACGATATTTATTGTGTTTGTAAATGCATATTGGTATTACTAGGTTTTAATGTGGCCGTTTTCATGTATAGCGACCCTATTTAGGGTTTCGGCTATGTTTTCTGGTATTTGGATTCTTGGTTTTGAGTTTTGGATGCTGTATTTGGTCGTTGGATGTTTGTACGTCAACGACAAGGGTAGTTGATTGTTTTGCATGTGTAGGCTATAGGTTCTAACCTATGAGCGCACCGCGTGCCGTACTTTTGGATTTCGGAATTTGATGTTAATAGCTTTGCGAATTTGTATTGATTATCGGTACATTCGCGTGGATTCCGAGATGACGAAGCGCATTGACTACGGCTAAGCGAGGAGTTTAGCAGGTGAGTAGATTTATATCTACCAGGGAAGTCGGGTGGATGGCGTATAGCACCCCGCAAACACGGGATTGAAAGATCATTGATTATTATATCCTGATAAATGATATGCGATGGACATGATTGTAGGAATTGCAAAAGATAATATGATAGAAGTGGACATTAGTGAACATATTGGTTTAGGAGAATATGAAATGATAAGTGAATCATGATGAGTAATATTTGAAAGAGAACAAGTGTGATGTTTATACTAATGTGTTGTGAGATATTAGTATAATGAACGGGTATACGATGTGATATGATGACTTAGTGTGATAGGTCGTTATATGGATTCGAGTTGATATGTGATGGTTGATACCTTTGTAGGTCCCCTGATATGAGATTGACATGGATGTTTCCTGAGAGATTGGTATATAATTATCATGGATAATGATTGCATAACGAGTGATATGCCGTACGAGACTTAGATCCGTACCCCGATGTTGTATAGGTTGATAGAATCCCTATTCGTTAATGCCGTTGAACGTTAGATTACCGTACGTGATGACTTTTACCTTTAGGTTTATCCATACCCTTGATTAGAGGATACCGTACGATGGATTGTACCGTACGTGATATTGTGAGGCTGGATGCCGATTGATAGATTCACCGACTCGGTCTTATTGATATGTATACCCCATAGCATTTGATTCATTATATGCATTATGCTGCATTCATGCTATTCTCATTGCATTTCTTATACTTGTGCTAGTACACCTACACCATTAACGATGGTGCGTATGTTACACATACACAGATTTGCCGGCTCACACACTTCTTCATCGATAATTGCCATGTCACTTACATAGTAGAATTGCTATATCATGTTACGATATACTGCCATGTTCATATCACTATGCTAGGTTGCACGATATAATTACATGTACACCTACATACTTTGCTACAGCTACATGTTTATCATACATACATACTGACATGTACACCCACATATCTCGCTACAGTTGCATATACCCCTTGGTGGTATTTCATTGACATGTGATATTTGAGACGTTGACTATTGCGCCATTGCACTTATGAAGTGCATCATACATACTTGATTACATGTAGATACTTATACCTTGCTACAGTTACATATACACTTCATATGATGTTGCACTTGATTTTGGAGAATTTGGGAACCGCATGATATATTTTAAAGCTGGATTCATTTAAATGAGCGGTTTTCCCTTAATATGCTCATATTATTGTTTTATGTTGCATATATCAGTTTTTCATGGATTTACGCATTGAGATATGGATTTCATGTGATTTATGGATTTGAGAACCGTGGGGATATTTCAAGAAATTATGTGTTGTTTGAAATCCTGGTTTCTCTTGATATGATATTTCAGTGCGTCCACCATATGATTTCTCGGTTCTGAGATTGGCATGTGAAACCCGATTCGAGGAGCAGGAGGCACCGTCTGTGGGTACATGGTGGACTAGGTATGGTATCCCGGGGCGAGTGATGATTTCGTGGTGTAGACGATAAGCCTGACAAAGGGACTACTACCTACCGGTGATAGTATTTGGACTCGGCGGTTATCATGGGGATACCGACCAGAGTGATGTACGGACATGATATCAGGGCCAGTCGTGGTGACAGCGCCTGAGTTATGAGGATTTACGTGTCGATGCTAGACACGGGTATTCATGATGTTTTCGGGTGTCGGTGGTAGACACCCTGGTTTCCATGATTTGATGCGGCATTGATGGACACACATTCTTTGATATCCTCATTTTTACCTGCATATGCTTATGATATTTACATGCAGGAGTTAATGTGTCAGCGGTTGACACGTGGACGAGATCTATAGCATACATGCATTGATTATATTGTTGGACGAGATCCACCTGCATACAAGCATTGATTATATTGTTGGATGATATACACTTGCTGTTAGGCATTTATATTGTGTTGGCACATATGCAGATACGGTCACCCTAGATATCATAGTATTACCTTTATGATATAGTTGACCTAGGAATCATTGTTTATTTCGATTTCTACCTATTGATGTTTTCTACTCACCCCCGTTGTGCTTCAGGTCTTGCAGGTTGTCCGCTTGGATCAGTAGTGGCATCGCTGGCACACAACTTACTTTCGGGTGATTTGTTTTGGTAGGTGGTACATGTTGGATCATGCCCCTCTTGTACTTGTTATTCATATTGTATCTAGTCACACCATCAAATCAAAAACTAGAAATTGTATATGATGTAGAATTAGAAGACTTGTAGTTGCGAGACTTGAGCGATGGGTTTTATGTTCGTTTGTGGGGCTGATGTCTTGCTTTACTTTATTTCCTTATGTGGATCTTCGCCGTTGGGCGTCGTATACTTGTTATTTGTACTTGTGGTGTTGTTTCCGCCGTTGGGCGTGTTTTGCTCCTGTTTGGGATGCTTTCATTATAGTCTTTGTTGTACCTGCTTTCGGGGCTAGTTTTTACAAAGGAGGTGCTGCCAAAATTTTTATGAAAACCAAGGAAAAGAGTTAAGTGAAGTTTTAAGGATTTTTACTTAAGTTTCTAAATGTTGTAAATGTTTTCTTTACTTACTTCTATTGTAAGGTTTAGATTTCTGGGTTTCGGCTTACTTAGGTTACGTTACGCCTGTAGACGTTGCGTAATTTAAGTGCCGGTCATGAGCTAATATTTTAGGTCGTGACAAAAATATATCTTGCGGTTCCCAAATCTCTAAAATCAAGCAAGAATCATCTATGTACGTGCAAATAGGTATGTATGCAAGTATGAGTGTACAAAATATCTGTGTGCCAATATGGATGTACAAATAGGTATATACGCATATGCATGTGTGCCAATATGGATGTATAAGTAGGTATATACGCAAGTATGAGTGTACAATATGCATGTGCGCCAATATGGATGTACAAGTAGGTATATACGCAAGTATGAGTGTACAATATGCATGTGCGCCAATATGGATGTACAAGTAGGTATATACGCAAATATGAGTGTACAATATGCATGTGCACCAATATGGATGTACAAGTAGGTATATACGCAAGTATGAGTGTACAATATGCATGTTTGGATGTACAAGTAGGTATATACGCAAGTATGAGTGTATAATATGCATGTGCGCCAATATGGATGTACAAGTAGGTATATACGCAAGTATGAGTGTACAATATGCATGTGCGCCAATATATCATGCGGGGGGTCATAACCTGATGCAACAGTCCAACTGTGTAGTTACATGGCAGTTATCGATGATGAATTGTGTGAGCCGGCAAGCTGGTGTACGTGGAACATATGCATCATTGATAATGGTGCTGGTGTCCTGATAGCATGGGTTTAATATAGCAATAAATACATTTGAACATGCAACGCGATGCGAATAGCAAGAATATGCGAAAAATGAATAATAAACACAACAGTGAAGAATCTACATCAATATATAAATGTCATACAGTTTTTGCCATTTGAAATAAGCCGAATCGTGGTGTTTAGAAAAATAAGGGCTACAGTGTTTTTAAGAAAAGATGCGTCTTTTGAAAATATCCGTAGAATCCCTTGGCCTGTTTTTAAAATACTCATGATTCGTTAGTTTTGAAATAGGTATGACTCACGTCTAGTCGAACATCTCTAAGTACTACAAAACTAAACGAACAGTCTAACCGAAAGGGTAAAAGAAACCACTTAAATCTGAGTCGATGTACATATAAATATAATAGTCGGTGATCCCGCCTCAATAGTATCACATACAATACAATATACAATATGACATCCTCGAGTCAAGAGTACGAATCTATCAT
Source organism: Agapanthus africanus (assembly GCA_030015575.1). Classification (NCBI taxonomy): domain Eukaryota; kingdom Viridiplantae; phylum Streptophyta; class Magnoliopsida; order Asparagales; family Amaryllidaceae; genus Agapanthus; species Agapanthus africanus. The sequence continues at coordinate 379,603,270 of JASDDO010000012.1, forward strand.
CAATATATAGCTCGTACGTAAATCCGTCGTACGGCATCCCAAATCTGGGTACGGGTCGAAATATCACATTCATCTCATCATTTACCTGGTATCCTTATCATCATATCTCATGTACTGGGGTACTGATCTAAGTCCAATACCATATATATATATATATATATATATATATATATATATATATATATATGCGTGTATGAAAACACACGCCTAAAAGCCCGCTAAAATCTTATGTCGTATCTCATAATACGAATCTAAACATATCACCGATCTCGTGGTATCATGCCCAATCTCATCGACTCATCTCCAAATATCATCCACTATCCTCATTATCCATGTGTAGGTATACGTATATATATATGTATGTATGTATGTATGTATGTATGTATGTATGTATATATGTATGTATGTATATATATGCCTAGTCCCATACCGATGTGTGTGTACGTATCCCCATATACGCACAAGTAATAACAATAATGCATGCAAGGGTGTGTGTGCGTGTGTCCAAACCTATTCTATGGTTCGCGACTAAGAAATCAACCACGACACTATCATCCAAATTCACAACACATCTGTAAATATATAACATATCATCAACTACACTACGAACTGCGGGGGTGCTATACGCCATCCACCCGACTTCCGCCGTAGATGTGTATCTACACACCTTGAGCTTCGCTTGCCGATGCCGACGTCGTCACGCGCTTGCTTGGTCTCGAAGTCAACATGGGGGCACCTACATATTACAATGTATCGTATCGCATTAAAATCCAAATCGAAACCAAAATGACACGCTAAAATCCTATAGGTTAGAACCTATGTACTACGCTTTCAAAACCACCAAATAACACTTGATATAGACGTACAAACGTCAAGTGATTGAATACAATACCAAATATCAAAATTGGAATTCGTAAACAACACTAAATACAAGGCAGAAACCAAGAAAACATGCTCTAAATTTTAGTTCAGGGAAAACCAAGGTGCGCAAACAACATTGGGTGATATATAGGATGTATATGACCAACAGAAGAAACCTGGGCATCTATCTTGACCAAGTGGCCTGCCACATCCTCAAAAATTCCGGCTAGCTCGATTTTGGGTGGGGGTATAGGGTTCGCCTTGCTACATGGGGTTCCTAGGGTCAATTCTATTCCTCTGGTATTGTTTGCTTAACTTGTAATTAGCCCAGGTTATCCCAGTTTCCTCTGCACACCTTAAAACTCACAAAACCGATATGGAAAGTTTCTGTTTTTAGTAATTTGGGTTTCAGTTGGGTTTGGTCTGGGTTTCTATCATTATAGGGGGTCTAAGGTCACCAATAAAGCTCAAGTTCACTAACACAACTCAATTATTACCCTAACCCTCTCTAGAAATCTTCAAACTTCACAAAACACCACTTAATCACATCTAAACATGTACTTATGCTAAAGTGAAAGAAAAGCCACACAAATGGTGAAGAGGTTACCTCATTTGGCACTCATGAATCCCCTAGAGCATCAAAATCCCATTTTCTTTGTCCAAAGTGTAGCTTGTGAGCATGCGCATATTTTTTGTGAAGAGGGGGTGGACTTTGGATGAAGTTTTGAAGCTTGAATGAAGAGAAGAAGAAAAAGAAGAAGAAGGAGAAGGGGAAAGGGAGGGGCTGCTGCTGAATAAGCTTGGAGGGAGTGAGGGAAAGAGAGAGAGTGTCCAAGGTCAAAGCACCATGCCTCATAACTACCCCCCATGCTTTTTTGTTTACTCTTTTCTTTTTCTTTTCTTTTGTTATCTTTTCTTTTTCTTTTCTTTTGTTATCTTTTCTTTTCCTCAATTAAAACAACAACCATGCTATAAATAACATGAAAGAAAAGCCATGACAAAGTGTAACAAGTGCTAAAAATAACATGGGCATGTCATGTGCACAAAACATGTTAATGCACGATTAGCGATATTTAATCGCGATTAGCACCAAATTAGTGTATAAAAATTCATAAAATTTCATAATTTGATTAAATCACATAAAGCACCCTCTTTTTTAGTAATTTCAATAATTTTCCAAATTTTTCCCAATTTATCGGTATTTAATTATACCACCTTATAAAAATATTCATTATTTAATTAGAAAAATTCCTAAAAATAATATTTTATTTTTTATTAAATGTTACAATCTTCCCCCATTAAAGAAATTCGGTCCCCGAATATAAATTTAAACACTTCAATACTAAATCATTTCAGTGAAATGTCCAAGTCGTCGGGGCTCCAAATCATCAATACATAAAACGCATCGTAGCGCAATGCATGCGCATGAAAAACGAGTATATCAATCAAAAGTAAAACTCCGTCAAGCGTCGCGCAATCATCGGAGTCATGGGGAAGACATCAATGTCTAAATCCAAAACGAAACCAATATAATATACTCAAAACTATACATGTACACATCATCGAAACATCTGAAGAAATGCATGCCAAACCTTTCAAATCTCTTTGCAATGTGCGTATCACTACACAGTGGCGGACGTCTATTGTAAGAAAATAATTATATATACATATATCCTTTGTTTAACATACACGTCCCGCCGTTTTGAAAACAATGTTAGAAGGGTTTCCTTTATAAAATGTTTCGTGTCATCTTGGACACATAGGTAAATACTGAGACTATAGAACCTTTTTTGGAAATCCCTTCGATAACTATCGATACATGCAAAAATATACTCAGGTACTGTCCTCTGACTAGTCCTGCCCAGCTACTATACCAAATAGTAAATATCATAAAAACGAACTGCTCCAAAAATCAATCCCAAAATGTGCATAAGAATGCCGCGTGCGTCTGGTGCGCACGGAAATCGAAATCTATAAATGTGTCATATGTATGCACAGAAACGACATCTAAGTTCAACGGGTGTGCATGAACACCTGTCATAGGCAACGGGTGTGCCTGACAACAACTATCAGGTGCATCTGACATGCACGAAGAATCCCGATTTAGTACATCTGGTGTGCACCAAAATCGCATCTCATAACATGCGCCCAACATGCACGAAAATCCAAATCAGGTGCATCCATCATGCACGAAGAAAAATCTAAATCATGTGCACCCAACATGCATGAAATCACGAAATCCAATATCAAACGCCGAACATGCGCACAATCCAATCCAAGCGCGCCAAATATGCGCAAGAATCCAAATCAAATGCACAGAGTGCACGAAATCAACATCAATATCATAATCGAAATCGACGGTATACAATAAACCTCAATCCAAATCAGGTATACCGCGGTATATAATCTCACAACCATGTGCATCAGCGTGCACAATTCAAAGCAAAACACTAAAAGTGCATGAAAACTATGCCGAAAGCATAAGTCAAATCACATGCATAACTGTAACACCTTAGAATGTGTTTAGTGGCTAGTTATATTTAAATAAAGGGTTTTTAATAAAATGTATACCAAATTGAGTTTCAAATATTTTTCCAACTTTAATAAATATTTTTCTAAAATTTTCCTAGGCTTGCACACACATGTGCATGTAAACTAGGGTTTTAAAATGAGGTAATACCATGATTAGCAACCATGGTGGGTTTAATCTTGGGGGTTAAGTCCTTTGGGTTTTAATTGAGTTTAATTAGTTTATGATGGTTGCTTTAATTTGAATTCCCCTTTTAGTGTTGACTTGGTGAGAATGAGAGAGAGAGAATGCATCATGGCAAAAGCCATGCTTGCATTTAATGAAGAGAGAGAATGGAGGGGTTGACATTTGGGGTTATGATTCCCTCTCATTCTTGTAATCTTTTCTCTCAACCTCACTCACCCACACTCACACTTCCCTCTTCTTCTTCTCCTTCTACTTGCTTGTGAGATTCCTTGAGGGTATAACCTCTTAACTTATTCCTACTTTCGCTTAATTGAGTAGATTAGCTTCGATTAGCGATAGTTTTGTGTATTTAGTGCTTTATGTGGTGATTGGTGGGAACCTTGACCAAGTGATGTTTAAAACGGTTCTAGTAGGTTGATGGAGTGTTGTTAGGGCCATATTAGCCCAGCTTAGTCCCCCAATTGCACTAAAATACCACCAGATTCCTAATTGATGCAATTCATCGTTTTTAAGTAAATTTTGACCTTCTGTAAACTGCTATCGACCCGGTGAGTTCAGAATAATTTTGAGAACAGTGCAATATAGTTGTTAGGTGCTGATCCTCCAGGTAGAACCCGACCCCCATACTTCTTGTGTAGGCCGCCGGATAATTCGATCTGGCCGCAAATTGCGGCCAGATGGGGAGGGTTTTGGTCCTATAGGTGTCTGCTGAGACCCTTAGACTCCTGGCACGTGTATTTTTGTGTTATTCTTGCTGTAGAAAAATCTGGAGCTATTTACCTATTTCTCGTATTTTAAACCTTCGCGACACGCGTGATACGCATGTGGTTTGGGATTTCTGCGTATCGCGATGCGTCAGGGTAGTTTCAGGCGCGTAATCACACGTTTTTACGTATCGCGCACACGCGCGCTTGGTTTGCGACACGGGTTTCTAGTTTGACCTTAATGTCACGTTTTTGTGGATTTGAGCTTATATGTGATATATTGTGTGATTCTAGGTTCGCAGGCGAGTGAGACGGACGCTGCGAAGAAAGGGAAGCAAGTCGTCGGCTACACTTAGCGCGAGACTTCAGTGAGTAGATTTAACATCTACGGGGATATCGCCCGCATGGCATTATGCGTCAGGGCTGATAGGACCTTATAGTTATACATTGCATTTTTCCTACATTGACTGTCATGTATACTACTGTTGCATACTGCATTCCCTGCTATATGTATGTAAACTTAGAATTGATAGAACACCGCACTATTACTAACGGTTCATGTTGCACGAGTACTAATCTGCATGTTACACACACACACACCGTTAGTAATTGCCATGACACACTCACTGTAGAATTGCCATGATTACATTGCTGTAGTTCATTTCATATATGATTCGTTATGATCTTCATAGAAATTGGGAGCCGCAAGATGTCTTTAAAAAACTGAAACTATTTTAAAAAGCGGTTCTCCCTTGTACCTACATTGTGACTTGATGTACATAGCATATCGCATTTGATTCACTCATTGGTGTTGGATTTCCATGAAATTTCTGGTTTTGAGGACCGTGGAATTATTTAAAGAAAAGATGCACTATTTGAAAACCCGGTCCCTCATGATATGATATTTTGATGCGTCCACCACGCGTTTTCTCGGTGCTGAGACGTGTGCTTGAAACCCGATTCGAGGAGTTGGATGATCCATTTGCGGGTTCGTGGTGGACCCGGTATGGTTCCCCGGGGCGAGAAATGTTTTTCGTGGAGTAGACGATGAGCCTGGCAGGGTGGCGAGTACCTACCGGTGATTGGTTGGACCTGGCGGTTGTCCGGAGGATACTGACCAGAGTCGAGAGATGGATGCGGGATGATCCGTATTGCCGGGGCCGAGGGCCGATACCGCAGACGGAGCCCGTGGGCTGATCCGGACTGACGGAGCCCGATATATGAGGATTTGCGTGTCGATGCAGGACACAAGTATTTTATGATATTTTGAGTGCCGATGTTAGGCACTCGTGATTTTCAGAGATTTCCAGGATTTGAGGGCCGAGGAGAGTGCCGGCGCCTGAGTTTATTTGGGGATTTGGGTGCAGTTTGGGGCACCGATTATGTTTCCATGTTGATATTTCCATGTAGATATTTTTTATCCCATGCTCAGCATTGTTTATCATGCATTTCATCCTGTAGTCGTTTTACCAGACAGAGCCTTTGCATGATTATTGCACTTACTACTTGTCGCATATAGAACTTACTTGCTGGCATATGTTAGAGTAGCGCAGTACGTGCATGCTCGCGATTACCTTTATATGTTATCTCTATTCACGAGTTGGCAACTCACCCCCGTTGTGCCACAGTATTTTCAGGTTGCCCTTCAGAGTAGTCGCGGCAGGCTGCCTTTTGCATCTTTTGGCTACAGATACCACTACAGTTGGTGCGAGAGCTGTTTTGCTTTTAGGTGGGTTGTGGTATCTGATTACTTTTATTGTACCCCTTTTGTATCTAGTATTCTCCATCTACCATATATGTACTGGACTTAGTGACAGTGTGAGGACGATGATGTATATTATGTATTCTGGTGTCGAGCTCGTAGGAGCCGACTGTTTTTATATGCAGTTTTTATTTCTGTGATGTCTACTTATTGCTTATTCTTCGCTACGGCGTCGTATATTACTCTTGTGATGATGGTTTCCGCCGTTGGGCGTGATTGCTCCCGTTTGGGGATGTTTCATTTCATTATATTTCATTTTCACTCATATCCTGTTTTATACCCGGTCTCGGGGCTACTTTTACGAAAGAAATGCTGCTAAAATTATTTAAATGATAACGTAACTTTAAAAGAACTTATTGAACTATTTAAGGTTTTCTAAATGTCTTAATTAAATGTTTTCAACACTCGCTACTTTTAAATGGTTTTGATTTCTGGGTTCGGCTTACTTAGTCGCGGTACGCCTGTAGACGTAGCGTGGTTAAGTGCTGGTCACGAGTCGAAATATTCGGGTCGTGACAATAACATAGGCATGAAATCAAAATCAACATATCGAATGACATCAAACCGAAGTCAGGTGCAACCGTGGTGCACAAAATACGTATTAATGCACTGCAAGCATATATGAACTATACCGAGTGCAACAACCAAATCGTGTACGTACCATATGCACAAAATCAACCCAGCGGTATGAAATCCATGAAATCATAAACATGTGCGATCAAGGAATAAAATGATATTAAGTGCAATAATTGTGCACAAATCATAAATCATTACAACGGTGTATAAAGCATATCTCAAGGGTAATAACTATGCACAAAATATGAATACCCAGTAGGTGCAACCATGGTGCACGAAAACAAATATCATGAAACTCAGTCATCAAGACTAAATCATGCGAATAGATCGCCCAAAATACCAAAATCCAAGGTGACGGATACGTGATAATCGAATCACCAAATCACAAATCATAAATACCGTCGTCGATATTTCCTCCTTCAAAGTCGAGAAGGTGTCGGTGCATCCAAACCTAGCAGAGCAAGATATCTACTTGCCTCCTGTTCATGGTCTGGCGTCTGGTGCTTTTAGGCTCTTGTCTCTCATTGTGCATTGCTAGATATATAGATCCTCGGCTCAACGGCCCAATGTGGAATGACGACGGAAACAGTCCCGCTCCGGCACATCCTCTAAAGATCTCTAGCCAACTATCTCGTCGACGATGTCGAACTTTGGCCTACTGGGTGTGCGCAATATGACCGCTCCTGGGTCTAAGTCTTCTCGTATAGTATTCCAGAAAGGTCCTATCGAAGTCTCTCTCAAATCTCATTTCTGCCGAACTGTCCGGAGGTTATCACCCTTTTCTATATCTGTTTCTTGTTCCGGAACGGCTGCATTCTCATCGCGACTCCTTCTGGAAGATATATCAATAATCAACGCCTCTGCATGCGTATCGCATCTCTGATATCAGCGGATTGGAACGTCGTCTTGTCGAAATCTCGTGCGAACTCTTTACTCCATCTTTTCTCTAATGTCGACTGCTTCGGACTCGTCTTTTCGTAGCTTTATGGACTGTGCTCCAACGACTATACTCGTATCTGGAGTCTCCCAAGCACTGTATCCCATCACATGATATCCGAAAGATGTCGAACCATTCGATCGATTCGTCAAAACCTCATAATCCCCTAAGAGCTCAACATCTTGAGTACAGTTTAATAATATCGAGTACATGCCACAGAACATATGGACCAACCGTAGAAGGGCAAACCTAAGCCTCACTAATGGCACCGCTGAACTGCCGCAAACCATAAGGTTTCAAAGCATTCTCATGGTCATTATGTCGAGTTAGGGTTTCATTCTTCTAGAGGGTCCATCGCATTACTTGCATTTGTCTCTGAATACTTTAAACTTGGAAAATGGGCTTTTGACATTCGATCGTCTCTATCGACTCTCAACGTACCCCCGTGAAGTCATCTCTAGCTGGAATCAATCAATCTGATGACCTCGCATCGGGGTAGGCAACGAATCATATGTCCTACTCCTTCCTCCATGGGTGACTAGCGATCTTCAATCATATCTCTAAGTACAACTCGTACTGCAATAGCTCTAACATCTGGGGAGATATCTCATCGTTCGCAGCAAAAACTGGCTCATTTGTCTGCACGCTGAACAATGCCTCAATCATTAAATAATCGGTGCATCGACGGTCATCACATTCTGGTTGGCCTCTATCAGTGGCTCAATCCTCTGGTTCTGATCTGCACGTCCGAGAAATCTCATAAAAGCGATCTATCAAATGCTCACGGCGTGAAAATACAATAAAATGACACCTCTATGCAATCGTGTGTCCCTCGAATCACGCCCTGGTCAGTCCTCGTCCGCGACGAGCTCGTGCTGACGCAACTCTAGCCGTAGCTCTCTCTGCCCGTGTAATCGTGGCAGAAAATACCATAAACCAATAATGATGAGGATAGATCATAGGAATGAATATAATACTGTACAAGGAAATGTACGTCCTAAGGCTTCTTAAGCGGAGTAGCGTATTGTAAGTATGCCGCGGAACATACACCCAGTACGTCACTCTACTTAAGTCACCTACTCCATCAACCAAGGTCAACCTACGCGACGAAAGTTCGGGTCTTATACCCCCTTGAATAAGTCTATGTTCTGTAAGGTCAAGCCTAAGTTCGGAATATATACAAACGCTCTAGGCTCCGCATAGTTAAACTTAGACTCGAACCAATGTTAACCTAGCGCTCTGATACCAACTTTGTCATGACCTGAAATGGCACGCGACTGGCACTTGAATCATATAAAGTCCATAGGACCCCATCTAATTCAAGTAAGCCAAGAAATCTCGAAAATCTAAACCATTTTAAATAATAAATGAAGGAAAACTGGTTTTAAAGAAGTGGTTTTAATAGCATAAGACGAATATGCATTTTTAAAATCGCAAGTTTTTTCGGAAAATTTCGGCAGAGTTTCCTTTGTAAATAATGGCCCCAAACGGGGTACAACATGAATAATATATGCACAATGATAAAAGGCATCCCCAAGCGGGAGCTAGCTCTTCGTCAATTGACGGTCACAACCACGGAAACAATATAATATACAACGCAGAAGGGCGAGGATCAAAACTTAAAAGGAAACTCAAAACATCAAGAAAACCATAATAATACAATGCACGACTCTAAGGTTGAAAGAATATACAATTGGTCTCTAAGTCAAATACATATACATGTCTGGTTGATGGAATTTTACTAGATACAACTGAAAATAAATAAGTACAATGGTGGTCACGATGCGAGTGAACCCACCTACCAAAGCAATCACCCTGAAAGGAAGCAGTGTGCCAGAAAGACGCAATGAAACCTGTACGGCAAAAACCTGCAAGAACTGTGGCACAACGGGGGTGAGTTGCCAACTCGTGAGTAGAAAACATCACAGAGCAGAAATCGTATGTATGGCTCAATCCTAGGTCAATACGATCAGCAATATAAATATCCTCAATATGATAAATTCTGAAGCATGATTAGGTAGCAAGGGTAAACATCTAACCATAAGTGTATTACAAAATGCTCGTGTCAGTGCCTCAGGTAGCAACATATCATAAATATGATGTGTCATCAATGAAATCAGTGTCAACTATAGCATTAAGTCTATAAGTATGTGGGTATCATCCAACTATATAATCAATGCCTGTATGCATGTGGATCTCGTCCACGTGTCAACCAATGACACAAAAACATCATGCATGTAGATACTGTAAGTCCACGTTGCCCACCCCGGTACTTGCTGGCAGGCGGAAAACAGAATAAAAATCGGATTTTTATGAGCTTAGGCAACATGGACTAGACTTTAAAGGATCTTTTCTAAACAAAAACTTGCTAAAGCTACCTAGAAACTAGCTAAGTGCTAGAAAGGTTATACCTTGGGCTTTATGTCCTTCTCTCCTTGCTCTTTGGAGTAGTGGAAGGAGGTCACCTTGTCTTCTTCTCCCGTTAAAGAAAGATCTATCCGAAAGCCTCAACCTTTGGCTTCAACTCCAAGCTAGAAGTAACTAGTGTTCAAGAAGTGCTAGTCCTTCAACCCTAGATGAGAGTAGAGATGATCAAGAGAGGGTTTTTCTCAAGCTCAAGTGTTTCTCAACACATGAGAGGGGAGAGCTTGAGGGAGAGGAAGAACAAGAGAGAGAAATGAAATGATAGAATGAGAATAGAATAAACCATTCTCACAAATATATGTGTATTATTTTAATTAGATAACTAGTAAGATAATTGTCATGGTTAATCATGACATGACCATTATCATTTCAATTTGCAAGGATCAAAAAGCATCTTCCAAAAGAAATGATGATGGTCAAAGTGTCAACCTAGGTCAACAAGTCAAGGAGGTCAAATGGTCAACAACCATAACCATGCACAATTATTAAACAAATTATCAATTAACTATAATACACACATAAGTATTAGGGTTAATAAAATGACAATAGCCATTAACCCTAATCAAGGTCCTCTCCCTCTGTCTCAAACAACTGTGCATACGCACCCGTATTCGTGATCCGAGGAACACGAATACAATGAGAAAAACCAATCCCAAATCATATACTAGGATCCGGCTTAAACCAAGCCCGCTAGTATAAACTGTCCGGACAGCAAACGTTCACAAGTGCGCGGATGTGAAAGAACCCTGTCGCAAAACCATGCGACCTCTACTCATTTTGCCTAAAGGCGAATAACTCTCTGTGTGGGACTCTAAAGACTCGACACTACGTTGGCAGTGGGTTTAACCACAGACCGCAAGCGGCACTAGCTGTACGTAACGGTCCCCAGGTAGATGTCGATAAGAAGACTGACGAGGTGAACCCCATCTGAACTCCTACTGAGCCTGTATGTGACAGTCTCCGTACAGTCCGGTCTGTTCGTCTGATACATCGCATGGAGGGCCTAGGGGGGCGGTGAACGTCAGTCCCCTAATAGCGGTACAAGTCGTGTCGGAGTGTAGCCCAGAACACCCTGAGATAACACTGGAAACCTACCAGTATATCTCGCTTGCCCTGGCCAGGGACTACTCGTGTAATGGCTCTCCTGGACACAGCGCGATGTCAACCCCCAATACCGGGAGAGACGAATCCTGTCTAACCGTCACTGCCTCCAAGTGCTTCGGGACTGCACCCAAAAACTACCTGTTTGCACGACTCCTTTGAGCCGTGGTAGGGTAGTAATCAAAGTGCAGTGGGAACACACTCGAGGCGAAGTGACAGTGTCAAGTCAACAGACTAAGCTGTACTCATGTCACCAGGGAACTGATAACTGACGAAAGGTATAATACCAACCAACAGTTCCCGACGAGTCCTGTCCATTGTACTCGTAACCTAACGAGCACCCGCATACTATCCCAAGTACGACGTACTAACGGCTGTGGGACAGACCGTCTCCCACACTGGGATGAGAAGCGCATACGCTAGTCTACTCCGGAGTATCGATGCCCTGTCTCGATAGTCCAACGACTAGGGACCTGTATAAGGATGTGCTTATAGATCACCCAGCTCCCACGAGTGTGAGCGCCATCACAACGCCGGTAATCAAGCAAAGATCCTAAGGGCTCTACCAATATGTATATCAGCAATATGCTAAAAGAAACACATGCACATATTAAAGCAGAGACAAACCTAGTAGCATACTAGCATTTCGAGCAAGATTGTATATACAACTGTGAATATCCCAAGCTTCCATTAAGTAATATACAAACTAGTATGATACAGTAATGGCCTCTAGGGCATATACACTAACAATCTCCCATTTGCACTAAGGCCATGTACTGGCGTATCGAAGACCTATCATCTCGATCAGCCGCTCGAACTGAGTCTGGAGCAAGGCCTTGGTGAACGGATCTGCTGTGTTATCCTCTGATGCAACTCTCCGGACCTCGATCTCCTGGCGATCCACGATCTCCCTGATCAGGTGATACTGCCTTAAGATGTGTCTGGATTTCTGATGGGACCTGGGTTCCTTCGCTAAAGCTATAGCCCCGTTGTTGTCGCAATACAGAGGTATTGGGTCAACAATGGACGGAACCACCTGAAGTTCTCTCAAGAACTTCCTCATCCAGACAGCTTCTTTTGCGGCATCAGATGCAACGATGTATTCCGCTTCCATAGTCGAGTCAGCAACGGTTTCCTGTTTGGAGCTCTTCCAACACACCGCCCCTCCATTGAGGGTGAAGACAAAACCCGACATGGACTTGGAATCATCCTTGTCACTCTGGAAGCTGGAGTCAGCAAAGGCCTCAATCTGCAAGTCTTTTCCGCCATACACCAAGAACATCTCCTTAGTCCTTCTCAGGTACTTGAGAATGTTCTTTACTGCTATCCAATGTTTCTCCCCAGGGTTTGACTGATACCTGCTTACCACACTCAGTGCATAAGCCACATCCGGTCTGGTACACAACATCGCATACATTATAGAGCCTACCGCAGAAGCGTAGGGTATAATAGACATGCGATCCCTCTCCAAATCAGTCTTGGGAGACATCTCTTTGGAGAGGGTGATCCCGTGACAAGCCGGTAGATTACCGCGCTTGGAATCTTCCATACTGAATCTCTTCAGTATGGTGTCGATGTACCTGGACTGCGAAAGCCTTAATATCCTCTTGGATCTGTCATGGTAGATCCGGATACCCAGAATGTATGAGGCATCACCCAGGTCTTTCATGGAGAACCTGTGTGACAAGAACCCCTTGACAGATTGTAGCATAGGAATGTCATTTCCTATTAAGAGAATGTCATCCACGTATAAAACGAGGAATACTACAGTTCTCGCTACAAATCTACAATACATGCATGGTTCATCTGGATTTTTGATAAAGCCAAATTCCTCGACCGTCTCATCAAAACAGATGTTCCAACTCCGCGATTCCTGCTTTAGTCCATAAATGGACTTGAGCAACTTGCACACCTTTCCGCTGCTCCCACTCTGAATGAAACCCTCTGGCTGATCCATATAGTCACACTCCTCTAAATGTCCATTTAGAAAAGCTGTCTTTACGTCCATCTGCCAAATCTCATAATCGTGGAAGGCAGCAATGGCAAGAAGGATCCGAATGGATTTCAGCATAGCTACTGGAGAAAAAGTTTTGTCATAGTCCAAACCAGGTCGCTGACGAAAACCCTTTGCTACCAGTCTAGCTTTATAGGTCTCAACCTGTCCATCTACACCAATCTTCCTTTTGAAGATCCACTTGCATCTTACGGGTTTCACCCCGTCTGGAGCAATGTCCAACGTCCATACTTTGTTGGTGTACATGGACTCCATCTCGGTCCGCATTGCATCCAGCCATTTTACCGAGTCGACGCTCTGAATGGCCTGCTGGATGCTAGTAGGCTCATCACAATCTATGATGCAATCCTCTCTATCCCCGTCAATGAGAAAACCGTAGTATCTCTCGGGCGGATGAGACTGCCTACTACTCCTGCGGAGTGGCGTGGGAATGTCCTGATCTTTCGAACCCTCTGGTCCTACTAAGCTTTCAGTAATAGCTTGTGGTTCTGGAATTTCTTCCAGTTCTTTTGCGCTCCCACTTGTTTCTTTTTCTAAGAACTGATGTTCCAGAAAATGGGCATTTCGAGAAACAAGGACTTTTTGTTCCTCTGCGTAATAGAAAAGATACCCCCTAGAGTTCTTTGGGTATCCCACAAACTTGCACAGTACTGAGCGTGCCTCTAGTTTGTCCGCATGCTGCTTTTTGACATAAGCTGGACTCCCCAAATCTTCAGGTATTGAAGATAGGGTTTCTTTCCACTCCATAACTCATATGGTGTGGTAGGCACAGTCTTAGTGGGAACTCGGTTCAAAAGGTATGCAGCTGATTCTAGCGCATATCCCCAGAACGATCGCGGCAACTCAGCGTTACTCATCATGGACCGCACCATATCCAATAGGGTTCGGTTCCATCTCTCCGATACACCATTATGTTGCGGAGTGTATGGAGGAGTAAGCTGAGAGAGAATTCCATTCTCTTTTAAGTAACCCAGGAACTCGGCAGATCTTAGAGCCTTAATACTTTTGCCTGTTTGTTTTTCTACTTCATTCTTATATTCCTGAAACTTATCAAAAGCTTCGGATTTATGCTTCATTAAGAAGACATGTCCGAACCTTGAGAAATCATCCGTAAAAGTAATGAAGTAAGAATAACCGCTTCGCGCATGTGTAGACATTGGACCGCACACGTCGCTGTGTACGAGTCCCAAAAGCTCGCTCGCTCTTTCTCCGTGTCCAGTAAACGGAGTCTTTGTCATCTTTCCTCTGAGACAGGATTGACAAGTTGCATACGATTGATATTCGAACGGATCCAAATATCCTTCTGTGTGTAACTTAGTCAACCTTCTCTGATTGATATGACCCAGTCTACAATGCCATAAGAAAGTTTTATTGATTTCTGGAGACTTTCTTTTGTGTGTATTCTGGACATTGAAAATCTGTGGTTGGTTTAATACGTATATACCGTTGTTCAATGTACCTGACCCAATCAAAGCTTGATTAAGGTGAATGTTCACTACATTACTTACAAATGCAAATTCATAACCTTCTTTAGATAATAAAGATACAGAAATGATATTACGGGTTGCATTTGGTACATAGTAACAACTACGCAAAACCAAAAAATGTCCATCCGACAATCCCAGGTGATAGTCCCCCACGGCCTCAGCATCCATGCTAGCACCGTTTGCAACACTTAGGGTCATGTCACCTGCCTTCAAAACTCTACGCTTTCTCAACGCCTGCAAAGAATTACAGATATGAGATCCTGATCCGGTATCCAATACCCAGGAAGTAGAGTTTAGTGATAGACAGTTTTCAATAACATACACACCTGAAGCTGAAGCTGCAACTCGCTTCAAATCCTGTGTTCTGGCTTTCCAAGCCTTGCAATCCTGTTTCCAGTGACCACTTTTGTGACAATAGAAGCATTCTTCCTTCCCCACCAGCTTTCCCGCTATCTTTGTTGCTTTTCCTTTTCCCTTCGTATCCACTTTACCGACACCGCCTCTTGGTTTGGCGGGGGCTTTCTTCTTCTTACTCTTGGCTTTCGCCCTGGATCTAGAAGAGGAAGATCCTCCTACAAACAAAGTGGATGTCTCCCTACCTTTCTGTAGGGTGCCCTCAACACTCCTCAACATGTTCAGAATCTCGGAAAGTTCAACCTCCTTTCCTTGCATGTTGAAGTTAAGAATAAACTGGGCGTAAGTGGAAGGAAGGGACTGGAGAATCAAATCAGTATAGAGTTCATTCTCCAACGTGGTCCCAAGGTCCGCGAGCTCCTCAATGTAGCCAATCATCTTAAGCACGTGTTCCGCTACCGATGATCCGATGGCCAACCTTGCCGAAAACAACTTCTTCGACACTTCGTATCTTGCGATACGAGACTGCTCTCCATACAGTTCTTTTGTATGAAGAAATATGGACTTTAGGTCCATATTCTCGTGCCTCCTCTGATGTTCATTGTCCATCGAGGCTAGTACGAGGCATCTGGCCTTCGCGCAATCTATTTCCCAGGTCTTGTAGATTTCCCTATCTACGACACTGGTTTTGGGACCTGGGACAGGGGGAGATTTGGTGGTAAGGACATACCCCAACTTGTCGTAAGTGATTGCCATCTTGACATTCCTGAGCCAATCTTTGTAGTTTGGCCCTGTCAATATATTTTTATCTAGTAATAACTTAAGTCCGGTCGTCTTGAATGGTCGCTGCAATTAGGAGAGAGAAAAGAAACACTTTAGCATGATGCTCTTGCAAGTTTAGAGTGGTTCTTAGTTTGTCTAAACTGGATGGCTCCCACTGTCTCTCGAATCCCTTCTCAAACCGTAAAGAAAGGATTAGTCAGGATCACCCTCACCGTACAATACTTGCTTAACCGTTCAGCCAGGCCAGTGTCGGTACTTCGAGGGAGGTTTTCCAATGCTTTCGCGAAGTTCCTTAATTAAGTAACCTCTTTTCCCTGTGGGCGTAGCCCCGCTAACACCTTTCTAGACACCTACTAAGTTTATAGCATTGATCGTTAAGTGAGAGTTTTTCTGAGGAGTAGCATATACTCACAGTAGGATCGAGATCCAAATATCATCGCGTGATAAAATCGAAGGAATCCTACCAGAATCATCACTCCAAATGGTATGCAACGCTAGCAAGTTTCAGTACTTATGAAACTCCCGATGTGGATTTTTGCCCCATGCTCTTATGACCTTGGCGTGAGGTCAAAATGTCATAAGTCACATCAAGTTCTTCCCATCATTATCCCGGTTAATTTGAACCCACCCGTACCTACCCTTGACGTAGGCCAAAATGGCAGTACGACTGTCTCAAACCAACGCATTCTATCTATGCAACAGATAAATATCTGGCAGCTACCAATCACTATGCCTTGGCGTGAGGTCAAAATACATAGCTTGAATACTACCGTATATTTAACTGAAATGATGGAGGGCTACGGATGGTTTTGGCGAAACCGTGAACGTAGTGAACTTGATATAATCGATGGAATGAGATAGCTCTTAAAAGGAGTGGTTCAAGCTCCGCGTTTAAAAGTTTAGTTTTGAAAAGAACCGAGTAGTTTTCAAAGTGTTCCAATCGACTTTTACTTGGTTTATTTTCTTGCATTAGTTCTTTTAATGCGTCCCATCATTTAATCCTACCATTGCAGAAAACAACCAAAATATGACGTACGCTTATGCCATTCGCATTCGCCACGGGGCCCCGTCATCACCCGTTAGGTTACTTAACTAACGACAGAGCGGGGGCTGGGCTAGCGCGGCTGTAAAACATAAGCAACACCTAAATAGTTATTATATATAAATATATAGCAAGGATAGACATTACAGATCACAGATGAATACATTGGATATACTAGGAATCCGCAATCCGTTCAAGCCTGGAACGAAAAGCAGATTACACGGTCGCGGTGAATAGCCAATACCCCACCCAAGACCCCTACGGGTGCGGCAAACTACCCGCCAAGTACCCGAAGCGAAGCAACCTCCCTCACCACCGTGAGTAGGCCACTCGGCACTTCGAGATACCCGGTAGTTTGTGCACCCCTCCATGGGTCTATCCTAGGAGCAAAAACAGTAAAAAGAATTATACAATGACGGCTACAACCCCGACCCGGTTGTGCGGCCAAACAAATAATAATATTACATCAATTTACATATTACAATGAATGAAAGAAAAGAAACACTCATCTCACATCCACCCCGGCTATTCACCCGCGACAATCTAACCCATTCATATACACATACTAATATCAAACACAGATCACAGATATGTCTAACCCCGACTAATCGACATATAGCGATTAGCCGACGTTCAATACATACAAACATCACAGATATAACCTTTTAGTCAAAGTGTATTGAAGTTCGAAAAAAATAAGGATTTATAGTCCCTCAAAAACAAATTTCTATTCTGGAAAATCTGGGCACATATAAACTATCTTAAAAATCCTAAAACCAAGTCATATGAAAACTGCACCAAACTCGACTCAGTGAAGAGTCAAAACGGCGGCGGTTCCGCGGCAATAGCTTGCTATTGCCGCTGAACCACGGCGGTTTAGACAACTCACTGGACCGGGTTTGCTGTGTTTCTTAAGAAAACCCTGAGATGATTTTTGGAGTATAACAAATTTTGTTTTGACCAGAATTTTTTTTACAGAAACTTAGGGTTTCGAAAACTTGGTTTTTCGATTTTTTCGTTTCAAACTTCGACACACTCCACTACCTAACTAGTTTATGTTTAGTTAGGCTCTGATACCACTGTAAGTCCACGTTGCCCACCCCGGTACTTGCGGGGAGGCGGAAAACGGAATAAAAATCGGATTTTTATGAGCTTAGGCAACATGGACTAGATTTTAAAGGATCTTTTCTAAACAAAAACTTGCTAAAGCTAACTAGAAACTAGATAAGTGCTAGAAAGGTTATACCTTGGGCTTTATGTCCTTCTCTCCTTGCTCCTTGGAGTAGTGGAAGGAGGTCACCTTGTCGTCTTCTCCCGTCAAAGAAAGATCCACCCGAAAGCCTCAACCTTAGGCTTCAACTCCAAGCTAGAAGTAACTAGGGTTCAAGAAGTGCTAGTCCTTCAACCCTAGATGAGAGTAGAGATGATCAAGAGAGGGTTTTTCTCAAGCTCAAGTGTTTCTCAACACATGAGAGGGGAGAGCTTGAGGGAGAGGAAGAACAAGAGAGAGAAATGAAATGATAGAATGAGAATAGAATAAACCATTCTCACAAATATATGTGTATTATTTTAATTAGATAATTAGTAAGATAATTGTCATGGTTAATCATGACATGACCATTATCATTTCAATTTGCAAGGATCAAAAAGCATCTTCCAAAAGAAATGATGATGGTCAAAGTGTCAACCTAGGCCAACAAGTCAAGGAGGTCAAATGGTCAACAACCATAACCATGCACAATTATTAAACAAATTATCAATTAACTATAATACATACATAAGTATTAGGGTTAATAAAATGACAATAGCCATTAACCCTAATCAAGGTCCTCTCCCTCTGTCTCAAACAACTGTGCATACGCACCCGCATTCATGATCCGAGGAACACGAATACAATGAGAAAAATCAATACCAAATCATATACTAGGATCCGGCTTAAACCAAAGCCCGCTAGTATAAACTGTCCGGACAGCAAACGTGCACAAGTGCGCGGATGTGAACGAACCCTGTCGCAAAACCATGCGACCTCTACTCATTTTGCCTAAAGGCGAATAACTCTCTGTGTGCGACTCTAAAGACTCGACACTACGCTAGCAGTGGGTTTAACCACAGACCGCAAGCGGCACTAGCTGTACGTAACGGTCCCCAGGTAGATGTCGATAAGAAGACTGACGAGGTGAACCCCATCTGAACTCCTACTGAGCCTGTATGTGACAGTCTCCGTACAGTCCGGTCTGTTCGTCTGATACATCGCATGGCGGGCCTAGGGGGGCGGTGAACGTCAGTCCCCTAATAGCGGTACAAGTCGTGTCGGAGTGTAGCCCAGAACACCCTGAGATAACACTGGAAACCTACCAGTATATGTCGCTTGCCCTGGCCAGGGACTACTCATGTAATGGCTCTCCTGGACACAGCGCGATGTCAACCCCCAATGCCGGGAGAGACGAATCCTTTCTAACCGTCACTGCCTCCAAGTGCTTCGGGACTGCACCCAAAAACTACCTGTTTGCACGACTCCTTTGAGCCGTGGTAGGATAGTAATCACAGTGCAGTGGGAACACACTCGAGGCGAAGTGACAGTGTCAAGTCAACGGACTAAGCTGTACTCATGTCACCTGGGAACTGATAACTGACGAAAGGTATAATACCAACCAACAGTTCCCGATGAGTCCTGTCCAGTGTACTCGTAACCTAACGAGCACCCGCATACTATCCCAAGTACGACGTACTAACGGCTGTGGGACAGACCGTCTCCCACACTGGGATGAGAAGCGCATACGCTAGTCTACTCCGGAGTATCGATGCCCTGTCTCGATAGTCCAACGACTAGGGACCTGTATAAGGATGTGCTTATAGATCACCCAGCTCCCACGAGTGTGAGCGCCATCACAACGCCGGTAATCAAGCAAAGATCCTAAGGGCTCTACCAATATGTATATCAGCAATATGCTAAATGAAACACATGCACATATTAAAGCAGAGACAAACCAAGTAGCATACTACCATTTCGAGCAAGATTGTATATACAACTGTGAATATCCCAAGCTTCCATTAAGTAATATACAAACTAGTATGATACAGTAATGCCCTCTAGGGCATATACACTAACAGATATCATAAAACATATGCATGGAAGTATGAGGATATAAATCAACGTGTGTCCCTCGCGACACATCAAAATCATGGAACCTGAGTGTCCAGCATCGACACTCGAAAACATCATGAAACCCGTGCCCAACATCGGCACGTAAATCCTCATATATATAGGGCTCCGTCAGTCCGGATCGGCCCATATCATCTCTCAACTCCGGTCGGTATCCTCTGGATATCTGCCGAGCCCAAATACAATCACCGGTAGGTAGTAGTCCCTCTGCCATGCTCACCGTCTGTATACACAACATCCCTTTCTTGCCTCGGAGTACCATACCGGGTCCTCCATGTACCCGCACACGGCCCACGACTCCTCCTCGCATGTGGTATATATATATATATATATATATATATATATATATATATATATATATATATATCAGAACCGATGAAACTTATGGTGGACGCACTGAAATATCATATCAAGAGAAACCGGGTTTTTAAAACAGTACATACTTTCCTTTGAAATACCGACGGTTCTCAAATCCAGAAATATCATGGAAACAACATATCTCAATGCGTATAATCTTAAAGCATGCCGTATGCGACATATAACAGAATGTAAGTATATCCGTATATCATGCAACATGGAACAGTAATATGCACATATCGAAGGAAAACCGCTCTTGTAAAATGAATCCAGTTTTAAAATATATCTTGCGGTTCCCAAATCTCCAAAATCAAGCTAGAATCATCTATGTACGTGCAAATAGGTATGTAAGCAAGTATGAGTGTACAAAATGTCTGTGTGCCAATATGGATGTACATGTAGGTACATACGCAAGTACGAGTGTACAATATGAATGTGTGCCAATATGGATGTACAAGTAGGTATATACGCAAGTATGAGTGTACAATATGCATGTGCGCCAATATGGATGTACCGGTAGGTATATACGCAAGTATGAGTGTACAATATGGATGTGAGCCAATATGGATGTACAAGTAGGTATATACACAAGTATGAGTGTACAATATGCATGTGAGCCAATATGTCATGCAAGGGGTCATATCCTGATGCAACAGTCCTACTGTGTAGTGACATGGCAGTTATCAATGATGAAGTGAGTGAGCCGGCAAGCAGGTGTACGTGGAACATACGCATCATCGATAATGGTGCTGGTGTCCTGATAGCATGGGTTTAATATAGCAATAAACACATTTGAACATGCAACGCGATGCGAATAGAAAGAATATGTGGAAAATGAATAATAAAAACAACAGTGAAGAATCTACATCAATATATAAATGTCATACAGTTTTTGCCATTTGAAATAAGACGAATCATGGTGTTTAGAAAAATAAGGGTTTCGGTGTTTTTAAGAAAAGATGCATCTTTTGAAAATATTCGTAGAATCCCTTGGCCTGTCTTTAAAATACTCACGATTCGTTAGTTTTGAAATAGGTATGACTCGAGTCTGCTCTAACATCTATAAGCACTACAGAACTAAACGAACAGTCTAACCGAAAGGATAAGGGAAACCACCTAAATCTGAGTCGATATACATAGAAATATAATAGTCGGTGATCCCGCCTCAATAGTATCAAATACGATACAATATACAATATGACATCCTCGAGTCAAGAGTGCGGATCTATCATCAATATATAGCTCGTTCGTAAATCCATCGTACGGCATCCCAAATCTGGGTACGGGTCGAAATATCACATTCATCTCATCATTTACCTGGTATCCTTATCATCATATCTCATGAACTGGGGTACTGATCTAAGTCTAATACCATATATATATATATATATATATATATATATATATATATATATATATATATATATATATATATATATGCGTGTATGAAAACACACGCCTAAAAGCCTGCTAAAATCTCATATCGTATCTCATAATACGAATCTAAACATATCACTGATCTCGTGGCATCATACCCAATCTCATCGACTCATCTCCAAATATCATCCACTATCCTCATTATCCATGTGTGTGTATATATACATATATATATATACATATATATATATATACATATATATATGCCTAGTCCCATACCGATGTGTGTGTATGTGTATACGTATCCCCATATACGAAAAAGTAATAACAATAATGCATGCAAGGGTATGTGTGTGTGCGCGCGCAAACCTACCCTATGGTTCGCGACTAAGAAATCAACCATGACACTATCATCTAAATTCACAACACATCTGTAAATATATAACATATCATCAACTACACTACGAACTGCGGGGGTGCTATACACCAACCACCCGACTTTCCCCGTAGATGTGTATCTACTGACCTTGAGTTTCGCTTGCCGATGCCGACGTCGTCACGCGCTTGCTTGGTCTCGAAGTCCACATGGGGGTACCTACATGTTACAACGTATCGTATCGCATTAAAATCCAAATCGAAACCAAAACGACACGCTAAAAGCCTATAGGTTAGAACCTATGGACTACATTTTCAAAACCACCAAATAACACTTGATATAGACGTACAAACATTACGTGATCGAATACAATACCAAATATCAAAACTGGAATTCGTAAACAACACTAAATACAAGGCAGAAACCAAGAATACATGCTCCATATTTTAGTTCAGGGAAAACCAAGGTGCACAAACAACACTGGGGTGATATATAGGGTATATATGACCTAAAGAAGTAACCTGGGCACCTACCTTGACCAAGTGGCCGGCCACATCCTCAAAAATTCCGGCCAGCTCGGTTTTGGGTGGGTTATGGGGTTCGTCTTGCAAAAGGGGGTTCCTAGGGTCAATTCTAGTCCTCTGGTATTGTTTGCTTAACTTGTAATTAGCCCAGGTTATCCCAGATTCCTCTGCACACCCTAAAACTCACAAAACCGATATGGAAAGTTTTTGTTGTTAGTAATTTGGGTTTCAGTTGGGTTTGGCCAGGGTTTCTATCATTATAGGGGGTCTAAGGTCACCAATAAGGCTCAAGTTCACTAACACAACTCAATTATTACCCCAACCCTCTCTAGAAATCTTCAAACTTCACAAAACACCACTTAATCACATCTAAACATGTACTTGTGCTAAAGTGAAAGAAAAGACACACAAATGGTGAAGAGGTTACCTCATTTGGCACTCACGAATCCCCTTGAGCATCAAAATCCCATTTTTCTTTGTCCAAAGTGTAGCTTGTGAGATGTGCATGTTTTTTGTGAAGAGGAGGTGGACTTTGGATGAAGTTTTGAAGCTTGAATGAAGAAGAAGAAGAAGAAGAAGAAGGAGAAGGGTAAAGGGAGGGGATGCTGCTGAATAAGCTTGGAGGGAGTGAGGGAAAGAGAGAGAGTGTCCAAGGTCAAAGCACCATGCCTCATAACTACCCCCCATGCTTATTTGTTTACTCTTTTCTTTTTCTATTCTTTTGTTATCTTTTCTTTTACTCAATTAAAACAACAACCATGTTATAAATAACATGAAAGAAAAGCCATGACAATGTGTAACAAGTGCTAAAAATGACATGTGCATGTCATGTACACAAAACACGTTAATGCACGATTAACGATATTTAATCGCGATTAGCACAAAATTAGTGTATAAAAATTCAAAAAATTTCATAATTTGATTCAATCATATAAAGCACTCTCTTTTTTTAGTAATTTCAAAAATTTTCCAATTTTTTTCCAATTTATCGGTATTTAATTATACCGCCTTATTAAAATATTCATTATTTAATTATAAAAATTTCCAAAAATAATATTTTATTTTTTTTGAAATGTCACAGCCGGTATCAGTCAAACCCTGGGGAGCAGCACTAGACAGCAGTAAAGAACATTCTCAAGTACCTGAGAAGGACTAAGGAAATGTTCTTGGTTTACGGCGGAAAAGACCTCCAGATCGTGGCCATTGCTGACTCCAGCTTCCAGAGTGAAAAGGATGACTCCAAGTCCATGTCACGTTATGTCTTTACACTCAATGGAGGGGAGGTCTGTTGGAATAGTTCCAAGCAGGATACCGTTGCTGACCCGACGATGGAAGCGGAGTATATCGCTGTTTCTGACGCTGCAAAAGAAGCAGTCTAGATGAGGTAGTTCTTAACAGATCTTCAGGTGGTTCCGTCCATTGTTGATCCAATAGCTCTGAATTATGACAACAACGGGGATATAGCATTAGCAAAGGAACCCAGGTCCCATCTGTAATACCCAGTTCCTTTAAAAGTAATTTTCGTATTTATAAATAAACATTTTCTATATTTTTCCTATTTAAATATTTCTATTATTTTTCTCTATTTAATATTTCTATTTTTCCTAACAGTACCCATACCCAACCCAATTCCTTCTCTCTCTCATTTCTTTTCTTTCTTCTTTTTTTTCTCTTCTCCTTTCCCCCAAGCCGGCCCATCCAATGGCCTACTCACTCAAGCCCGACCCGACATGCACGCCCGACCCATACTTCACCCAATTCTTCTTCTTCTTCTCGTTCTCCTTTTCTCGCTCTTCGCGCCAACTCCCCACTTCTCACACCCGCTTCCCACGACCAGCTCCCCTCTCTCGCCAACGCCTCCCTTTCTTCTCGCAACTGCTCCTCACGACCCATGCTCACACCGCGACGGCCGCACCCACTCCCCTTTACTACCTCCGCTCCTCTGCTATGAAGCCGACGACCCCAACAACCCCCGCACGATGCGCTCCCTCCCACAACTGCTCCTCACCCCAACGATCCCCCTTGCCTCCCTCGTCCTCGCTTCCTTCTCACAACCGGCCCCTCTCCTCACTCCTCCATTCCTCCACTCGCGAAGCCCTCTCGAACTCTTCACCTCCCCGAAACATCACCTTCTTGCTCTTACCCCCTAAGTTCTAAGGCCGACCCCCCCTCACAACCTCTTCTCGCTGCCTGCTGCCGCCACCGCACCTCCAGGCAACCACCGCACCGCCAAGTCCCCACGAGCTTCAACCTTCACCCTCTATCAAGCCCAAGTCGAGCCTCCTCCCACCATCGCCTTCTCCTTCGTCATCATCCCCGATCCCTCACATCACCTCTATCTCATCGACACCGCCATCATCGATGTAGGCTCCCTCTTCTTCCTCCATACCCGAGTAACCCCGCACTGCCGCGGCATCACCAGAGCCTTTCTCCTCCTCCAACCTTCCCTCCAGCAACCGAGCAACCCACCGCACTCCGTAACCTCCCGCAGCGAAGCACTCTTTTACTCATCGCCGCCGCCGGCTAACACTACCGTCGAGCAGCCACCGCGACCACCACCTTGAGCTGCCTCACCTCCTCCATCTCTAGAACGCATCAAGCTGAGAACCCCCTTTGGCCAAGCACCATTTGTATCAAGCCGAGCTTATGCCAGTGATCAAACCCTGCCACCGCCGCTTCAACTCGACGGCGATTCGACGACGTGCGCCGAATGTTCGATCAAATGACGAAACGAGATTCCTCATGAGTTTTTGCTGTGAAACATTTCCCCGAGGCAAGTATTCCTTGCTCTAACGTGATGTTACCGCTATTTTCCTCCCCATATGCATCATCGATCATCTATTGTTGTATATTTTGCATATGTACATGATTTTGCTGTGAAAATAGTTTTATTAATGTTCAGTTTTTGTGGAATATTATATCGCGCAACCAAGTTGTGGATTTTTTGTGGGTTACTCTGTCTAGAGTTTGATAATTTGGTCTAATTGAAACTTATAGGGGACTCGTAGATCTGTTGTCCTGTAAATTTTGGTTGTATTAGGTGGAGCGTCGGATTTAATACATATTTTTGAATTGAATGTTGTGTTCTGGGAATTCCACATTTCTGGGTGTTTCCTGCAGTCATCTTGTTGCTAGGTTTTGGGCTTGAATTCGTGATGATAAGGTGATCTTGTTTCCATGGAAGTTGTATAACTTTTCCGGTTGATAATCATGGATATATGATTTATTGTATTTGGACATCGGATTTAGGAGATATCGGCTGGCTGTCCAGTGAGTTTGAGCGGTGACATCCTTTTGCGATTGTATTTATACTAGGAGATTGTTGATGATATTCTAGGATATGAAACTAGACTCATTGATCTTATTATAAAAACTTGGTTTTGGATTCAATGATCTTGCTTTCCATTTTTAAAGGAATTTCTAAGTGAGGCTAAATTCCGCATATTTTATGGATTTGGATCCATTTTGGATTTCCTTTTTTATCGTGACATCTTGTTTACTCTTGATTTCTCACGCTGTTACGTGCATATGCATCACTTGATCTCTTGCACATTACATGATTGATCTCGCGCATGCGTACTTGTTCATATTTACTTGACTATCCATGCTCACTCGATTAAGTGCATATTACGTGTTCATTACTTGCATCAAATTTGGCAGTCACAATTTTGATGGTTGTGTATTTCATAAAAGATAATACATATTGAGCCAAGCCTCGTGGTTGTTGAGCCCAAGCTCCACTTCAAGCCCAAGCATCCCATCTCACCGAGCTCACCTCGTTGTTGTTGCCACGGTCGTGCCATTACCGGTGTCGTGTCGTTACTGCCGCCTCGTTGCGCCGTTGCCAGGCAAGTTTCCGAACTTGCTATCATGCTATACTGAAATATACTTATGTATGCGTACGTAATAAATCATTATAAAACCCCATAGTTGTGGTTATTAAAACTCGATAATCATCTTTTGATATTCATATTTATATTTGTTCCGATCACTTAAAATTCCTGTTTCGTGATATATAGATCGCGTACGGATAAATAACTACATGTTGGAATCTAAAAGTTAATGTTTATATATTGAAACAATATCCCTGAGAACCGATGCTAAGTCTGGAATTCCCCGTGCATATCATGTTGTATAATTGATAGTAAATTGAATACAAATAGAAATACGATCTTCTATGGCTTGTATCGAAGCCAACAGATAAACCTACAGAATCCCATAGTTTATCTTTGCATTTTGATAGGTTGTAACGATGAATACTGAGGCGATTCGCGGCCCTAAATTGCGGTCCAGGGCAGCGTTCGTTTTGGATACCTTGTTTTGGAACATCTGTATACCACTTATTTAAACTGAAAATGCACGGATCCCCATATGGTCGCATAGATAATTTAGTTATCTAACCCGTGAATCTGGTCCCGTGTCGTTTCACCGTCATTTGATATTTAATTTGTATTTTAGAATACTGTGGTGTTCTGCAGTTTCTGCAATGACCCCTCTTACACCAGCACCTTGTACATAATCTAACTTCTAATACAGGAATCCTATTGATAATCCGTTTAATGCGTTGGAAATATAACAGAAAAATCTACAATTAGTTGAACTGTAGCATCACCTAATTATGCTCCCAAATGCGAGTAGAACGTGTTACGAAACGGACTTCCAGTTTAGAAATTGGATTTCCAGCAGTGAACACTTAAAATGAAATGGCCATAACTAGCAAACCTGAAACCTGATTGACACGAAACCAATTGTGATGGATAGATAACTAAATATACTGCTTACCCCTTTTATATTGTTTTGCTTAATTCTGCAAGCATGATTTATAGTAAATTATGCAAGTGGTAAGACACCGGTTGCTGATATTTTATTCATATCGTAATTATTGCATTCTCATTATATCATGTAGAGGTCATATACATTGGTAACCTAGTGATCTTGTATATTACCCAGTGATAGATATTAGTGTTGTGGCAAGTACGTTAGTGTTAAAGCGTGAATGAATAAGTGAAGTGACACGTACTTGTACACAATCAGCGAACTCAGTTAATTTTTTGCATTGTCGACGCCTATGGGGCATATGTAGTGTAACTATAACTTGTATGAGACGGTTATGGATGTACTTATATTAGTGTCATAGGTAAGGCGTCAAACGCTGTCCATTTATCTCGGGTACCAGTCGAGACATGCTTAATGGAGATCCTGTTTCCAGTTCTCGCATAGACTTGTCATGGACCGACTAGTATTCGGATTCATAGTTGGTATTTGATGTAAACCACGAGATGTGGGGTAGTTTGAGTGTGAGTTCAACGGAATCTCGGAAGTCCCATTGCCGGCATATACAGCGATTCTGGGACTCATATGGGTGATATTACTAATTATTAACCAGCGTTTCGGGCCCGGGTTCCCTTGCTCCTGGGGCCCTACCCTTGGATTAGGAACACTCCTGCGTGGTTGACTCTCACACATGGAATGACGATAGGTTTAGCAACCTGGAAAGTGAGACTCAGGGACTGAAAGGTTTAGTGACATGTACATGCATTGATACTGATTCGGTATACCTGCTTTATTGTTTACATGTACTGGTTACTTCATGCTCATGTCATCACTCCATGCTTACTGTTTCATATTCATCATTATTGCACGTGTTTACATATGTATTTATATATATTGCTATTGTGTCGTTCTGACGACCTGAGTATGCATGCTCAGAGTGAGAAGTGGATTTAGCTTGGATCAGGACCTGACGCACCTCGAGGATATTGCGGACATCTAGATCAGCGACACCAGCACTATCTTTCTTTTGACTCTATTTGGTTAGTTTTATATCTGTTTGATTTAGTGAACGCATTTCTCATTACCTGTGCATCGATTATGGATTACCACGTAAAGCTAGAAGCCGAAGTGTGACTACGACAGGATGTTTCCTCAACCGTAGGAGCATGGCTGGCCTTGTCAACCTCTCGTATTCCGTATTTTGAGAAGCGGGGTGTGACATGGTTTTGTTGGTATCAGAGCCAGGTTTGCTATGATTGGGATTTCAGTTTCCGTGTAGGGATTGTTAGTGTATATGCCCTAGGGGCCATTATTGTATCATACTTGTATGTATATTACTTAATGGAAGCTTGGGATATTCACAGTTGTTTATACAGTCTTGCTAAAAATGGTAGTATGCTACTTGGTTTGTGTCTACTTTAATATGTGCATATGTTTCTAGTAACGTATCACTTATACATATTAGTAGAGCCCATAGGATCTTTGCTTGATTACCAGTGTTGTGATGGCAGTCACACTAGTGGGGGCTGGGTAGTCTATAAGCAACATCCTATACTTGTCCCTAGTCGTAGGATTATCGAGACATGGCATCAATACTCCGGCGTAGACTAGTGTGTACGCTTCTCATCCCAGTTGGGGAGATGGTCTGTCCCACAGCCATCAGTACGTCATACTGGAGATTCTATACAGGTGCTCGTTAGGTTACGGGTAAAGCGGACAGGACTCGCAGGGGAACTGATTGGTTGGTATTATACCCATCGTCAGTTAACAGTTCCCAGGTGACATGAGTACAGCATAGTCCGCAGACTTGATACTGCTACTTCGCCTCGAGTGTGTCCCACTGTTCTTAGATTGCTACCCTACCATGGCTCAAAGGAGTCGTGCTAACATGTAGCAGTTGGGTGCAGTCCCGAGCACTTGGAGAAAGTGGCGGTTAGACAGGATTCGTCTCTCCCGGTATTGGGAGTTGATATCGCGCTGTGTCAGAGAGCCATTACGCAAAGTCCCTGGCCAGGGCAAGCGAGATTTACTGGTAGGTTCCAGTAGTTTCTCAGGGTATAATGGGCTACGCACCGACACGACTTATACAGCTATTAGGGGACTGACGCTTGCCGCCCCCTAGGCTCGATATGCGATATAGATGAACAGACCGGACTGTACGAAATTGTCACATCAGGCTCAATAGGAGTTCGGATGATTTTCCTCATCGGCCTTCTTATCGACATCTACCTGGGGACTGTTACGTACAGCTAGTGCCGCTTGCGGTCTGTGGTTAAACCCACTGCCAGCGTAGTGTCGAGTCTTTAGAGTCCCACACAGAGAGTTTCCCTGCTCCAGGCGAAACGATATAGAGGTCGTATAGTTTTACGACAAGGGTTCGGACGTATACGTGTTTAAACGCACGTACGGCGTTCGGACAGTTTTTACTAGTCGGCTTTTGTTTAAGCCAGATTCTAGTATCAGGTTATTGGATTTATACAGTCTAAAGTTTTTCCGTGTTTTCACGGATTGGAGGGGCGTTCTCGTAATTTTCTGGGAAGCTTCTAGAAGCATGGTGACTTGGGGGCTAAGGTGGCATTTGTATTAATTGGATTAGTGAGTCATGTAGTGATTCATGCAATGAGTTAATGATTCATTTAATGATTTATATGACTCATATGATGAATCACTTAGGGTATTAATGAAACATGATGATAATGCTTTATTTATTATTTACTTAATAATATCATATGTTTCATATATACTCAAATGATTTCATTCATCAAAAGTAATTCACTTTCTCACCTTCTCTCTCCTCAAGCTCTCATTCTTTAAACCCTAACCCTAACCTCTCATGTGTTGAGATCAAGGGTTAGCTAGACTAATACATCCATAACCTCACTCTATATCCCCAAGGTAGCTTAGATTAGAACTTTGAGCAACCTAGTTATCTCAAGTTAGAGATCAAGCTTGGCGTAGGAGCTCTCGGGTGGATCGTCTTTAACTCAAGGAGGCCATTGAGGTGCCGATGTTTCAAGGAGCCTACGAGGAGTGGAGGACCGCGATGAAGACCCGAAGGACAAGTAACGTGAGGTATAACTTCGAATCCAAGTAGTTAAACCTTTCGTAGTTTGCTAGTAACGGTTTAGATACGATTCATGCGCTCAAGTCCGTGTTATGAATCTTTGATAAACGTTTTTCATATATTCCGTCTCCCCACAAGTTCGTGGGGTGCGTGACATGGGCTTACAGTGGTATCAGAGCCAACTAAACCACTACTAGCTTGTTAGCAACTAATTAGAAGTTCGATCGACGGAAAACACGAAAACAAAACCCTAACCCTTTTACAGTTTCTGTTAATTTTAAACATGTCACAAATTTTTTTTGATATGCCTTAAAATTCACAGCAGGGTATTTTAAGAATACTGGGAAAATACGAGCCAGTAACTCGGCAAGACGGCCGCGGATCCGCGGCACGAAGGTGCTTTTGGCCGCGGATCCGCCGCCGAGTCAACGCCGAGTTGACTCGGATTTTCTCTGTTATTCATTATTTTGGGTGTATTGTTTTCCTGTATGTTCTGTTTCTACCCAGGTTGCTTCTTTGCTGGTTTGCTTTTGGGGTAAACACGGAATATGGTAATCGATCGATGTTCTAAGATATTTGCTAATTGGGTTTTTATCTGTAATGTTTAATGTGTTTGTAAACCTTCCCTAACTGCTAGTATGTCGGTTGGCAGGGGGTTGCATATTTCTGTAATGTTTACTGTTTGTGTATACGGACTTGATTGGAATGTTGTGATGATTAGCCGGGGTTTGAGATGGGTTTAATATTCATTCATTCGATGTAAATGTAATATGATGTAATATTCTTTTGCGGGGCACATCCAGGTTGCGGTTGTAGCCACCGTTGTATTATTTCTTTTTACTGTTTTTGCTCCTAGGATAGACCCAATGCGGGGTACACAAACTACCGGGTACTTTGAAGTGTTTAGTGGCCTACTCACTTTGTTGAGGGAGACCGCTTCACTTCGGGTACTTGGCGGGTAGTTTGCCGTACCCGTAGGGGTCTAGGGTGGGGTAATGGCTATTCATCACAACTGTGTAATCCGTCTTTTATTGCAGGCTCAAAGAAAATACGAATTGCTAGTATATCCAATAAAGTTCATCTGTGATCTGGAATGCTTATTATTGCGTCTGACGAATGTACAATATCTATATATGATAGCTATTAGACGTCACTTATGTTTTACACCCGCGCTAGCCCAGCCCCTACTCTGTCGTTAGTTAACTAACCTAACGGGTGATGACGGGACCCCGTGGCAAATGCGGATGGCATAAGAAGACGTGGTATTTTCATTGTTTTCTGCAATGATAGGATAACTGATGGGACGCATTATTATAATGCAAAGAAAATAAACTATTGTTTAATCGTTGGAACAAATTTAAAAGAAACCACTCGGTTATTTTAAAAAAAATCAGAATTTTTAATTGCGGAGCTTTAACACTCCTTTTAAAAAGTATCAGGTTCCTTCGATTATATCAAGTTCACTACGTTCACGGTTTTGCCAAAACCATCCGTAGCCCTCCGTCATTTCATTTGGATATTCAGTAGTATTCAAGCTATGCATTTGACCAACGCCAGGGCATAGTGTTTGGTAGCTGCTGGGGTATTTCATTTGTTTGCATAGATAGATGTGTTAGTTTGGGACAGTCGTATTATCATTTGGCCAATGTCAGGGATATGTACGGATGGGTTCAAATTAACTAGGACAATGATGGGTAGAACTTGACATGTGACTTATGACATTTTGACCAATGCTAAGATTATAAGAGCATGGGGCAAAAATCTATATCGGGAATTTCTAAAGAAACTGAAATTTGCAGAGAGAGCGTACCATTTTGGAGTTTGATGAATGTTGGTAGGATTCCTTCAACATTATCATACGATGATATTTTGGATCCCGATCCTACTGTGAGTATATACTACTTATCGGGAGATTCGTCACTTAACGATCAATGATATAAACCAAGTAGGTGCCTAGAAAGGTGTCAGCGGGGCTACGCCCCCAGAGAAAAGAGGTTATTTAATTAAGGAACTTCGTGAAAGCGTTGGAAAACCTCCCTCGAACTATCGACACTGACCTGGCTGAATGGTTAAGCAAGAATTGTACGGTGAGAATAGTCCTGGCTAATTCTTCTTTTATGGTTTGAGGAGGGATTCGAGAAACAGTGGGAGCCATCCTGTTTAGATAAATTAAAAACCACTCTAAACTTGCAACAACATCATGCTAAAATGTTTTCTTCTCTCTCTCTTAATTGCAGCGACCTTGTGACCACGACTAGGTTACATCTAGATAATAAATTGACTGAATCTTATTTTTATGACTGGCAAAGGTCTGTCCAGATGTCCATTGCCTATGACAAGCTGGACCACCCTATTACTACTCAAGATCCCGCCGTCCCAGGTCCAGTTTCCACTGTCGCGGATATGGATATCCATCAGACAAGGGAAAAAAATAAAGCGAAAGCTATGTGCCCCGTGTTAGCTTCAGTTGATGGTGTATAACAGAAGCAGCACGAGAAGATGGACTTATTTTCCATCTTTCTCCATAACAAAGATTTATATGGAGAGCAATCTCATATCGCAAGATATAAGACCTCGAACGAATTAATTCAAGCGAGGTTGGCTGACGGGTCATCTGTAGGGGACAACGTCCTTACAATGACTAGCTGTATTGATGAGCTCCAGGACCTGGAGATCGCGTTGGGAAACGAGTCAGTTACTGACTTGATTCTACAGTCTCTGCCTCCTACCCTGAAGGAAACCAGGGAAACAGAAGGAAAGAGAAGGGCAAAAGTTTCGGGACTGGATATAGTAAAAGAGGGACATTCCTATTGTTACAGGAATGAACATTGGCAGAATGATTGCAGGGCTAGCAAATCCAGTAGCCAGGATTCGAAGCATGTTGTGGCTTCAGCCTCAAGTGTATTTGTTATTGAGAACTGTTTGTCAATTAACTCTACTTCCTGGGTACTAGATACCGGAACAGGATCTCATATTTGTAATTCAATACATGCTTTGAGAAACCGTAGAGTTATAAAGGTAGGTGATTGGTCTCTCAGAGTTGCAAACGGAATGAGCATGGACGCTGAATCCATGGGAGAATATCGCCTAGGTTTGACAAGTGGGCATATATTGATTCTACGTAACTGTTTATATGTACCTAGTATGACTTGTAATATCATATCAGTGTCCTCACTTTCGAGAGAGGGATATGATTTTACATTCGTAAGCGATGTAGTTAACATCCACCTAAATCAAGTTCAGATTGGGTCAGGTATATTAGATAACGGTATATACGTATTAAGTCAAGCTCAGGTTTTCAATGTCCAGAACACACTTAAAAGAAAGTCTCCAGAAATAAAGCAGGCTTTCTTATGGTATTGTAGACTAGGTCACATCAATGAGAGAAGGTTGACTAAGTTACATAGAGAAGGATATTTGAATCCGTTCGAATATCAATTTTATGCTACTTGTGAATCTTGTCTCAAAGGAAAGATGACAAAGACTCCGTTCACTGGACACCGAGTAAGAGCAAGCGAGCTCTTGGGACTCGTACAAAGTGACGTGTGCGGTCCAATGTCTACACATGCGCGAGGAGTTTATTCCTACTTCATTATTTTTACGGATGATTTCTCTAGGTATGGATATGTCTTCTTAATGAAGCATAAATCCGAGGCTTTTGAGAAATTCCAAGAATAAAAGAATGAAGTAGAAAAACAAACAGGCAAGAGTATAAAGACACTGAGATCTGATCGATGTGGTGAATACTTAAGTGCCGAGTTCCTGGGTTACTTAAAAGAGAATGGAATTCTCTCTCAGCTTACTCCTCCATACACGCCACAACATAACGGTGTATCAGAAAGGAGGAATCGAACCCTATTGGATATGGTTCGTTCCATGATAAGTAACGCTGAGTTACCACGATCATTCTGGGGATATGCACTAGAATGAGCAGCATATCTTCTGAACAGGGTTCCTACCAAGACAGTGCCTACCACCCCATATCAGATGTGGAGTGGGAAGAAACCCTATCTTCAGTATCTGAAGATTTGGGGATGTCCGGTTTTTGTTAAAAAATAGTATGCGGACAAGCTCGAGGCACGATCAGTACAGTGTAAGTTTGTGGGATATCATAAGAACTCCAAGGGGTATCTGTTCTATAACGCAGAGGAACAAAAGGTTTTTGTTTCTCGTAATGCCCACTTTTTAGAACAGCAAATTTTAGAAAAGGATACAAGTGGGAGCGAAATAGAACTGGAAGAAATTCCAGAACCATAAACTACAACTGAAAGTATGGTAGAACCAGTAGTTCAAGAAGAATTGGACATTCCCACACCCCTCCGCAGGAGTAGTAGGCCGTCTCATCCGCCTGAGAGATAATACGGTTTTCTCATAGATGGGGATAGAGAGGATTGTGTCATTGATGAAGATGACCCTACTAGCTTCCAACAAGCCATTCAGAGCGGTGACTTAGTAAAATGGCTAGATGCAATGCGGACCGAAATGGAGTCTATGTACACTAACAAAGTATGGACTTTGGACATTGCTCCAGATGGGTAAAACCCGTAGGATGCAAATGGATCTTCAAAAAGAAGATTGGTGTAGATAGACAGGTTGAAACCTATAAGGCTAGACTTGTTGCAAAAGGTTTCCGTCAAAGACCTGGTTTGGACTATGACGAAACCTTTTCTCCAGTAGCTATGCTTAAATCCATTCGGGTCCTTCTTGCTATTGCTGCCTTCCACGATTATGAAATTTGGCAGATGGACGTAAAGACGGCCTTTCTAAATGGTAATTTGGAAGAGAGCGTCTATATGGATCAGCCGGAAGGATTCATTCAGAGTGGGAGCGGCGGTAAAGTATGCAAGCTGCTTAAGTCTATTTATGGACTAAAGCAGGCATCGCGGAGTTGGAACATCTGTTTTGATAATGCTGTCAAAGAATTTAACTTTTTCAAAAATCCAGATGAACCATGCATATACAGTAAGATTGTTGGGAGAGCTGTAGTATTCCTCGTCTTGTACGTGGATGACATTCTCCTAACAGGAAATGATATTCCTATGTTACAGTCAGTCAAAAGATTCTTGTCACAGAAATTCTCCATGAAAGACCTAGGTGATGCCACCTACATTCTGGGGATCCGGATTTATCGTGATAGATCAAAAAGGATGTTGGGGCTTTCGCTGTCCAGGTACATAGACACCATAGTGAAGAGATTCAAAATGGATGATTCTAAGCACGGTAACCTACCGGCTTGTCACGGAATCACCCTCTCCAAAGTGATGTCTCCCAAGACTGATTTGGAAAGGGATCGCATGTCGATTATACCTTACGCTTCTGCGGTAGGCTCTATAATGTATGCGATGTTATGTACCAGACCAGATGTAGCATACGCATTGAGCGTTGTAAGCCGGTATCAGGCAAACCCAGGGGAGAATCACTGGATAGCAGTAAAGAACATTCTCAAATACCTGAGAAGGACTAAAGATATGTTCTTGGTATATGGAGGAAAAGACCTCCAGATTGAGGCCTTTGCTGACTCCGGCTTCCAGAGTGACAAAGATGACTCCAAATCCATGTCGGGTTATGTCTTTACTCTAAATGGAGGGGCGGTCTGTTGGAAGAGTTCCAAACAGGAGACCGTTGCTGACTCAACGATGGAATCAGAGTACATAGCTTCTTGCAATGCCGCAAAAGAAGCTGTCTGGATGAAGAAGTTCCTCACAGAACTTCAGGTGGTTCCTACCAGTGTTGATCCAATACCTCTGTATTAAGACAACAACGACGCTATAGCTTTAGCGAAGGAACCCAGGTCCCATCAGAGGTCCAGACACATCTTAAGGAGGTATCACCTGATCAGGGAGATCGAAGATCGCTGGGAGATCGAGATAAAGAGAGTAGAGACGGAGAATAACCTTGCTGATCCATTCACAAAGGCCCTTCCTCAGACGCAGTTCGAGAGGCTATTCGAGATGATAGGTCTACGATATGCCAGTTCATGGCCCTAGTGCAAGTGGGAGATTGTTAGTGTATATGCCCTAGGGTCCATTATTGTATCATACTTGTATGTATATTACTTAATGGAAGCTTGGCATATTCACAGTTGTATATACAGTCTTGCTAAAAATGGTAGTATGCTACTTGGTTTGTGTCTACTTTAATATGTGCATATGTTTCTAGTAACGTATCACTTATACATATTAGTAGAGCCCATAGGATCTTTGCTTGATTACCGGTGTTGTGATGGCAGTCACACTAGTGGGGGCTGGGTAGTCTATAAGCAACATCCTATACTTGTCCCTAGTCGTAGGATTATCGAGACATGGCATCGATACTCCGGCGTAGACTAGTGTGTACGCTTCTCATCCCAGTTGGGGAGATGGTCTGTCCCACAGCCATCAGTACGTCATACTGGAGATAGTATACAGGTGCTCGTTAGGTTACGGGTAAAGCGGACAGGACTCGCAGGGGAACTGATTGGTTGGTATTATACCCATCGTCAGTTAACAGTTCCCAGGTGACATGAGTACAGCATAGTCCGCAGACTTGATACTGCTACTTCGCCTTGAGTGTGTCCCACTGTTCTTAGATTGCTACCCTACCACAGCTCAAAGGAGTCGTGCAAACAGGTAGCAGTTGGGTGCAGTCCCGAGCACTTGGAGGTAGTAGCGGTTGGATAGGATTCGTCGCTCCCGGTATTGGGAGTTGATATCGCGCTGTGTAAGAGAGCCATTACGCAAAGTCCCTGGCCAGGGAAAGCGAGATTTACTGGTAGGTTCCAGTAGTTTCTCCGGGTGTAATGCGCTACGATCCGACATGATTTATACAGCTATTAGGGGACTGACGCTTGCCGTCCCCTTGGCTCGATATGCGATAGTCTTAAACGAACAGACCGGACTGTACGAAGAATGTCACATCAGGCTTAGTAGGAGTTCGGATGGTTTTCCTCATCGGCCTTCTTATCGACATCTACCTGGGGACCGTTACGTACAGCTAGTGCCGCTTGCGGTCTATGGTTAAACCCACTGCCAGCGTAGTGTCGAGTCTTTAGAGTCCCACACAGAGAGTTTCCCTGCTCCAGGCGAAACGATATAGAGGTCGTATAGTTTTACGTCAAGGGTTCGGACGCATACGTGTTTAAACGCACGTACGGCGTTCGGACAATTTTTACTAGTCGGCTTTGGTTTAAGCCAGATTCTAGTATCAGGTTATTGTATTTATAAAGTCTAAAGTTTTTCCGTGTTTTCACGGATTGGAGGGGCGTTCTCGTAATTTTCTGGGAAGCTTCTAGAAGCATGGTGACTTGGGGGCTAAGGTGGCATTTGCATTAATTGGATTAGTGAGTCATGTAGTGATTCATGTAATGAGTTAATGATTCATTTAATGATTTATATGACTCATATGATGAATCACTTAGGGTATTAATGAAACATGATGATAATGCTTTATTTATTATTTACTTAATAATATCATATGTTTCATATATATTCAAATGATTTCATTCATCCAAAGTAATTCACTTTCTCACCTTCTCTCTCCTCAAGCTCTCATTCTTGAAACGCTAACCCTAACATCTCATGTGTTGAGATCAGGGGTTAGCTAGACTAATACATCTATAACCTCACTCTATATCCCCTAGGTAGCTTAGATTAGCACTTTGAGCAACCTAGTTATCTCAAGTTAGAGATCAAGCTTGGCGTAGGAGCTCTCGGGTGGATCGTCTTTGACTCGAGGAGGCCATTGAGGTGCCGATGTTCCAAGGAGCCTATGAGGAGTGGAGGACAGCGATGAAGACCCGAAGGACGAGTAACGTGAGGTATAACTTCGAATCTAAGTAGTTAAGCCTTTCGTAGTTTGCTAGTAACGGTTTAGATACGATTCATGCGCTCAAGTCCGTGTTACGAAGCTTTGATAATCGTTTTTCATATATTCCGCCTCCCCACAAGTTCGTGGGGTACGTGACATGGACTTACAGGGCATGACAATTTAAGTCGCTTATTCGGTCCAGATTGTGAACTTGTTATCCTTGACTAAAATTCCTATTGTTCGTCAAGCTATATTTTGACTCCATCGGCTAGAGTTTTGGGTGACCTAGTAGAGTTATGTGATTGTAAATATGAACTGCATCATGGTTATAAGACAGCACTCTGCTTGAGTGACTTGGAGTTCTACATTTGATTTCCACTCGTTTGAGTTTCACCTTACCCTATATTTTTGTTTCGTTGTCCAATCTATATCTTATTCTCATCCTTATATCTTGTACCTTATGGGGTCCTAAAAATTATTGTTTCAGGACCATGTCTTCCAACGACTCTTCTTCTATCTCCACTTCTCAGATTCAGGCAGTCGAGATTTTGAGTGTACTGCAAGGCTTGAAGGAAGCTCAGGAGCGAACGAACGATCTCTTAGCTGGAGGAATAAGAAGGCAAATGGCTCAAGCACTTGCGGAAGCCTCCAATCATAATGGAATCCCTGTTAAGAAAAGAAGAGATGTGAAGATGAAGCGCCCATTTGATCCTTAGCAACGGAAGCAGCGGAGAACTCAACTTTTGTGGATACTACAAGAGACCAGGACACCTTCAGAGAGACCGTCGCAGCGCAAAATGGCAGTACTTGATTTTTGGATCTGACGAACATCTTGTCAATGGTTGCCCTAGGAGGAAGGAGCTGCAAGGTAGAGATTTGTCAACGCCCTACAAGTCTGCTTGAGCGACTTAGTTGTTTTTCGTACTTAATTTCGAAGATGGCACGGACCCAGCATAAGATTCACACCTTCCCTACGAGATTGCAGAGATTTAGATATCGACGCAGAGTTATCACTTTTCCCGCTTTCAATAAAGATATTGTTACTCTATGCAGTAGCCATTTCCTTTCGTTTAAAATCTTGTATCCGTTGAACTTCTTAGTTTTAATGCAATAAAGTTGTGAATTGTGACTAACTACTTTTGTTTGACTCGCTATATTTATACCCTAAGCTTAGTCGATATCATGGTTCACCACCGCATGCCCTGACTCTCTTTTCGATTAAGTTGTATCTTGCCGCTGCCTCCATCAAAATTTGTCAAACTCGCTCTTTCTAAATTTATATCTCTCTCAGATTTCTGAATCCGATTTCATCATGTTATCCTTGTGCCAGTCTGGGCAACACAAATTCCTCCTCACATTTCTTACATTTCAGGAGCTTGCTCACGGCGTTGCTCTTCAATATATTCATATCGCGATCCATTCCCCGGCTAGTCTTCTATATATTATCAGTGTTATTTTTTCTGTTGATATAATTATAATCAGTACGTTTACTATTTTTAAAATTTTAGAGTTTTGCCTATTTATAATAAGATAGATTTCCAGTATGTGCTAATAAGTATTTTTAGTTACTTTCCCGAATTTCTTTACTATTTCTAAGCTTTAGAATCGTTTTGATTTACATTATATATTTTATTTTCTAGCGAATTTTCCATGCTAATGCTTTTGTTGCTTTCATTGCTATCTCGCTTATTTTCCGTTTTATTCTTCGACACTTTTACCTTATACACACTCTAAAGC
The DNA here is from genome assembly GCA_030015575.1 of Agapanthus africanus. NCBI lineage: Eukaryota > Viridiplantae > Streptophyta > Magnoliopsida > Asparagales > Amaryllidaceae > Agapanthus > Agapanthus africanus. Next base: position 379,643,187 of record JASDDO010000012.1, read on the forward strand.
TATTTTGTACGTGTTTGAATTGAAATCTCACCAAAGTAGTTTTGATTCTTAAGGCTTATCAGCCGATCTCTCACTATTGTTTATTATTGTTGTTCCGTGTATTGTATATATATATTTTATCATTATAAATGGTTATGCCATGTGCTTAATTATGATTATTATTTTAGCAGCGCTATTTCTTAAATATGCGTATATATATATATATATATAAGATTATGAAATTTTTTCTAGCGGCTTTTACGTAAATCACTATATAGTAGTATTTGATTTTGTGGCTTTTCGCATGTTATTTTATAGCTTATCGTTTATTTTAAATTTCGAGAACGAAATTTTATATAAGTGGGGTATGATGTAATACCCAGTTCTTTTAAAAGTAATTTTCGTATTTATAAATAAACATTTTCTATATTTTCTCTATTTAAATATTTCTATTATTTTTCCCTATTTAATATTTCTATTTTTTTAACAGTACCCAAACCCAACCCAATCCCTTCTCTCTCTCATTTCTTTTCTTTCTTCTTTTTTTCTCTTCTCCTTTCCCCCAAGCCGGCCCAACCCATGGCCCACTCCCTCACACCCGACCAGACACGCACACCCGACCCATACGTCACCCGCTTCTTCTTCTTCTCGTTTTCCTTTTCCCGCTCTTCGCGCCAACCCCCCACTTCTCGTGCCAGCTTCCCCACGACCAGCTCCCCTCTCTCGCCAACGCCTCCCTCTCTTCTCGCAACTGCTCCTCACGACCTACGCCCAAACCGTGACGGCCACACTCACTCCCCTTCACTGCGTCCTCTCCTCTTCTACGAAGCCCACGACCCCAACAACCACCGCACGACGTGCTCCCTCCCATGACCACTCCTAACCCCAACGATCCCCCGCGCCTCCCTCTTCCTCGCTTCCTTCTCACAATAGGCCCCTTCCTCACTCCTCCATTCCTCCACTCGTGAAGTCCTCTCGAACTCTTCACCTCCTCGAAACATCACCTTCTTCCTCTCACCCTCCAAGTTCCAAGGCCGACCCCCCTCACAACCTCTTCTCGCCGTCTGCTGCCGCCACCGCACCTCCAGGCAACCACCGCACCGCCAAGTCCCCACGAGCTTCAACTTTCACCCTCTATCAAGCCCAAGCCGAGCCTCCTCCCACCGTCTCCTTCTCCTTCGTCATCGCCCTCGATCCCTCACATCGCCTCCATCTCATCGATACCGCCACCATCGATGTAGGCTCCCTCTTCTTCCTCCATACCCGAGTAACTCCATACCGCCACGACATCACCCGAGCCTTTCTCCTCCTCCAACCTTCCTTCCAGCAACCGAGCAACCCACTACACTCCGTAACCTCCCGCAGCCAAGCACTCCTTTACTCATCGCCGCCACCGGCCAACACCACCGTCGAGCAGCCACCGCGACCACCACCTTGAGCTGCCTCACCTCCTCCATCTCTACAACCCATCAAGCTGAGAACCCCCTTTGGCCGAGCACCACTTGTATCAAGCCGAACCCAGGCCAGTGATCAAACCCTTCCACCGCCTCTTCAATTCGATGGCGATTCGAGGACGTGTGCCGAATGTTCGATGAAATGCCGAAACGAGATTCCCCATGAGTTTTTGCCGTGAAACATTTCCCCGAGGAAAGTATTCCTTGCTCTAACGTGATGTTACCGCTATTTTCCTCCCCCTATACATCATCGATCATCTATTGTTGTATATTTTGCATATGTACATGATTTTGCAGTGAAAATAGTTTTATTAATGTTCAGTTTTTGTGGAATATTATATCGCGCAGCCATGTTGTGGAATTTTTGTGGGTTACTCTGTCTAGAGTTTGATAATTTGGTCTAATTGAAACTTATAAGGGACTCGTAAATCTGTTGTCCTGTAAATTTTGGTTGTATTAGCTGCAGCATCGGATTTAATACAGATTTTTGAATTGATGTGTTGTGTTCTGGGAATTCCACATTTCTGGGTGTTTCCTGCAGTCATCTTGTTGCTAGGTTCTGGACTTGAATTCGTGATGATTAGGTGATCTTGTCTCCATGGACGTTGTATAACTTTACGGGTTGATAATTATGGATATATGACTTATTGTATTTGAACATCGGATTTGCGAGATATCGGCCGGCTGTCCAGTGAGTTTGAGCGGTGACATCCTTCTGCGGTAGGCTCTATAATGTATGCGATGTTGTGCACAAGACCAGATGTAGCTTATGCACTGAGTGTGGTAAGCCGGTATCAGTCAAACCCTGGGGAGAAACACTGGATAGCAGTAAAGAACATTCTCAAGTACCTGAGAAAGACTAAGGAGATGTTCTTGGTGTATGGCGGAAAAGACCTCCAGATCGAGGCCTTTGCTGACTCCAGCTTCCAGAGTGACAACGATGATTCCAAGTCCATGTCGGGTTATGTCTTTACCCTCTATGGAGGGGTGGTGTGTTGGAAGAGTTCCAAACAGAAAACTGTTGCTGACTCGACGATGGAAGCGGAATATATCGCTGCTGCAGATGCCGCAAAAGAAGCCGTCTGGATAAGGAAGTTCTTGACAGAACTTCATGTGGTTCCGTCCATTGTTGATCCAGTACCTCTCTATTACGACAACAACGGGGCTATGGCTTTAGAGAAGGAACCCAGGTCCCATCAGAAATCTAGACACATCTTGAGGCAGTATCACCTGATCAGGGAGATCGTGGGTCGCCAGGAGATCGAGGTTTGGAGAGTTGCTACGGAAGATAACACTGCTGATCCATTCACCAAGGCCTTACCCCAGACTCAGTTCGAGCGGCTGATCGAGATGATCGGTCTTCGATACGCCAGTACATGGCCTTAGTGCAAGGGGGAGATTGTTAGTGTATATGCCCTAGAGGCCATTACTGTATCATACTGGATTGTATATTACTTGATGGAAGCTTGGGATATTCACCTTGTATTGACATTCTTGTTCAAAATGGTAGTATGCTACTTGGTTTGTTTCTTCTTTAATGTATGCATGTGTTTCTTTTAGCATATCGCCTTTACACATTAGTGGATCCCTTAGGATCTTTGCTTGATTACCAGCGTTGTGATGGCAGTCACACTCGTGGGGGCTGGGTAATCTACAAGCACATCCTTATGCAGGTCCCTAGTCGCAGGACTATCGAGACAGGGCATCGATACTCCGGAGTAGACTAGCGTATGCGCTTCTTATCCCAGCTTGGGAGATGGTCTGTCCCACAGCCGTCAGTACGTCGTACTTGAGATAGTATGCGGGTGCTCGTTAGGTTACGAGTACACTGGACATGACTCGTTGGGAACTGTTGGTTGGTATTATACCTATCGTCAGTTATCAGTTCCCAGGTGACATGCGTACAGCTTAGTCCGTTGACTTGACACTGTCACTTCGCCTCGAGTGTGTTCCCACTGTACTTTGATTACTACCCTACCACGGCTCAAAGGAGTTGTGCAAACAGGTAGTTTTTGGGAGCAGTCCCGAAGCACTTGGAGGCAGTGACGGTTAGACAGGATTCGTCTCTCCCGGTATTGGGGGTTGATATCGCGCTGTGTCTAGGAGAGCCATTACACAAAGTCCCTGGGCAGGGCAAGCGAGATAGACCTGTAGGTTTCCAGTGTTATCTCAGATGTTCTGGGCTACACTCCGACACGACTTGTACCGCTAGTAGTGGATTGACGTTTACCGCCCCCATAGGCCCGCCATGCGATGTTCTTAGACGAACAGACCGGACTGTATGGAGACTGTCACATTCAGGCTCAGTAGGAGTTCAGATGGGTTTACCTCGTCAGTCTTCTTATCGGCATCTACCTGGAGACCGTTACGTACAGCTAGTGCCGCTTGCGGTCTGTGGTTAAACCCACTGTCAGCGTAGTGTCGAGTATTTAGAGTCCCACACAGAGGGTTATTCGCCTTTAGGCAAAATGAGTAGAGGTCGCATGGTTTTGCGACAGGGTTCATTCACATCCGCGCACTTGTGCACGTTTGGTGTCTGGACAGCTTATACTAGCGGACTTTGGTTTAAGCCGGATCCTAGTATATGATTTGGGATTGGTTTTATCTCATTGTATTCGTGTTCCTCGGAACATGGATATGGGTGTGTATGCACAGTTGACTGAGACAGAGGCAGAGAACTTTCGTTAGGGTTGATGACCATTGTCATTTTCTTAACCCTAATGTTTATGTTTGAATTATGATTTATTAATATTAGTTAATTATAATTGTGCATGGTTAGGATTGTTGACCATTTGACTATACTTGACTTGTTGACCTAGGTTGACAAGTTGACCATCATCATTCCATATGAAAGATGCTCTTTGATCCTTGCTAAAGCATTTAATGTGAAATGATATTGGTCATTTCTTGATTAACCATGACAATTATCTTTAGCTAATTATCTATTTTCATAAATCACATATATGTGAGAAGGTTGCATTATTCTTCTCACTTGATCATTTTCATTCTCTCTCCTCCTCTTCCTCTCTCTCTAGCTCTCCCCTCTTATGAGTTGAGAACCATTTGAGCTTGAGATAATCCCTTCAAAAATACTCTCTACTCTTTCTAAGGTCCTAGGTTTAGCTCACCAAGCACCTTAGTTACTTCTAGTTTGAAGTTGGAGCCAAAGGTAGAGGCCCTCGGGTGGATCTTTCTTCGGCAAGAGAAGGCGACGAGACGATCCGTTCTTTCACTCCAAGGAGCAAGACGAGAAGGACTTGAAGACCCAGGTATAACCCATTTTCCGAGTAGCTAAACTCTTTTAGCTTGTTGTTAGTTTTTGTTTAGCAAAGATCTTTCCTTTACATAGTCCATGTTGCCTAGTGTTGTAAAAATCAGATTTTTCATAACGTTTCTGCCTCCCCGCAAGCACCGGGGTGGGCAACGTGGTCTTACAGTGGTATCAGAGCCTAGCTAAACACAAACTAACTAGTTAGCAAAGTATTTAGAACTTCGATCGGAAAAAATCGCAAAACGTTTTTTTCAAAACCCTAGTTTCTGCCGATTTTCATTTCTGCTTTAAAAATAATAAATCATACTTCAAAAATCGGCTCAAGATTTTTACAGAACACACAAGAAAAACGAGCCAGCGAGTCGACCAACTCACCGCGGAACCGCGGCAAGAGCATGCTCTTGCCACGGATCCGTGGCCGAGTTGACTCGGCCGTGGGTCGTTTTTCCTGCGGCGTTCTTCTGGTGCTGTTTTGGATGGTTTGTTTCTGCCCAGATTTTCCAGAGAACAAGTTAGTTTTTGGGGTGGTCACAAATCCGTATTTTGATCGATTTTCTTTACGCTTTGGCTAATGGGTTATATCTGTGATGTGATATATGTATTGAACGTCTGCTAATCTCTATACGTCGATTAGTGGGGGTTATACATATCTGTGATCTGTAATGTTGATGGTTTGTGTATATGAATTCGTTGGATTGTTGCGGATGAATAGCCGGGTGGTTGTGAGATGGGAGTTTTCTTATTCTTTCAATTCTTGTAATATGTAAATTGATGTAATATTATTTGTATAGCCGCACAACCGGGTCGGGGTTGTAGCCATCATTGTATAATTTCTTTTTACTGTTTTTTCTCCTAGGATAGACCCAAGGAGGAGTGCACAAACTACCGGGTACCTCGAAGTGCCGAGTGGCCTACTCACGTTGTTGAGGGAGGTTGCGTCACTTCGGATACTTGGCGGGTAGTTTGCCGCACCCGTAGGGGTCTAGGGTGGGGTTTGGCTATTCATCGCGACCGTGTAATCCGTTCTTCGTTACAGGCTCGTACGAATTGCGGATTCCTAGTATATCCAATGTATTCATCTGTGATCTGGAATGGCTATCATTGCATGTGACGAATGTTTATATATATCTATATGATATCTATTTAGGCGTTGCTTATGTTTTGCATCCGCGCTAGTCCAGCCCCCGCTCTGTCGTTAGTTAAGTAACCTAACGGGTGATGACGGGACCCCATGGCGAATGCAGATGGCATAAGCGTACGTTATATTTTCGTTGTTTTCTGCAATGGTAGGATTAAATGATGGGACGCATTGGAATTAATGCAAGAAAAAAAATAAACCAAGTAACAGTCGTTGGAACACTTTCAAAACCACTCGGTTCTTTTCAAAACCAAACTTTTAAATGCGGAGCTTGAACCACTCCTTTTGAAAGCTATCTCGTTCCATCGATTATATCAAGTTCACTACGTTCACGGTTTCGCCAAAACCATTCGTAGCCCTCCGTCGTTTCGCATGAATGGTCAATAAGTATTCAAGTTATGTTTGTTGGCCAAAGTCAAGGCATAGTGATTGGTAGCTATTGGGTATTCATGTGCAGCATAGATAGATGTGTTGGTTTGGGGTAGTCGTTCTACCTTGTTGGCCAAAGTCAAGGGTATGTGCGGGTGGGCTCAAATTAACCTGGAGAATGACGGGTAGAACTTGACATGTGACTTATGATTTGTTGGTAAAAGTCAAGGTCATAAGAGCATGGGGCAAAAATCCACATCGGGAGTTTCAAAAGAACTGAAACTTGCTAGTGTTGCATACCATTTGGAGTGTGTTGATTCTGGTAGGATTCCTTCAGTTTTGTCACGCTATGATATTTGGATCCCGATCCGACTGTGAGTATATGCTACTCCTCCGGAACTTTCTTACTTAACGATCAATGCTATAAACCAAGTAGGTGTCTAGAAAGGTGTTAGCGGGGCTACGCTCACAGGGAAAAAAGGTTACTTAATTAAGGAACTTCGTGAAAGCGTTGGAAAACCTCCCTCGAAGTACCGACACTGGCCTGGCTGAACGGTTAAGCAAGTATTGTACGGTGAGATTGATCCCGACTAGTTCTTCCTTTATGGTTTGAGGAGGGATTCGAGAGACAGTGGGAGCCATCCTGTTTAGACAAATTAAAAACCACTCTAAACTTGCAAGAGAATCATGCTAAAGTGTTTCTTCTCTCTCTCCTAATTGCAGTGACCATTTATCATGACTGGACTTAAGTTACTTCTAGATAAAAACATACTGACAGGGCCAAACTACAAAGATTGGCTCAGGAATGTCAAAATGGCAATCACTTATGACAAGTTGGGGTATCTTCTTAGCACCAAAGCTCCCCTTGTCCCAGGTCCTAAAACCAGTGTCGTAGATAGGGAAATCCGCAAGACCTGGGAAATCGACTGCGCGAAGGCCAAGTGCCCCGTGCTTGCCTCTATGGAAAATGAACATCAGAGGAGGCACGAGAATATGGACCTCGAATCTATATTTCTCCATAAAAAAGAACTGTATGGAGAGCAATCTCGTATCGCTAGATACGAAGTGTCGAAGAAGTTGTTTTCGGCAAGATTGGTCGTCGGATCATCGGTAGCGGAACATGTGCTTAAGATGATTGGCCACATAGAGGAGCTCGCGGACCTTGGGACCACGTTGGAGAATGAGCTATATACGGACTTGATTCTCCAGTCCCTTCCTTCCACTTACGCCCAGTTCATCCTGAATTTCAACTTGCAGGAAAAAGAAGTTGAACTTTCAGAGCTCCTCAACATGCTGAGGAGTGAGGAGGGCACCCTACAGAAAGGTAGGGAAACATCCACTTTGTTTGTAGGAGGATCTTCCTCTTCCAGGTCCAGGGAGAACGCCAAGGGAAAGAAGAAGAAAACCCTCGCCAAACCAAGGGGCGGGGTTAGTAAAGTGGATACGAAGGGAAATACAAAAGCAACAAAGGTAGCGGGGAAGCTTGTGGATAAGGAAGAGTGCTTTTACTGTCACAAGAGTGGACACTGGAAGAAAGATTGCAGGGCTTGGAAGGCCAGAACACAGGATCTGAAGCAGGTTGCGGCTTCAGCTTCAGGTGTGTATGTTATTGAAAACTGTCTATCAATAAACTCTACGTCCTGGGTATTGGATACCGGATCAGGATCTCATATCTGTAATTCTTTGCAGGCGTTGAGAAAGCGTAGGTTTTTGAAAGCAGGTGACATGACCCTCAAAGTTGCAAACGGAGCTAGCATGGATGCTGAGGCAGTGGGGGACTATCATCTGGGAATTTCAGATGGACATGTTTTGGTTTTACGTAATTGATTTTTTGTACCCAATGCAACTTGTAATATCATTTCTATATCTTTGATTTCTAAAGAAGGTTATGAATTTGCGTTTGTAAGTAATGTTGTAAACATTCAACTTAATCAAGTTCTGATTGGGTCAGGTACAATAAGCAATGGTATATACGTTTTAAACCAACCACAGATTTTCAATGTCCAGAATACACACAAAGGAAAATCTCCGGAAACAAATCAGACTTTCTTATGGCATTGTAGACTGGGTCACATCAATGAGAGAAGGTTGACGAAGTTACATACAGAAGGATATTTGGATCCGTTCGAATATCAATCATATGCAACTTGTCAATCCTGTCTCAAAGGAAAGATGACAAAGACTCCGTTCACTGGACACAGAGTAAGAGAGAGCGAGCTCTTGGGACTCGTACACAGCGACGTGTGCGGTCCAATGTCTACGCATGCACGAAGCGGTTATTCTTACTTCATTACTTTTACGGATGACTTTTCAAGGTACGGATATGTCTTCTTAATGAAACATAAATCCGAAGCTTTTGGAAAATTCCAGGAATATAAGAATGAAGTAGAAAAACAAACAGGCAAAAGTATCAAGACACTAAGATCTGATCGAGGTGGTGAATACTTGAGTGCCGAGTTCCTGGATTACTTAAAAGAGAATGGAATTCTCTCTCAGCTTATTCCTCCATACACTCCGCAACATAACGGTGTATCGGAGTGACGGAACCGAACCCTATTGGATATGGTACGGTCCATGATGAGTAACGCTGAGTTACCGCGATCATTCTGGGGATATGCACTAGAATCAGCTGCATATCTTTTGAACCGAGTTCCAACTAAAACTGTGCCTACTACACCATATCAGATGTGGTGTAGGAAGAGACCCTATCTTAATCATATTAAGACATGGGGATGTCCAGCTTTTGTCAAAAAGGAGCATGCGGACAAGCTCGAGGCGCGCTCAGTACAATGCAAGTTTGTGGGATATCCAAAGAACTCCAAGGGATATTTCTTCTATTGCGAAGAGGAACAAAAGGTTTTTGTTTCTCGTCATGCCCACTTCTTGGAAACTGAGTTTTTGGAAAATCTGATAAGTGGGAGCGCAGTAGAACTGGAAGAAATTCCAGAACCACGAGCCATTACCGAAAGCTTAGTAGAACCAGAGACTTCGAAAGATCAGGACATTCCTGTAAGTTTTACCTAGCACCCTATCTAGAGTTTGGAAGCATCACATGTCACAAAGTTCAAATTTTTATGGTGCTAAGTAAGCATACAAAGGATCTATCGTAGAAACCCTAATTTTCTAGGATAGATCCTTTGTATGCTTACTTAGCACCATAAAAATTTGAACTTTGTGACATGTGATGCTTCCAAACTCTACATAGGGTGCTAGGTAAACCTTACATTGGTATCAGAGCCGACCTAGAACATTAGGCGACACTTTAACGAAGTAAAAATCCCGATCGGATCAAAATACGACTTTTCGAGACCCTCTCTGGACAAATTTTAAAATCTGACATTTTTCAGAATTAAAAATACTTAAAAAATACAGCAGGAAAAGATAAGAAATACTGTGAAAGACGAACCCATGATCCGATCAAACAGCCGCGGAACCGCGGCAAATGCTTGCTTAGGCCGCGGATCCGCGGCCATACAGAGGCTTCATGGCTTCGTTTTTGCACAGTAACTCCTAAAACTTCTTGTATATTGTTTTAGGTATGTTTAATCTGAATCCAGTACTGTTATTTCTGGAGATGGTTTTGGACTCAAAGATTCGATCGGAATTTTCATTTCGGGGTAAACTAGAAAGTATTGAAGTGTTCGAACGACTATCTTTTGCTCACTTTTCATGGGGTTTAAATCTTTTGGAGATACGTGCAAGTTTTGTGGTGGACCCTCTAGAAGACAACAAACCTTAACTCGATTATGTGACCGTCTTGAACTGCCCTTTGAACCTTAGGGTTTGGGGCTGTACGGCGTGCCACATGTGAGGCGTTGGCTTGACCCTTCTACGGCTGGACCGCTACTACTGTGTCACACTCCGGGTTTTTGAACTCCGCTCAAGTGTTGAGCTTTAGGGAATCTTGGGTATTTGATCGTTCGGTCGAAAACTTTAATACTGTCTATTTGTCTGGAATGTGATACAATATGTGGAATTCATATAGTTTAGGCATGAAATACGAAGTATGTGATATTTCGCATTTATGATGTCTAAAGAGAATGTGGATTCCAAATATTGTAGTTTTACACTTTCTTTTCTGTGACCATAATTGTAGTATGTTCGATATCGCCGGTTTCGTTGCTATACATCAACGACAATTGGGGTACGCATACTTACTTACGTTGATGATATATGATATTATGTGTTGCTGAGATATGATGTGCAGGATTGTCGCGTTCGAATAGCCCGGGGTTTTTATGTGAGATGAGAGTTTTATATTTTCATTCATGTAAATTCAAATGTAATGTAATATTCTTTTATTTGGGGCACATCCGGGTTGAGGTTGTGTCACCAGTGTTGTCTATTATTTACTTTTCCGCATTAGGATAGACCCAAGGAGGGGAGCACAAGTGACCGGGTTCTGGGGTTCAGTGGGAAGCCATCTCGAGGAGTCGAGACCGGGTCTCCTAAACTCCAGGATTGGTAGGGTCGCTTGCCGCTCTCGTAGGGGTCTAGGGGTGTGGGCTTGGCTATTCATCGCGACTGTGGAATCCGTATTTTCTATTATTGGCTAAATACTAAATACGGACGTCCTAGTATATCCCACATTATATATATGTTTCTGCTGCCTGTGTTCTGTGATATCTGAGACGAATGATATATTATATATGAGATATATAGTAGACGTTGCTTATGTTTTACACCCGCGCTAGTCCCGTCCCGGTATGCCGTTAGTTAAGTAACCTAACGGTGCATAACGGAACATTGCGGCGAATGCGGATGGCATAAGCGTACGTGTTATTTTCGTTTCTTTTCTGTGATTGGCTTAAGGACTTAAATGATAGGATTACATTAATATGATTAATGTAAAGAAAATAAACCTAAAAAGATGTTGTAGAATCGGATTTGAAAACCACTCGGCTCTTTATGAAAAAGCTGTATTTCAAAAACTGCGGAGCATAAGCCACTCCTTTTCAAAACCATTTGATTCTACGACGATATCAAGTTCAAAGCGTTAAAGATTTTCTTAAAAATCATCCGCAACCCTCCGTCATTTTAGGAATTATAGTACTTAGTATTCGTGCTACTTTTGTTGACTTTAGTTATGGCGTAGTGTACGGTAGCTAAGTGATGTCTTCCTACACTGCATATGATGCAGATTAATTAGGACATTCATATGACTTTGTTGACCATAGTTAAGGGTCATATGGGTTGGTCTAATTGATCAAGAAATGGCGGGTAGAACTTGACTGGTACTTATGATTTGTTGACCATAGTTAAGGTCATAAGTACTAGGGGTAAAAATTACATCGGGAATTTCAAGTGTTGAAATTTGCAATGAGATTGCATACCTTCCATATGATGGTTGGATCCCGATCCCACTGTAGGCAAACCTTGCTCCTAGGAGAGTTTTGCAGTTTACAATTAGCTAACTCATTAAGTGTCTAGAAAGGTGTTAACGGGGCTACGCCTCTGGGAAAACGAGGTTTACTTTAATTAGGTCCGTGCGAAAGCACGGGGAACCTCCCTCAAGTACCGACACTGGCCTGGCAGAACAGTTAGCGAAGTTGTAGACTGTAATTAATCCTGGCTAGTTTTCTTTTTAAGGTTTGAAAGAAAAACTTGATTAAAGTAGTGGGAGACATCGATTAGACAAGATAATAACCAATCTGATCTATGCAAGAGCTTTCGCTGAGTGTATTCTTTTCTCTCTCTTAATGGCAGATACCAATGACTGGACTCAAGCTTCTACTAGATAAAAACAAACTGAATGGGACCAATTATAAAGACTGGCTGAGGAATCTGAAAATAGCCTTGACTTATGATAAAGTATCATATGTCCTCACGGCTTCAGCCCCGCCCACCCCAGGTCCAAAATCTTCTGTTGCGGACATTGAAGTCCGCAAGACATGGGACGCTGACTGTGCCACAGCCAAATGCCTCGCGCTTGCATCGATGGACAATACACATCAAAAGCAGCACGAGAATATGGACATTCAAACCATATTCCTCCATACAAAGGAGTTGTATGGAGAGCAATCCCGCGTATTACGATACGAAGCATCAAAGAAATTGTTTCAGATGCGAATGGCCCCTGGCACACCGGTAGGTGATCATGTTCTGAAGATGATAGCTCTTATAGAAGAGCTTGAGGACCTAGGATGGACAATGGACAATGAACAATATACGGATATTATTCTGCAGTCCCTCCCCTCCACCTTTGCTCAGTTCATAGTTAACTTCAACATGCACGGCATGGAGAAGGAGCTACCTGAACTCCTTAATATGTTAAGGAGTGCAGAGAGCACTATGAAATCGATGAAAACCCCCGTTACGACTATTGGGCAATCTTCTTCTTCTCGGCCTAAGGCTATACCCAAAGGAAAGAAAAAGAAGAAGCCCACCAATCCTAAGGGTGGAGTTAAAAAGGTGAAGGGAAAGGAAAAGTCCAAAGCTGGAGACTCGGGGAAAGGCGAATGTTTTCATTGCCACAAGACAGGACATTGGAAGCACAATTGTACAGAGTACTTGAACCTCAAGAAGAAGCATGGGGATGCTTCCGCTTCAGGTGTGTTTGTGACAGAAAACTGTTTTTCAATAAACTCTGTTTCCTGGGTATTAGATACCGGTTCAGGTTCTCATATTTGCAATTCTATGTAGGGACTGAGAAATAGCAAAGTTTTGAAGACATGTGAACATACTCTCCGCGTTGGAAATGGTTCCAATGTACATACAGTCGCAGTGGGAGAGTATCACTTGGGGTTGCCATCTGGATGTATTTTGGTTTTGAACCCATGTTATTTTGTACCAAGTATGCTATGTAATATAATATCAGTTTCTTTGTTAGACAATGAAGGATATAACTTTATATTGCAGAACAATGTTATGAACATTCACCTGAATCAAATGTTGGTTGGGTATGGTACACTTAATAACGGGATATACGTCCTAAATCAACACACAGTTTTCAGTATACAACACACTAAGAAAAGAAAACTTTCAGAATTAAATGAAGCTTTTCTTTGGCACTGTAGACTTGGTCATATTAACGAAACAAGACTAAACAAGTTACACAAAGATGGATATTTAAACTCTTTTGAATATAAATCTTATGCGACTTGCCAGTCTTGTATCAAGGGTAAAATGACCAAAACTCCGTTTACCGGACACGGAGAAAGAGCTACCAAGCTCCTAGGCCTCATACATAGTGATGTATGCGGGCTAATGTCTATACAGGTTAGAGGCGGTTTTTCTTACTTCATTACGTTCACTGACGATTTCTCAAGATTCGGTCATGTATTTTTATTAAAGCACAAGTCCGAAGCTTTCGAGAAATTCATTGAATATAAACAAGAAGTAGAAAAACAAACCGGCTTGAGTATCAAGATGCTTCGATCAGATCGAGGTGGGGAATACCTTAGTACAGAATTTGGAAACTTCCTAAAAGAGAATGGGATTCTCTCTCAGCTCACTCCTCCTTACACACCACAGCACAACGGTGTGTCTGAACGACGGAATAGGACCCTATTAGATATGGTCCGATCGATGATGAGTGATGCTGAGTTACCCGTCTCATTTTGGGGGCATGCATTGGAGACTGCAGCGTTTCTACTGAACAGGGTTCCAACCAAAACCGTGTCTACCACGCCATATGAGATATGGCATGGGAAGAGACTATCTCTTAAAAGAATTAAGATTTGGGGTTTCCCGGCCTATGTTAAAAAGTAGAATCCGGACAAACTCGAGACACGGTTAGTCATGTGTAATTTTGTGGGGTATCCAAAGAATTCTTATGGATATCTATTCTACCACAAAGAGGAACAAAAGGTGTTTGTTTCTCAGTATGCCACATTCTTGGAAAAAGAGTTTTTCACAGATAAAGATGATGGCAAAGTGGTGGATCTAGAAGAGGTTCTAGAGACACAAACTATAAATGAAGATTTGGTTGAACCGGCTGTTGCAATAGAAACTGAAGAACCTCGGCCACTCCGAAGGTCTGGTAGGACTTCTCGCCCACCAGAGAGGTACTACGGTTTCCTCATTGATGGTGATGGAGAAGACTGCATCATGGATGATGATGATCCTACCAGTTTTCAGCAAGCTATCACGAGTGGAGACTCTGTGAAGTGGCTGGATGCCATGAGATCCGAAATGGAGTCTATGTACACCAACAAAGTATGGACTTTGGACATTGTACCCCTTGGGGTAAAACCTGTGGGATGCAAATGGATCTTTAAAGGAAAGATTGGTGTAGATGGGCAGGTAGAGACCTATAAGGCAAGACTTGTGGCGAAAGGGTTTCGTCAAAGACCAGGTTTGGACTATGACGAAACTTTTTCGCCCGTAGCCATGCTTAAATCCATTCGGATCCTACTTGCTATTGCTGCTCACTACGACTATGAAACTGGTAGATGGACGTTAAAACAGCATTTCTAAATGGAGATTTAGAAGAATGCGTTTATATGGATCAGCCAGAAGGCTTCATTGACAGTGGGAGCAGCGGGAAAGCATGTAGATTGCTTAAATCCATATATGGGTTAAAGCAGGCATCTCGGAGTTGGAACATCTGTTTCGATGATGTTATCAAAGAGTTTGATTTCATCAAAAATCCAGATGAACCTTGTGTTTATAAGAAGGCTGTAGGAAGAGCTGTCACATTCCTCGTACTGTACGTGGATGACATTCTTCTGATCGGAAATGACACTCCTATGCTACAGTCGGTCAAATCTTTCTTATCGCTAAGGTTCTCCATGAAGGAACTGGGTGATGCCACATACATCCTGGGCATAAGGATCTATAGGGACAGATCTAAAAAGTTATTGGGATTGTCCCAAATCAGGTACATTAACACCATCCTAAAAAGGTTTAGTATGGAAGACTCCAAGCGGGGTGCCTTACCCTCTTGCCATGGGGTCACTCTCTCCAAGGATTCTTGTCCAAAGACCGATGAAGAGAGAGCTCGCATGAGCATTATACCCTATGCTTCGGCAGTAGGATCTATAATGTATGTGATGTTATGTACACGCCCAGATGTTGCTTATGCACTTAGTGTTGTAAGCAGGTATCAATCCAACCCAGGGGAGAACCACTGGACAGCTGTGAAGAACATTATTAAGTGATTGCGAAGGACTAAAGAATTGTTCTTGGTGTATGGTAATGCAGATCTCCAAACGGAGGGCTTTACCGATTCGAGCTTCCAGAGCGATAAGGACGACAGCAAATCTATCTCAGGGTTTGTATTTACCCTCAATGGAGGGGCGGTAAGTTGGAAGAGTTCCAAACAGGATACCGTTGCAGACTCTACGATGGAGGCTGAGTACATTGCTGCAAATGATGCCGCCAAGGAAGCCGTCTAGATGAAGAAGTTCATCTCGGAGCTAGGAGTAGTTCCAACCATTATTGATCCAATACCCTTGTATTGTGATAATAATAGGGCTATGGCGTTAGCCAAGGAGCCCAGGTCCCATCAGCGGTCCAGACACATCCTGAGGCGCTTTCATTTGATCCGGGAGATTGTAGATTGCCGCGAGATTGAGATTAAGAGAGTAGATACAAAGAATAACGCCGCGGATCCACTCACCAAGGCCCTCCCTCAACCGCAGCATGAGCGACTTTTTGAGATGTTGGGTATGAGATACGCCAATAACTGGCCTTAGTGCAAGTGGGAGATTGTTGGATATATGTATGCCCTAGAGGCCATTATATGATAGTGGATGTATCTGTACATGTATATATATATATTCAGTGTACATTCTTGCTCGACATGATAGTATGCTATCTGGTTCTACTTTATCTGACATGTTGATTTGATCATGCTTTTATTCATTTATACATGCTGATAAAGCCCTGAGGATATCGGCTTGACTACAGTGATTATGATAGAGATCATACTAGTGGGACATCTGTAGTTTATAAGCATATCCTGAAATGTCCCTAGTCGGAGGTGTATCGAGACGGGGCATCGATATACCAGTGTAGACTAGCATATATGATACTAAACCCATGTGATGGGCGATGGATGTTCCTACATTCATCGATGTTTGACATCAAGATCATATACGGGTGCTCAGTGGTGACTGGGTACACTGGACGGACTCACCGAAAACTCCTATATGGAATTATATCTATCGTCGGATAGCAGTTCTCAGGTGACACTGGTACAGGTTAGTCTGTAGACCCGAGATCGTCATAGAGTCTTGTGTGCTCTCCCACTGTATTTTGATTACCACCCTACCACGGCTCTACTGAGTCGTGCAAACAGGTGGCCATTGGGTACAGTCCCGAGACACACGAAGGCGATGAGCGATAGGAGGGGTTTCGTCTCTCCCGGTATTGGGAGTTGATGCTGTGCTTGACTGGTTATATCAGTATGTCCCTGGCCAGGGCTGCTGAGATTTACTGATAAGTGTTATCAGTAGTTTCTCGATCTGTTATAGACCATTAACTGTCACGACTTATTGAGTTATTGGGGTCGACGTTACCATCCCTAGACTCGATATGCAGCATATCTGACGAAGATACCGGACTGTACGGTAGTGTTGCAGGTTGGCTCGACGGGAGTTGTAGCAGGTTCGCTTGTTTTCTTCTGAACGCTCAATACCCGGGTGGCCGTTACGTTTAGCTGACCGCTTGCGGCTTGGGGGTGCTTGATATGATCATCACCCACTGCCGGCGTATTGACGATTCTTAGAGTCCCACAAAGAAGTTTCCTAGTCCAGGCGAAACGTTGTGGTGCGTGTATGCGATATGCGCATGGACCCGGTTAAAATGCGCGTATGAGATACCGTATATTAATTGGGCGGATTGCTTTTGGTCGGATCGTATGTGATATGACCGGGTTGATAAATCAAGTGTTGATTTATCATTTAACCATTAGCTTCTCACTAGAAATCCTATCTTGTTCATTTTGGATGTATGCATGCATGCATGCATTCATTCTTGTTCATGCACATATGGATGTGCATGCACACATGCATACATACATCATTCTATCATGGTTGTTTATACATAGAAAATGGTGGCAATATAAGACTCACACCTTGGTTATTTATATGGATTATTACTTATATTTGTTTTAAAACAAAATGAAAAAGGAAAGGATAATTCATGCTTTGATTCTAGTCTCTTCTTTGACCTAACCATGCTCACCTACCCTTGACCATGGATTAAACTTTCCTTTCATGTTTTAACTCAAATTAAATAATATCTTCATATAAATAACCAAGGTGTGAGTCTTATATTGCCACCATTTTCTATGTATAAACAACCATGATAGAATGATGTATGTATGCATGTGTGCATGCACATCCATATGTGTATGAACAAGAATGAATGCATACATGCATGCATACATCCAAAATGAACAAGATAGGATTTCTAGTGAGAAGCTAATGGTTAAATGATAAATCAAGACTTGATTTATCAACCCGGTCATATCACATACGATCCGACCAAAATTAATCCGCCCAATTAATATACGGTATCTCATACGCGCATTTTAACCGGGTCCATGCGCATATCGCATACACGCACCACAACGTTTCGCCTGGACTAGGAAACTTCTTTGTGGGACTCTAAGACTCGTCAATACGCCAGCAGTGGGTGATGATCATATCAAGCAACCCCAAGCCGCAAGCGGTCAGCTAAACGTAACGGCCACCCGGGTATTGAGCGATCAGAAGAAAACAAGCGAACCTGCTACAACTCCCGTCGAGCCAACCTGCAACACTACCGTACAGTCCGGTCTCTTCGTCAGATATGCTGCATATCAAGTCTAAGGATGGTAACGTCGACCCCAATAACTCAATAAGTCATGCCAGTGAATGGTCTATAACAGATCGAGAAACTATTGATAACACTTATCAATAAATCTCAGCAGCCCTGGCCAGGAACTTACTGATATAAACAGTCAAGCACAGCACAGCATCAACTCCCAATACCGGGAGAGATGAAACCCCTTCTATCGCTCATCGCCTTCGTGTGTCTCGGGACTGTACCCAACGGCCACCTGTTTGCACGACTCAGTAGAGCCGTGGTAGGGTGGTAATCAAAATACAGTGGGAGAGCACACAAGACTCTATGACGATCTCGGGTCTACAGACTAACCTGTACCAGTGTCACCTGAGAACTGCTATCTGACGATAGATATAATTCCATATAGGAGTTCTCAGTGAGTCCGTCCAGTGTACCCAGTCACCACTGAGCACCCGTATATGATCTTGATGTCAAACATCGATGAATGTGGGAACATCCATCGCCCATCACATGGGTCTAGTATCATATACGCTAGTCTACTCTGGTATATCGATGCCCCGTCTCGATACACCTCCGACTAGTGACATTTCAGGATATACTTATAAACTACAGATGTCCCACTAGTATGATCTCTATCGTAATCACTGTAGTCAAGCCGATATCCTCAGGGCTTTATCAGCATGTATAAATGAATAAAAGCATGATCAAATCAACATGTCAGATAAAGTAGAACCAGATAGCATACTATCATGTCGAGCAAGAATGTACACTGAATATATATATATACATGTACAGATACATCCACTATCATATAATGTCCTCTAGGGCATACATATATCCAACAATTCCTACGCCGCTCCGCAGAAGTAGTAGGCAGTCTCATCCGCCCGAGAGATACTACGGTTTTCTCATAGACGGGGATAGAGAGGATTGCATCATTGATAGTGATGAGCCAACTAGCTTCCAACAGGCCATTCAGAGCGTTGACTCGGTAAAATGGCTGGATGCAATGCGGACCAAAATGGAGTCCATGTACACCAACAAAGTATGGACGTTGGAAATTGCTCCAGATGGGGTAAAACCCGTAGGATGAAAGTGGATCTTCAAAAGGAAGATTGGTGTAGATGGACAGGTTGAGACCTATAAGGCTAGACTTGTTGCAAAGGGTTTCCGTCAAAGACCTGGCTTGGACTATGACGAAACCTTTTCTCCAGTGGCTATGCTGAAATCCATTCGGATCCTTCTTGCCATTGCTGCCTTCCACGATTATGAGATCTGGCAGATGGACGTAAAGACCGCTTTTCTAAAAGGAAATTTAGAGGAGTGTGTCTATATGGACCAGCCAGAGGGTTTCATTTAGAGTGGGAGCAGCGGAAAAGTGTGCAAGTTGCTTAAGTCCATCTATGGACTGAAGCAGGCATCGCGGAGTTGGAACATCTGTTTTGATGAGATGGTCAAAGAATTTGGCTTTATCAAAAATCCAGATGAACCATGCATCTATAGTAGATTTTTAGCAAGAACTTTTGTATTCCTCGTATTATACGTGGATGACATTCTCTTGATAGAAAATGACATTCCTATGCTACAATCTGTCAAAAGGTTCTTGTCACACAGGTTCTCCATGAAAGACCTGGATGATGCCTCATACATTCTGGGGATCCGGATCTATCATGACAGATTCAAGAGGATATTAGGACTCTCACAGTCCAGGTACATCGACACTATACTGAAAAGATTCAGTATGGAAGATTCCAAGCGCGGTAATCTACCGGCTTGTCACGGGATCACCCTCTCCAAAGAGATGTCTCCCAAGACTGATTTGGAAAGGGATCGCATGTCTATTATACTCTACGCTTCTGCGGTAGGCTCTATAATGTATGCGATGTTGTGCACCAGACCAGATGTAGCTTATGCACCGAGTGTGGTAAGCCGATATCAGTCAAACCCTGGGGAGAAACACTGGATAGCAGTAAAGAACATTCTCATTTACCTGAGAAGGACTAAGGAGATGTTCTTGGTGTATGGCGGAAAAGACCTCCAGATCGAGGCCTTTACTGACTCCAGCTTCCAGAGTGACAAGGATGATTCCAAGTCCATGTCGGGTTATGTATTTACCCTCTGTGGAGGGGCGGTGTGTTGGAAGAGTTCCAAACAGGAAACCGTTGCTGACTCGACGATGGAAACGGAATATATCGCTGCTGCAGATGCCGCAAAAGAAGCCGTCTGGATAAGGAAGTTATTGACAGAACTTCTGGTGGTTCCGTCCATTGTTGATCCAGTACCTCTGTATTGCGACAACAACGGGGCTATAGCTTTAGCGAAAGAACCCAGATCCCATCAGAAATCCAGACACATCTTGAGGCGGTATAACCTGATCAGGGAGATCGTGGGTCGCCAGGAGATCGAGGTTCGGAGAGTTGCTACGGAAGATAACACTGCTGATCCATTCACCATGGCTTTACCCCAGACTCAGTTCGAGCGGCTGATCGAGATGATAGGTCTTCAATACGCCAGTACATGGCTTTAGTGCAAGTGGGAGATTGTTAGTGTATATGCCCTAGTGGCCATTACTGTATCATACCGGATTGTATATTACTTGATGGAAGCTTGGGATATTCACCTTGTATTGACATTCTTGCTCAAAATGGTAGTATGCTACTTGGTTTGTTTCTGCTTTAATGTGTGCATGCGTTTCTTTTAGCATATCGCCTTTACACATTAGTGGAGCCCTTAGGATCTTTACTTGATTACCAGCGTTGTGATGGCAGTCACACTCGTGGGGGCTGGGTAATCTACAAGCACATCCTTATGCAGGTCCCTAGTCGCAGGACTATCGAGACAGGGCATCGATACTCCAGAGTAGACTAGTGTATTCGCTTCTTATCCCAGCTTGGGAGACGGTCTGTCCCACAGCCGTCAGTACGTCGTACTTGAGATAGTATGCGGGTGCTCGTTAGGTTACGAGTACACTGGACAGGACTCGTCGGGAACTGTTGGTTGGTATTATACCTATCATCAGTTATCAGTTCCTAGGTGACATGAGTACAACTTAGTCCGTTGACTTGACACTGTCACTTCGCCTCGAGTGTGTTCCCACTGTACTTTGATTACTACCCTACCACGGCTCAAAGGAGTCGTGCAAACATGTAGTTTTTAGGTGCAGTCCCGAAGCCCTTGGAGGCAGTGACGGTTAGACAGGATTCGTCTCTCCCGGTAATGGGGGTTGATATCGCGTTGTGTCTAGGAGAGCCATTACACAAAGTCCCTGGCCAGGGCAAGCGAGATAGACTGGTAGGTTTCCAGTGTTATCTCTGGTGTTCTGGGCTACACTCCGACACGACTTGTACCGCTTGTAGGGGACTGACGTTTACCGCCACCCTAGGCCCGCCATGCGATGTTCTTAGACAAACAGACCGGACATTACGAAGACTGTCACATTCAGGCTCAGTAGGAGTTCAGATGGGTATACCTCGTCAGTCTTCTTATCGGCATCTACCTGGGGACCGTTACGTACAGCTAGTGCCGCTTGCGGTTTGTGGTTAAACCCACTGTCAGCGTAGTGTCGAGTATTTAGAGGCCCACACAGAGGGTTATTCGCCTTTAGGCAAAATGAGTAGAGGTCGCATGGTTTTGCGACAGGGTTCGTTCACATCCACGCACTTGTGTACGTTTGGTGTCCGGACAGCTTATACTAGCGGGCTTTGGTTTAAGCCGGATCGTAGTATATGATTTGGGATTGGTTTTATCTCATTTTATTCGTGTTCCTCGGAACACGGATACGGGTGTGTATGCACAGTTGACCGAGACAGAGGCAGAGGACTTTCGTTAGGGTTGATGACCATTGTCATTTTCTTAACCCTAATGTTTATGTGTGAATTATGATTTATTAATATTAGTTAATTATAATTGTGCATGGTTAGGGTTGTTGACCATTTGACTATACTTGACTTGTTGACCTAGGTTGATAAGTTGACCATCATCATTCCATATGAAAGATGCTCTTTGATCCTTGCAAAAGCATTTAATGTGAAATGATAATGGTCATTTCTTGATTAATCATGACAATTATCTTTAGCTAATTATCTATTTTCATAAATCACATATATGTGAGAAGGTTGCATTATTCTTCTCACTTGATCATTTTCATTCTCTCTCCTCCTCTTCCTCTCTCTCTAGCTCTCCCCTCTCATGAGTTGAGAACCATTTGAGCTTGAGATAATCCCTTCAAAAATACTCTCTACTCTTTCTAAGGTCCTAGGTTTAGCACACTAAGCACCTTAGTTATTTCTAGTTTGAAGTTGGAGCCAAAGGTAGAGGCTCTCGGGTGGATCTTTCTTCGGCAAGAGAAGGCGACGAGACGATCCGTTCTTTCACTCCAAGGAGCAAGAAGAGAAGGACTTGAAGACCTAGGTATAACCCCATTTCCGAGTAGCTAAACTCTTTTGGCTTGTTTTTAGTTTTTGTTTAGCAAAGATCCCTCCTTTACATAGTCCATGTTGCCTAGTGTTGTAAAAATCAGATTTTTCATAACGTTTCCGCCTCCCCGCAAGCACCGGGGTGGGCAACGTGGACTTACACGTTACTTGCATCAACTTTGGCAGTCACAATTTTGATGGTTGTGTATTTCTTAAAAGATAATACATATTGAGCCAAGTCTCGTAGTTGCTGAGCCCAAGCTCCACTTCAAGCCCAAGCAGCCCATCTCACCGAGCTCACCTCGTTGCTGTTGCCACGGCCGTGCTATTGCCGGTGTCATGTCGTTACTGCTTCCTCGTTGCGCCGTCGCCAGGCAAGTTTTTGAACTTTCTATCATGCTACATATACTCAAATATACTTATGTATGCGTACGTAATAAATCATTATAAAACCCAATAGTTGTGGTTATTAAAACTCGATAATCATCTTTTGATATGCATATTTATATATGTTCTGATCACTTAAAACTCCTGTTTCGTGATATATAGATCGCGTACTGATAAATAACTACATGTTGGAATCTAAAAGTTAATGTTAATATATTGAAACAATATCCCCGAGAACCGACGCTAAGTCTGGAAATCCCCGTGCATATGACGTTGTAAAATTGATAGTAAATTAAATAAAAATCGAAATGCGATCTTCTATGGTTCGTATTTAAGCCAACAGATAAACCTACAGAATCCCATTGTTTATCATTGCATTTTGATAGGTTGTAATGACGAATACTGAGGCGATTCAAGGCCCTAAACTGCGGTCCGGGGTAGCGTTCGTTTTGGATACCTGGATTTGGAACATCTGTATACCCTATATTTAAACTGAAAATGAGCGGAGTCCCATATGTTCGCGTAGATAATTTAGTTAGCTAACCCCTGAATCTGGTCCCATGTCGTTTCACCATCATTTGTATTTTAGAATACCGTGGTGTTCTGCAGTTTCTGCAGTGACCCCACTTACACCAGCACCTTGTACATAACCTAACTTCTAATACAGGAATCCTATTGATAATCGGTTTATGCTTTGGAAATATAACAGAAAAATATACAATTACTTGTACTGTAGCATCGCCTAATTATGCTCCCAACTAGGAGTAAAACGTGTTACGAAACGGACTTCCAGTTCAGAAATTGGATTTCCAGCAGTGAACACTTAAAATGAAATGGCCATAACTAGCAAACCTGAAACCTGATTGACACAAAACCAATTGTGATGGATAGATAATTAAACATACTGCTTACCCCTTTTATATTGTTTAGCTTAATTCTGCACGCATGATTTATAGTAAATTATGCAAGTGGTAAAACACTGGTTGCTGATATTTTATTCATATCGTAATTATTGCATTCTCATTATATCATGTAGAGGTCATATATATTGTTAACCTAGTGATCATGTACATTACCCAGTGATAGATATTAATGTTGTGGAAAGTACGTTAGTGTTAAAGCGTGAATGAATAAGTGAAGTGACACGTACTTGTACACAATCAGCGAACCCAGTTAATTTATTGCATTGTCGACGCCTATGAGGCATATGTAAGTGTAATTATAACTGGTATGGGACGGTTATGGAAGCACTTATATTAGTGTCATAGGTAAGGCGTCAAACGTTGTCCATTTATCTCGGGTACAAGTCGATACATGCTTGATAGAGATCCTGTCTTCAGTTTTCGTGTAGACTTGTCATGGACCGACTAGTATTTGGATTCATGGTTGGTATTTGATGTAGACCACAGGGTGTGGGGTAGTTTGAGTGTGAGTTCAACGGAATCTCGGGAGTCCCATTGCCGGCATATACAGCGATTCTGGGAGTCAAATGGGTGATATTACTGATTATTAGCCAGCGTTTCGGGCCCATGTTCCCTTGCCCCTGGGGCCCTACCCTTGGGTTGGGGATACTCCTGCGTGGTTGACTCTCACACATGGACTGATGATAGGTTTAGCGAGCTGGACAGTTAGACTCAGGGACTGATAGGTTTAGTGACATGTACATGCATTGATACTGATTCGATATACCTGCTTTACTGTTTACCTGTACTGGTTACTTCATGCTCATGTCATCACTTCTTGCTTACTGTTTCATATTCATCATTATTGCACGTGTTTTTATATGTATTTTTATATATTGCTATTATGTCACTCTGACGACCTGAATATGCATGCTCAGAGTGAGAAGTGAATTTAGCTTGGATCAGGACCTGACGCACCTCAAGGATATTGCGAACATCTAGATCAGCGACGCCAGCGCTATCTTTCTTTTAACTCTATCTGGTTAGTTTTATATCTGTTTGATTTAGTGATTGCATTTCTCATTACCTGTGCATCCATTATGGATTACCACGTAAAGCTAGACGCCAAAGTGTGACTACGGCAGGATGTTTCCTCGACCGTAGGAGCATGACTGGCCTTGTCAACCCCTCGTATTCTGTATTTTGTGAAGCGGGGCGTGACACCATCAGAAGTCTTGACACATCTTGAGGCGGTATCACCTGATCAAGGAGATAGTGGATCGCCGGGAGATCGAGGTTCGGAGAGTTGCTACTGAGGAACACTGCAGATCCATTCACAAAGGCCATCCCTCAGACGCAGTTCGACAGGCTATTCGAGATGATAGGTCTGCGATATGCCAGCACATGGCCTTAGTGCAAGTGAGAGATTTTTAGTGTGATATGCCCTAGAGGCTATTATTATATTGTACTAGTTTGTATATTACATTTTGGAAGCTTGGGATCTATACACGGATTTATGACAGTCTTGCTCGATATAGTAGTATGCTACTTGATTTGTATCTTTCTCAATATGTGTATATGTTTCTTTTAACATATCGCTAATACATATTGATAGAGCCCTTGGGATCTTTGCTTGACTACCAGCGTTATGACGGCGGTCACACTAGTGGGGGCTGGGTAGTCTACAAGCACATCTTTATACAGGTCCCTAGTCGTAGGATTATCGAGACAGGTCATCGATACTCTAGAGTAGACTAGTGTATACGCTTCTCATCCCAGCAGGGGAGATGGTCTGTCCAACAGCCATCCGTACGTCATATTGGAGATAGTATGCATGTGCTCATTAGGTTATGAGTTACACCGGACGAACTCGTTGGGAACTGCTGGTTGGTAATATACCTATCGTCAGGTAGCAGTTCCCAGCTGACATGAGTATAGCTTAGTCCGTTGACTTGACACTGCTACTTCGCCACGACACTGCTACTTCGCCTCAAGCGTGTTCCCACTGTTCTAAGATTGCTACCCTGCCACGGCTCTATTGAGTCATGCAAACAGGTAGTAGTTGGGTGCAGTCCAGAAGCACTTGGAGGCAGTGGCGGTTAGATAGGATTCGTCTCTCCCTGTATTGGGGGTTGTTGTCGCGCTGTGTTCGGATAGCCATTACACAAAGTCCCTGGCCAGGGCAAGCGAGATTTGCCGGTAGAGATTCTAGTAGCTTCTCAGGGTGTTTTTGGCCGCACTCCGACACGACTTATTGCACTATTAGGGGTCTGACGCTTGCCGCCCCTAGGACCGATATGCGACACTCTTAGACGAAAAGACCGGACTGTACGGAGATTGTCATAGATAGACTCAGTAGGAGTTCGGATGAGTTATTATCATCGTCTTTCTCATCGATAATTCCTGTGGGCCATTACGTGCAGCTAGTACCGCTTGCGGCCTGTGGTTAAACCCATTGCCAGCATAGAGTCGAGTCTTTAAAGTCCCACACAGAGCGTTTCCCTGCATTGGGCAAAACGTGTAGAAGTCGTATGGTTTTATGACAGGGTACGATCACGTGTGTGTACTTGTGCATGCATGATGATTCGGACGAACAATACTAATGGGTTTTAGTTTAAGCCGAATCCTAGTATTATACTGATGGATTGTCTTCGTCTTCTGTATTTGTATTTATCAGAATACGAATACGGGTATGTATATACGGACGATGGGCGTTTTTTTAATTTGTACAAAAATGATTTTGTAGATGCCATGACATAATTGTATTAATAATTTTAGTTTAAATTATTAATACATTTTATGTAAATGGAAATTATGTGGATATTGCATAAATAAGGACTTGGGTGCTTCGGACACATGGTGCTCATTTGACCCATGAGTCATTCTTTTGTAAATTGAGACCCTTTTGATTATTGATATAGATTTATTTATGCAATAATTAAAAGAGTTCAGTCTAGAATAGAAGAGATAAGAAAACCTTTTTCCTTCTTCAACCTTTAGCTCACTAGAAATTTCCATAGCCATCTCCAATTCCCTCAAGCCCTAGAACACTCACGTGTTGAGTAACCTAGGGTGATTGAAGACTCCTCAATCCATCTACATCATTTACACACTCTAGGTCTTCAAGTTTAGCACACTAGTTGATCTGGTTTCTTTGGCATAGAAGAGAAAGCTCGGTACACATACAGTCGGGAGGATCATCATGGATTCGAGGAATCCGACGAGGAGGAGACAACCGTATCACTCTGAAGGGTTCGTGTAGGAGAGGAGGACAGTGGGAGAAGCATAGATGGACCGGATTCATGAGGTATAACTTTTGTACTTTAGTTTATACTTCATAGATTAGATGCTAGATATGGTTTAGAATACGATCGTTGCTAATAGTCGATGTTACGATACTAAAATTATTGTTTTTTACATTTTCCGCCTCCCCACGATCTAGAGGGGTGCGTGGCATCGACTTAAAACATTACACCAACTAATTTTAGAAAAAAGGTTGTAGATCAAACACAACCTAAAACTTAACTAAAACCTTTCTTTTAAAATACCTAGTTAGCAACATAAGGTATTTTAGTGCAATCTAGGTGGTTTAGCAAGCCTATTAGTTATTAATTACATTTAAATATCCTAATCAAGCCATACAAACATTAACTAAATTTAACCCTCACTTAAACACACTAATCATGCAATTAATCTAATAAAACGCCTAATTTAAACAAATAAAAGCAAATATTAGCAAAGTAACAACTAGATTAGGTTTTATACCTCAAAATGGTTTGGAAAAAGATCAAAACATGCTAGCCAAAATGAAGAATTGAACTAAGAACCTTGCTCAGATTTGAAAAAGGATTTTTTGTGATGATTTTTGTAGAAATTAGAGTTGATTTTGAGGAGTTTTGAAGTGGTGTAGTGAGGTTTTGCATGAAAAAAAAGAAGGAGGGGAAAGAGGGGGGTTGCGGTTTCAAGTGAGGAGGGGGAGAGAGAGAGAGAGTGTGTGTGTTACCCCATACCATGTCACACACACACCATTCCCAATTAAAATATGCACCATAACTCTTTTTTTCCTTCTTTTTTCTTCTTTTCTTTTCTTTACAAAACAACACTAGAACCAACTTTGACCATCAATTTTTTTTGAAAAGACCATGTTACAATATGTGTTTAGTTGTGTTATGGTGCACTAACATGTATTAACCTATACTAATTTGTAATTAGCACTAATTAAGTGTGTATGCATGCTTAAAATAATATTTTAAAAAAATAATAAATAAGGAAAATAATTAAGTAAACTAGCAATTAAATATGTAAATAATTAAATACCCATACATAAGCAATTACATAATTAAAATAGATACATTTATGTCTATGTGGAAAAATAATTATAACTAGGTTTTACGGAAAACACGAGTTGTACAACTAATTGTCATATAAATAACCTAAACGATTTTTAAAGCATTACAGCGGTACTAGCTGGACGTAATGGCTACCCAGGTATTGAGCGAATAGAAGATCAACAAGAAATCTTGTCCAAACTTCCATGAAGCCTATATGTAACACTTACCGTACAGTCCGGTCTTTTCGTCTGATATATCGCATATCGAGTTTGGGAGTGGAATCGTCAGACCACAATAACTTGATATGTCATGCCGATGTGTGGCCTATAACGGTAAGAGAAACTACTGATAACACTTACCAGTAAATCTCATCAACAGCCTTCGAGAGGGACTTCCTGTTATAGCCAATCGAGTATAGCGCAACATCAACTCCCTATACCGGGAGAGACGAAACCCCTCCTATCGGTCATTGCCTCCATGTGACTGGGGACTGTACCCAAAATCCACTTGTTTGCACGACTCCTTTAAGCCGTAGTAGGGAGGAAATCAAAGCACGGTAGGAACTACATAAGACTCTATAACGATCTCGGGTCTACAGACTAACCTGTACCAGTGTCACCAGAGAACTACTATCTGACGATAGGTATAGTACCGTCTAGGAGCTCTCGGCGAGTCCTATTCGGTGTACCCATTCTCTAATGAGCATATGCGTACAATCTTTGATGTCAAACACCAATGGATATGGGATCAATGATCGCCCCATACAGGGTCAAGAAACGAACACACTAGTCTACTCTGGAATATCGATGCCCTGTCTCGATATTCCCTCGACTAGGATCAATCGAAGGATGTTCTTGTGGACTACCCAGGACCCCAAAGTATGATCCGCATCATAGTCCTGGTAGTTAAGCCTACATCCTAAGGGCTTTATCAACATATATATGAGAGACAGTTTAATAATACCAGTGAACATGTTAAGATAAAGACAACCAGATAGCATACTATCATATCGAGCAAGAAAGTTCTCTATATATATGTCCAAGCATCCACTATAATATACATCGATGTACAATAAAGGCCTCTTGGGCATACATATCCCTAACAGAATAGCCCACCAATTCTATGTTGGCTATAGTGCCCTCAAGTCAATTATTAAATCGCAGGCACGCGATTGCGATGATTGAGGGAGGACCTGTACGGATAGAACAGTCCTACTCAAAATGATAGTTTGCTATCTGGTTTATCTTTATCATCATGTACATTCTTTAGGTGGTATTACAGATCACTATTACATGTTGATAGAGCCCATTGGATTCTTTCTTGACTACCAGCATTATGATGGCAATCATATACGTGGGAGCTGGGTGGTCTATAAGCACATCCTTAAATATCCCTAGTCGTGGGAGTTTCAAGACTGGGCATCGATACTCCAGAATAGACTAGTGTATACTGATCGAGACCCCGACGATAGGCGGTGGCTAGGTCTCAGAAGCTATTGGGGTTAGTTTGTTCACTTAAGATAGTATACAGATGCTCAATTGGTTATGAGTACACTGGACGGACTCGCTGGGAACATGCTAGCTGGTATTATACCTAATTTCAGATAGCAGTTCCCAGGTGACATGTGTACAGATTAGTCTGTTGACCTGAGATCGTCATTTATCTCGTATGAGTTCCCACTGTGCTTTTATTACTACCCTACCACGGCTCAAAGGAGTCGTACAAACAGGTTTTTGTTGGGAACAGTCCCGAGCCACATGGAGGCAGTGAGTGGATCGTCAGGTATTGGGGGTTCATGTCGCGTAGTGCACAGGTGGTTGTTAGTTATATGTATGCCCTAGAGGCCATTACTGTACATGCGATGTGTATTGTAGTGGATGCTTGGACATATATAGGGAGGACTTTCTTGCTCGACATGATAGTATGCTATCTGGTTGCACTTTATCTTAACATGTACACTTATTGTCTCTACTACATGTTGATAAAGCCCTTAGGATGAGTACTTGACTATCAGGATTATGATGCAGATCATACTAGTGGGGCAGATGTAGTCGGTAAGTACATCCTTAGATTGTTCCTAGTCGTGGGAGTATCGAGACAGGGCATCGATGCTCCAGAGTAGACTACCATATGTGCTTCTCGACCCATGAGATGGGCGATGGATGATCCTATATCCATTGGTGTTTGGCATCGGAGAAGGTATACGGGTGCTCAGTGGTGACTAGGTACACTGGAAGGACTCGCCGAGAACTCCTACATGGTATTTATACCTATCATCGGATAGCAGTTCTCTGGTGACACTGGTACAGGTTAGTCTGTAGACCCGAGATCGTCATAGAGTCTTGTGTGATTCCCACTGTGCTTTGATTTCCACCATACCACGGTCAAGAGATCGTGCAAAAAGGTGGTTTTTGGGTACAGTCCCGAGTCACATGGAAGCAATGAGCGATAGGAGGGGTTTCGTCTCTTCCGGTATAGGGAGTTGATGTTGCGCTATGCTCGATTGGCCATAACAGGAAATCCCTGGCCAGGGTTGCTCAGATTTACTGGTAAGTGTTACCAGTAGTTTCTCGAACCGTTATACACCTTGCATCGGCATGACTTATCAGGCTATTAGGGTCTGACGTTATACCATCCCCATGCTGTGTTATGCGACATATCAGACGAAGAGATCGGACTGTATGGTAGTGTTACTGATTGGATTCGCAGGAGTACGAGTAGGTTTGCTTGTTGATCTTCTGATCGCTCAATACCGGGGTGGCCGTTATGTTTAGCAGACCGCTTGCGGCTTGTGGGTGTTTGATATGATCATCACCTACTGCCGTAGTATTGACGAGTCTTTAGAGTCCAACACAGAGCTTTCCTGGTTCATGCGAAACGTAGTAGGAGCACATATGTGATATGTGCGAGGCCGAGATTAATGCACGTATGTGATACCGCATTCTATTCTCGCGACTTGTGACATTGGCTGGTTATATGTGATATAGCCGGTTATCGGATCAAGTGTTGATTCGATAAGTTGTTGCATTTGATATTAGTCGGTTACATATGATATACCCGGATTATTAAATCAAGAGTTGATTTGATAATTTAATGTCTAATTATATATATTTGATATATTAGCATACAATAACTAATATTTGCTCATTTATGATTTATCTTTTCTCACTTTATGTGTGCATAAAGTATATATGCAATATATATTTTAGTGTACATATTTTTGTGTCATGCATGATGATACACACTACATGTGTGTATGTGACTTACACCATAACCATGATAATTGAGAGTATTTATTTATTTAAGGTAAACAAATTAGTTGGAATTTTTTTTCACATGGTTGTAGCTTGGAGAAGCTTGTAGAACCAAAGACTAAGTCCACTTGTTTTGTTGACCTAAGATATTTATTAACCCAACGATTATCATTTAACCTATGGTTAAGTCTCTACATGAGTTAGTGTATGACACTAACTCATCCATGGTTGTTATTCTCACCTCATGTGTTTCATTATTATCATCTTCATTTTTGATCTTCTTCTTCCTCTTGAAAAAGGTTTTTCTAGGATTTTGAGAGGTGATGAAATATTGTGAGAAAAATAAATCTAAAGTGAGCCCACTTCCTACTTCATCATCCTTTACTATTAGCCATTTAGTTTAGGGTGTTTCCTTCACTAATTTCACCATTAGTGAAGAGGTAGAATGAGCTCG
The DNA here is from genome assembly GCA_030015575.1 of Agapanthus africanus. Taxonomy (NCBI): domain Eukaryota; kingdom Viridiplantae; phylum Streptophyta; class Magnoliopsida; order Asparagales; family Amaryllidaceae; genus Agapanthus; species Agapanthus africanus. The sequence continues at coordinate 379,674,877 of JASDDO010000012.1, forward strand.
AGTCTCCTCGACGTAGATCATCTTCGGTTTCGAAGACATTGAGCAAGTTTACTCGTTTCTTCTGGTGAACCTTCTCTAGAGTCCGGGAGTTCACCATTCGCAGCGAAGGGATTACAACATGGAGCTTTAGAAATGAAGGACCGATCTACAAAGGTTGTATTCCACATTCACTTGTTGTAATGTATGATTACATGTTGTATTGTCTAGTTATTCTAGCTTGATCCTAGTCTAAGGTTCCTTAGCACTATTATAATTTTTGAAATTAGCATGGTAGATGCATAGAAAACCCAGTTAAAGTAGTTTACATGTTTATTCGTCGGATTTTCTAGTAGCGATTCTAGGGTTAGGGTTAGCTAATACGAAAAAAATTTAAAAATGTTATGGACGATGCCTCCCGAAACCTTACTGCCGTGCTAGGTAACCTTGAAATGGTATCAGAGCCATGCTAGAAAATTAGACGATGTTTGCTAGGATTATGAAACCGAAACTACCCCGAAACACCTGATACGAAAACTTGGTTTCTGTCGAATTTAAGAAGTCTTCAAATTTTTTTTTAAACAACTGCAGAATGTTGTATGAGATATAACATGAACACTGTGAATATTTGAGGCAATTCTACCTCAACATGGCCGGCCACATGCCCTCTAAAACCGGTGTGCTCGGTTTTTCCAAGGAGTTTTGGGTTCAAATTTGCACTGTGTTCCAGTCTCTGGGTTTTGGTGTTTCGGGTGTTGTTTGTTTTTGCTAAATTTTCATGTGATGTTAACTTTCTGCAAAGGCAACTCGGAGTGTTTCGTAGTCGTAATTCTAACATGTGTTCGGGTTATTTAGACGATATTAAAAAGTTTGAACGGATATCAATAACCCAATTTTTCCCTACTGGAAATATTTCAATAGTTGGATTTTTTCCGAGTTTAAATTTTTCAGAAAATCTTGCAAGCGATTCTGTAGACCCTCTAGAAGAACGAAACCCTAACTCGATTCTGTGACCGTCAAAACTTCCACTAAACCCTAGAGTTTGTGGTAGTTTAGCGGCGCCACAGGTGAGGCATTGGTTGACCCTTCTACGGCTGGTTCATAGGTGGTGTGGCATGTTCTGAGTGTTTTTTTAGACTCCTCTCAAGTGTTGAGCTTGTTAGGAATTTTTTGATCTTTGCTTATTCGATCGAAAAGTTTAACTTCGTCTAGGTATCTGTGATTGTGATACAATATTTGGAATCCACAATAAGAGTTATGAGATAACTAGTTTGAATTTTATAAATCTAGCAGTTTAGTCTCATTTGATCGGTTGCCACAGGATTTTGATGTGATCAAAAGTCCGTTGCAATTACGTAGTATATGCGGATACTCACCGGGTAACCTTAATAGATAGCCACGCCCCATAGCCCCGACTAAGTGACTGTAGGAGAACCCCGTCGCCAAAAGCATCCGTTCGGGTGCTCGCGGCCGCGGTGTTCCGCCTTAGTGCACTTTGTCGACGGCATCGGGGGTGCGGCCGTCTACTAAAATTGTTGGGCATGTGATGTCTAAGTAATTCATTTAGTTAGGCATGAAATCCAACGTTTGTGATACATTGGATTTATGATGTCTAAGGTGGTTGCGGATTCCAACTGTTGTAGTTTTTCACTTTCTTTTTTGCGACCGTAAGTGTAATATGTGGTGTATCGCCGGTTTCATTGCCATACGTCAACGACAATTGGGATACGCATATTTACTTACGTTGATGACATGTGATGTTATGTGTTGCTGGGATGTGTTATATTGGATCGTCGTGTTTGAATAGCCGGGGGTTTTATATGAGATGAGAGTTTTTCATTTTCATTCATGTAAAATTAAATGTATGTAATATTCTTTTATTGGGGCACTTCCGAGTTGAGGATGATGTCACCATTGATGTATATTATTTACTTTTCCGCATTAGGATAGACCCAAGGCGGGAAGCACAAGTAACCGGGTTCTAGGGTCCAGTGGGAGACCATTTCGAGGGGTCAAGACCGGGTCTCCTAACTCTAGAATTGGAAGAGTTGCTTGCCGCTCTCGTAGGGGGCTAGGGATGTGGGTTTGGCTATTCATCGCTGTTAGTTATTTGTATGCCCTAGAGGCCATTACTGTACATACGATGTATATTGTAGTGGATGCATGGACATATATCGGGAGGACTTTCTTGCTCGACATGATAGTACGCTATCTGGTTGTACTTTATCTTAACATGTACTCTGATTGTCTCTATGTTACATGTTGATAAAGCCCTTAGGATATGTACTCGACTACTGGGACTATGATGAGATCATACTAGTGGGGCCACGGTAGTCGACGAGTACATCCTATAACTGTTCCTAGTCGAGGGTATATCGAAACAGGGCATCGATACACCAGAGTAGACTAGCGTATACGCATCTTGACCCATATGATGGGCGATGGGCGATCCCATATCCATCGGTGTTTGACATCAAGGATGGTGTACGGGTTCTCAGTAGAGATTGGGTACACTGGACGGACTCGCCGAGAAGTCCCAGATGGTATTATACCTCACGTCAGATGGCAGTTCCCGGTGACACTGGTACAGTCTAGTCTGTTGACCCGAGATCGTCATAGAGTCTTGTGTGATTCCCACTATGCTTTGATTTTCATCATACCACGTCCAAGAGGGCGTGCAAAAAGGTGGCTTTTGGGTAGAGTCCCGAATCACATGGAGGCAATAAGCGATAGGAGGGGATTCGTCTCTCCCGGTATAGGGAGTTGATGTTGTGCTGTGTTCTATTGGCTATAACAGGAAATCCCTAGCCAGGGTGGCTGAGATTTACTGGTAAGTGTTATCAGTAGTTTCTCGAACTATTATAGACCTCATATCGACACGACTTATCGAGCTACTGGGTCTGACTTTTACCACCCCTAGGCGAGATATGCGACATATCAGACGACGAGACCGGACTGTACGGGATTGTTACTGATTGGATTCACAGGAGACTGTACAGGCTTGCTTGCTGATCTTCTGATCGCTCAATACCTGGGTGGTGTTACGTTTAGCTGACCGCTTGCAGCTTGTGGTTGTTTGATATGATCATCACCTACTGCCGTCATATTGACGATTCTTTAGAGTCCTACACAGAGGTTTCTTGGCTCAGGCAAAACGGAGTAGGGGCACATATGTGATATGTGCGGGATCGAGGATAATGCGATATGTGATACCGTATTCTATTCTCGCGATATTTGATATCAGCCGGGTCATCGGATCAAGTGTAGATTCGATGAATCGGTATACGATATATTAGTCGGTTATATGCGATATAGCCGGATTGTCGGATCAAGTGTTGATTCGATAATTTAATGTATAATAATATATATGATATATTAAATTACATTAACTAATATTAGCTCACTAAAAGATTCTTTTTCTCACTCGGGTAATACATTGATATATATGCGATATATGTTAATCGTATTATTTTCTTTTGTTACAATAAATATTATATATGTGATATATAATATTGTAACATGATATGATAACTAATGCAACATGTTTAGTGGAGATTAAACAAGGTTAGGTTTTGATTTGGGTTAGTGCATTCATGAACCTTCTAGAAGGTTTCTTTTTGTTTTGTGTTAGATATTTTAAAATGACTCATCTTTTAGCTCAACCCAAACCCTAGCCCTAGTTAAATCTCTACAAAGGTTTATTTAACCATTGTTGCATTATTCATCATTATTATCCTTTCATTATTCATCACAAAAGGATTACTATTCTTCTTCTTCATCTTTGAGCTTCATGAAAAGCTTTCTAGGTTTTTCCTAAGTGATGAAAATGAGTGAGAATATGAAAACAAAAGAGAGAGAAAATCCTACTTCATCATCCTCATCTACCCTTGCCCTTTAGATGAGAGTGTTCACTTCATTTAGTGAGTGTTAGCTTGTGTTAATGAAACTTCAAGGTAGATCATCTTTGTTATCGAAGATCGGAAGCAAGCTTGCATCTTTCTCTTCGCGGAGGCTCTCGAGAGTCCGGAACATGATGATCGCAGCGAATGGACCTCAACACGGAGCTTAAGAAGTGAAGGACCGGATCTACAAAGGTTGTAATCTCTCTCACTTAGTGTTAAAGTGTTTAACATGCTTGTTTTCGCATAAACACTAGTTTAAATATCCGGTTTTGGGTTGTTCGGCACGGCTAAATTTTTAATCGGGCATGGTTGATGCCTCATAGACCCTTGTACGTGTGCTTAGCATCCCTACAGTGGTATCAAAGCTACTAGGCATTAGATGTCGACCTATGGGGGGTTCTCACTGTGTGACAGTGTGGAGAAGCATAGGCTCTTACCCCCACGGTGTCCCGAGACCGGAAGTTGTTCCGGCGGGTTGTAGTCCTCGCGAGGGGGCATGCGTAAAAAGTAGCTGCTGAGGGACTCGTAGGTGCCACGGCGACCCCATTGGATGGGGTGGCTTCCTGCCCTACAGTGGTATCAGAGCCAAGCTAGAGCTTTAGGCGAAATTTAAAGTTTGATCGAACTCCGAAAACCCGATATACCCTAGTTTCTCGAAAAAATTTCAAAATGTGATTTTTTGTGAATTAAAAATACTCAAAAAAATCAGCAGGGAAATATAGGAATTACTGTAAAATACGATCACCTAATTCCACTGTAGCGCCGTGGATCCGCCGCACTACCCTGCTTTTGGCGGCGGTTCCGCGGCCGTATGTGAAGTTTGGGCACTCAATTTTATACAGTAACATCCGTAGGTGTCTCTGCATGTTTCTGGGAATTTTTAATTCTACTCAAGTGTTGAGTTTTCTGGGGTGTATTGGGGACTCATTGATTCGATCGGATAATTTAACTTTGTTTAGTTTGTCCGGATAATTTTTAGAACGTGTTAAAAAATTCGAACGGATATTAATAACTCACTTTTTCCCGACCCGGAAAATTTCCAAGTGTTGGATTTTTCCGTAGTTTAAGAACGTTCTAAGTCATGCAAGTAACGCGGTGGACCCTCTAGAAGACAACAAACCTTAACTCGATTATGTGACCGTCTTGAACTGCCTCTAAACCTTAGGGTTTGGGGAAGTACGGCGTGCCACATGCGAGGCGTTGGCTTGACCCTTCTACGGCTGGACCATTGGTACTGTGGCATGTGATCGATGTTTTTAAACTAATTTCAAGTGTTGAGAACTATTTGGGAAAACTTGGATGTTTGTTTATTCGATCGGAATGTTTAACACTGTCTATTTATCTAGAATGTGATACAATATTTGGAATCCACAGGTAGTTATGAGATAACTAATTTGAATGTTATAAATCTAGCAGTTCAGTCTCAATTGATCGGTTGCCACGGGATTTTGATGCGATCAAAAGTCTGTCGCAATCACGTAGCGTACACGGATACTCGCTGGGTAAAATTAATAGACAGCCACGCCCCAAAGCCCCGACCAAGTGACTGTAGGAGAACCCCGTCGCCAAAAGCATCCGTTCGGATGCTCGCGGCAGCGGTGTTCCGCCTTAGTGCACTTCGTCGACAACATCCGGGGGTGCGGCCGTCTGCTAAAGTTTGCGACGAGCATTCGATCAGCATGTCGGGAATCTTGTTGAATTGCCTGACTAGATATTGAAAAGTGTTTTCGGTAATGAGACTAAAATGCGGGGTTTATAATTGTTAGGCATGCGATGTCTAAGAAATTCATTTGGTTAGGCATGCGATGTCTAAGTAGGTTGCGGATTCCAACTGTTGTAGTTTTACACTTTCTTTTCTGTGACCGTAAGCGTAGTATGTGGTGTATCGCCGGCTTCGTTGCTATACATCAACGACAATCAGGATACGCATACTTGCTTACGTTGTTGATATAAGATATTATGTGTTGCTGTGATATGTTATATTGGATCGTCGTGTTCTGATTAGCCGGGGGGTTTTATGTGAGATGAGTGTTTTTCTTTTTCATTTATGTAAAATTCATTTGTATGTAATATTCTTTTATTGGGGCACTTCCGGGCTGAGGATGATGTCACCATTGTATATTATTTACTTTTCCGCATTAGGTAGACCCAAGGCGGGGAGCACAAGTAACCGGGTTCTAGGGTCCAGTGGGAGACCATCTCGAGAAGTCGAGACCGGGTCTCCTAACCCTAGAATTGGCAGTGTTACTTGCCGCTCTCGTAGGGGTCTAGGGATGTGGGTTTGGCTATTCATCGCGACCGTGGAATCCGTGTTTTATACTGGCTTGTATGAAAATACGGACGTCCTAGTATATCCAATATTTCATATATGTTCTTCTGCTGCAATGTTCTGTGATGAGATCATATTACTGCTTGAGACGAATGTTTATATTATATATATGAGATATATGTTATATTGCAGATTGCGTTTCAAATGTGATGCTTGTGAAGCATAATAAAATGGGACTTCATTAATGAGATTAATGAAACTAAAAGAAACCTAAAGATGTTGTAGAAACTTGTTTAAAAACCGGTAGCTCTAGTTGTTGCTTTGCATAGCGGTGTTCCTTGTAGAACATCCAGCACCTTATTCGATAAGGAAAGAGCCGAGATCCCTTCACCGGGAGTGACCTCTTTAGCAATAAATGGAAGATGCTGCATACTCGGTTTTTCTTTTGATTGCTTCTATAGTTTTTGCTTTGCATAGTGATATTTGTGAAATATCCTGCACCTTATTCGATGAGGAAAGAGCCGACGATCCCTTCACCGGGAGTGACCTCTTTAGCAAAACTAGAAAAGGCCTAAAAACATTCCATTTAAAATCACTCGATTCTACAACGATATCAAGTTCATTACGCAATAGGTTTTCATAAAAACCTATCGTAGCCCTCCATCATTTAAGGAAGTAGAGTACTTAGTATTCGTGCTGCGTATGTCGACTTTAGTTGAGGCGTAGTGTACGGTAGCTAAGTGATGTCTTCCTACACAGCATATGATACGATTAGTTAGGACATTCAGGTGATTATGTCGACCATATTTGAGGGTCATATAGGGTGGGTCTGATTAATCATGAAATGATGGGTAGAACTTGACTAGTGCTTATGATATGTTGACCTTAGTTAAGGTCATAAGTACTAGGGGTAATATATTATTGGGAATTTCAAGTGTTGAAATTTGCAATGAGATTGCATACCTTCTATGAGATATTTGGATCCCGATACCCGCTGTGAGTAAGAGTTACTCCTAGGAGAGTTTTACACATTACAATTAGCCGATCGAGTAGGTGTTTAGAAAGGTGTTAACGGGGTTACGCCCCTGGGAAAACGAGGTTTACTTTAATTAGGTCCGTGCGAAAGCACGGGGAACCTCCCTCAAAGTACCGTCACTGGCCTGGCTGAAAGATTGGCGAACTTGTAGGGTGTAATTAATCCCGGCTAGTCTTTCCTTTTAGGGTTTGAAGGAAGATTTGACTAAAACAGTGGGAGAAATCCTGATTAGATAAATTGATAACCAATCTAATCTTGTAAAAGCGCACGCTGAGTGTTTTCTTCTTTCTCTCTCCTGGTTGCGACTATGTCACGCCTTAATCAAGATAATAATACGGATATATTGACCGAACCCGCTTGTTATACTACGCTAGGGAACGTTGGTCCCGCTCCAACTTATAAATGTTATAAGACAGAGTAGGAAATAGGGGATTACCAGAATTCCCGTGCTGCCCAAACGAAGAAAGTGCATGCTGATGCATCTTCTTCGGGTGTGTTCATTATAGAGAACTGAGAACGGGTGATAAATTTCATGAGATAGAAACGGTGCAAATGTTGCAGCCAAGTCTGTTGATAGTTATCACCCTGTATTACCAGAATACATTGATTCTGAACGAATGTTATTAGATACCGAACCTGATGTACAACATCATATCATTCTATTTATTAGTAAAGAAGGATGTAATTTTGTATTGTTAGATAATGTTTTGAACATTTCCTTTATCAAGAGTTGATCGGTTCAGGCACGTTATCTAAAAGCATTGACGTTCTAAATCAAACCACAGTTCTTAACGTACAGAACACAGACAAGAGGAAGAGTTCAGAAATGAACGAATCCTTCTTGAGGCATTGTAGACTAGGTCATATCAATGCGACCCGACTAGCTGAATTTACATATAGAAGCATATTTAAATTAGTTTGAATTTACATCTTATGAAACTTGTCGGTCATGTCACAGAGATAAGATGACCACAGCTCCGTTTATTGGAAATAGAGAAAGAGTTAGTGAACTCTTGGGATTGATACATGCTGATGTATGAAGGTCCCCTGTCTACACATACCAAGACTTGTTCTTTGTACTTCATTACATTCACTGATTATCTCTCAAGATCCGGACATATGTTCCTGTTGAAACACACGTCTGGAATTTTTGAGAAATTCAATGAATATAAGCTAGAAGTGGAGAACCAAAAACGGGTAAAAGTATTATGTCCTTTGATGAGATCAAGGAGGAGAATACTTGAGCACGGAATTCCTAGAATATTCTAAAAGAAAATGAGATTCTCTCTCAGCATTACTCCTCCGTATACACCACAGCACGTCGGTGTATCGGGGCGAAGCAAACACAGCCTATTAGATATGGTGCGCTCTATGATGAGTACTACTGAGTTTCCTATTTCCTTTTGGGTGTTATGCACTTGAGAAGCTGCATACCTATTGAATAGGGTTCCAATCAAATCAGTTCCCTACCACCTCATATGTGATATGGAATGGGAAGAGCGCATATCTTAAGTATGTTAAGATTTGGGTTGTCCAGCCTATGTCTAAAAGCATAATCTGGACAAGCTCGAGGAAAAGTCAGTTCTGTAGAACTGGAAAAGGTTCCATCTATACAAACTGCAACTGATGATTTGATAGAACCAAAGGATTCAATAGTTTCTAACGAACCTCAGCCTCTCCGCCGATCTAGTAGGGTTCCTCACCCACCTGAGAGATACTTCGGTTTCTCTATGACAGTGGGAGTGAGGATTGCATCATGAGATGATGACCCAACTTATTTCGAGCAGGCCATCAGGAGTGGGACTCTGTAAGAATGGCTGGATGCTTAGCGATCTGAGATGGAATCCTTATACACCAACAAAGTATGGACTTTGGTTGCTTTATCTGAAGGGTTAAATCCCCATCAGGAGCAAGTATATCTTGAGAAGATTACTTGGTGTACATGGAAAAGTTGAGACTTTCAAAGCTATGCTTAAGTCCATCCAGATCCTACTTGCCACGGCTACATACCATGACTACGATATCTGGCGGTTGGGTGTCATGACTGCTTTTCTAAATGATGATTTAGAAGAGAGCGTCTATAAGTACACACACAGAGGGCTTCATAGACAGTGGGAGCAGCGGAAATGTGAGCAAGATGTTTTATGTGATAAAGCAGGCATCGCAGAGTTGGAACATCTGTTTTGATATGGTGGTCAAAGAGTTTGACTTCATCAAAATGGTAGATGAACCTTGTAAATACAAAAAGGTTGTAGGGAGCATGATGGTGATCCTCATAGAGTACGTGGATAACATACTCTTGATAGGGAAGGAGTTTCCTATGGTACGCTCGGTCAATCTCCGCTTATCACAAGGATTCTCCATATAGGATCAAAGTGATACCTACTAAATCCTGGGTTTTGGATCTATAAGATAGATCTAATTGGATGTTAGTATACTCACTAGTTGTAGTGAGATGGTATCAATCGATCCTAGGGAGAATCACTGGAAATGTTCCAGGGTGATAAGGACGACTGAATGTCAGTCGCAGACATTGTCTTTACCCTCAGTGGAGGGACGGTATGTTGGAAGAGTTCCAAGCTAGATACTGTGACTTACTAGATGATTAAAGGCAAGATACATCTTTACCAAGGATGTTACCAAAGAGGCAGTCTGGATATATATAAGTTCATGAGATGAACTTCGTTCCTACCATTGTGTGAGAATGGAGTTGTGGCTTTAGCCAATGAACTACCGTCCCATCAGAAATCCAGATATAATTCTTAGGCAGTATCACCTGATCATGGAGATGGTTGATCTCCAGGGAGATCGAGGTTAGGAGAGTAGACATAGAGGACAACAGCGCGGATCCACTCACAAAGGCATTTTTCCCAGTAGAGACTTTTATGGGATGGTTGAGTATGAGATACTTCAACCGCAGCTAATTGTTGGGTATGTGATACCACAACAGATGGCCCTAGTGCAAGTGGGAGATTGTTAGTTATATGTATGCCCTAGAGGCCATTACTGTACATACGATGTATATTGTAGTCGATGCTTGGACATATATAGGGAGGACTTTCTTGCTCAACATGATAGTACGCTATCTGGTTCTACTTTATCTTAACATGTACTCTGATTGTCTCTATGTTACATGTTGATAAAGCCCTTAGGATATGTAATCGACTACTGGGACTATAATGAGATCATACTAGTGGGGCCACGGTAGTCGACGGGTACATCCTATAACTGTTCCTAGTCGAGGGTGTATCGAGACAGGGCATCGATACCCCAGAGTAGACTAGCGTATACGCATCTTGACCCATATGATGGGCGATGGATGATCCCATATCCATCGGTGTTTGACATCAATGATGGTATACGGGTGCTCAGTAGAGACTGGGTACACTGGACGGACTCGCCGAGAACTCCCAGATGGTATTATACCTCACGTCAGATGGCAGTTCTCCGGTGACAGTAGTACAGAGTAGTCTGTTGACCCGAGATCGTCATAGAGTCTTGTATGATTCCTACATTACTTTGATTTCCATCATACCACGTACAAGAGGGCGTGCAAAAAGGTGGCTTTTGGGTACAGTCCCGAATCACATGGAGGCAATGAGCGATGGGATTCGTCTCTCCCGGTATAGGGAGTTGATGTTGTGCTGTGTTCGATTGGCTATAACTGGAAATCCCTGGCCAGGGTTGCTGAGATTTACTGGTAAGTGTTATCAGTAGTTTCTCGAACTGTTATAGACCTCATATCAACATGACTTATCGAGCTACTGGGGTTTGACGTTTACCACCTCTAGGCGAGATATGCGACATATCAGACGACGAGACCGGACTGTACGAGAGTGTTACTGATTGGATTTGCAAAGAAGTTCATCAATTTCAATCTCGACATCTAAAATCTCTCTTAAATTCGGCCTCTGAGTTGAGAGTGAGAGTTCGTGATACCTATTTCGATTGTTCGTTGCTGCTGTTTTAATAATGTGATGAAGTTGTGTTTTCCCTCACCCTCGCAAGAAAATCCTATCATCTCATAGTAGCGTAGGGAAGGAGTCCTACGGAGCGGTTAATAAATATCCTCGTTCACCGCAAGCGCCTTAATGGAAGCAGCTAAGCCGAGGCCGCTATGGGCGACAAGAATCCATTGGGGGCGGGACAGAGGTCAATCCAAGTCTGCCTCTTTGGCTGAGCGGCTGCTTGCGAGAGCTCCGATGGAAAGGATGAGAGTCGAGTTGACACTCGATGCTTCCCTTTCCGGCTCTTCCTCAGATGTGGATATCTTTACCTGGTCGAAAGTAGAAATGTCTGATTGGCTTCGTCCTTCAATAAATAGCAGTTGATTCTCAAAGACAGACTGTATTCAATAGTTGCCAAAGAGTTTCTTCCTCACAGCGCATTCTCTGCCATTGATTCTAGCACACAATGTACAAGCTTTCTTGTTGATCTTCTGATCGCTCAATACCTGGGTGGCTGTTACGTTTAGCTGACCGCTTGCAGCTTGTAGGTGTTTGATATGATCATCATCTACAGCCGGCGTATTGACAATTCTTTAGAGTCCTACACAGAGGTTTTTCTTGGCTCAGGAAAAACGAAGTAGGGGAACATATGTGATATGTGCGGGACCGAGGATAATGCGATATGTGATACCGTATTCTATTCTTGCGATGTTTGATATCAGCCGGGTCATCGGATCAAGTGTTGATTCGATGAATCGGTAGACGATATATTAGTCGGTTATATGTGATATAGCCGGATTGTCGGATCAAGTGTTGATTCGATAATTTAATGTATAATAATATATATGATATATTAAATTACATTAACTAATATTAGCTCACTAAAATATTCTTTTTCTCACTCGGGTAATACATTGATATATATGCGATATATGTTAATTGTATTATTTTCTTTTGTTACAATAAATATTATATATGTGATATATAATATTGTAACATGATATGATTACTAATGCAACATGTTTAGTGGAGATTAAAAAAGGTTAGGGTTTGATTTGGGTTAGTGCATTCATGAACCTTCTAGAAGGTTTCTTTTTGTTTTGTGTTAGATATTTTTAAATGACTCAACTTTTAACTCAACCCAAACCCTAGCCCCAGTTAAATCTCTACAAAGGTTTGTTTAACAATGGTTGCATTATTCATCATTATTGTCCTTTCATTATTCATCACAAAATGATTACTATTCTTCTTCTTCATCTTTGAGCTTCATGAAAAGCTTTCTAGGTTTTTCCAAGTGATGAAAATGAGTGAGAATATGAAAACAAATGAGTGCAAAAATCCTAATTCATCATCCTCATCTACCCTTGACCTTTAGATGATAGTGTTCACTTCATTTAGTGAGTGTTAGCTTGTGTTAATGAAACTTCAAGGTAGATTATCTTTGTTATCGAAGATCGGAAGCAAGCTTGCATCTTTCTCTTCGCGGAGCCTCTCGAGAGTCCGGAACATGATGATCGCAGCGAAGGGACCTCAACACGGAGCTTAAGAAGTGAAGGACTGGATCTACAAATGTTGTAATCGCTCTCACTTAGTGTTAAAGTGTTTAACATGCTTGTTTTAGCATAAACTCTAGTTTAAAGATCCGGCTTTGGGTTGTTCGGCACGACTAAATTTTTAATCGGACATGGTTGATGCCTCGTAGACCCTTGTGCGTGTGCCTAGCATCCCTACAATCGCGACCGTGGAATCCGTATTTTTTACTGGATTAATTAAAAACACGGAAATCCTACTATATCCAATATTTCATATGTTATTTTCTGCTGCTCTGTGATGTGATCACTGTGAGATGTTCAGACGAATGCCTATATTATATATATATATATATGATATATAATAACTATTGTTGCTTTCGTTTCTTCTGTGATGCTTAGGAAGCATAATTAATGGGACTTCATTAATGAGATTAATGAAATAAAAGAAACTTAAAAGGTGTTATAGAAACTTGTTTAAAAACTGGTAGTTCTTGTTTTTGCTTTGCATAGCGGTATTCCATATAGAATATTCAGCACCTTATTCGATAAAGAAAGAGCCGAGATCCCTTTATCGAGAGTGACCACTTCAGCGACACTGGCAGATGCTACTGTAGGGTTCCATAGCGCGGCAGCAAGGTTTAGGGAGGCATCGTTCATGCCGTTTTCAGATTTTTTCCGTTCTAAATAACCCTGACCTAGAATCTTTAACTAGAGTTTTAAACAATCAAGCAATGTTAACATCTTAATATCTAAGTGAATGAGGAATACAACCTTTGTAGACCGGTCCATCACTTCTAAAGCTCCGTGTAGTAGTCCCTTCGCTCCAAGTAGTGAACACCCGAACTCAAGTAAGGCTTCACATGAAGAAATGAACAAGCTTACTCGAAGTTTTCAAGGCCGAAGATGATCTACGTCGAGAAGACTCAAGCTTGTGCTACCTCTTCACTAATGGTAGGTTAGTGAAGCAAACACTCTAAACTAAATGGCTAATATTAGAGGATGATGAAGTAGGAAATTGGCTCTCTTAAATTTTCTTATTCTAACAATATTTTCTCACTTAGAAAAAAGCTAGCAAGCTTTTTCTCTCACGAAGAAGAAGAAGATGAAGAATGAAGATGAAAGAATGAACTCATGAGGTGAGAATAGAATCCATGGGTGAGTTAGTGTCATACACTAACTCATTTAAAGAATAAACCATGGGTTACAATAATGGTTAGGTTAATAAATATCTATAGGTAAAACAAAACTAGTGGATTAAGTCAAAGATGCTACAAGCTTCTCCAAGCTTCCAAGCATGTGACTAATTTCCTACTAATTTTGATTAACTTTAAATAAATAAAACCATTCCATTATTATAAGCATAGTGTAAGTCTCATACACCCATGTCACATGTGGCATCAAGCATGACAGAAAATAATGTACATTAATATATATCACATATATACTATATGCACACAAGTGAGAAAAGAAATCTTAAGTGAGCTAATATTAGTTAATGTAAGTTAATATATCACATATATAATTATACATTAAATTATCAAATCAATACTTGATTTAATAATCCGGCTATATCACATACAACCGACTAATATCAAATGTAACAACTTATCGAATCAACACTTGATCCGATAACCCGGCTATATCACATATAACCGACCGATATCATATATCACGAGAATAGAATGCGGTATCAAATACGCACATTAATCTTGGTCCCGCACATATCACATATGTGCTTCTACATCGTTTCGCATGAACCAGGAAACCTCCGTGTAGGACTCTAAAGACTCGTCAATACGCCGGCACCAGGTGATGATCATATCAAACGCCCACAAGCCGCAAGCGGTCTGCTAAACGTACCTGTATGGTTACTAGGCACACGCACATGGTTCTACAAGGCATCAACCATGCCTGAGTTAAAATTTAGCCGTGCCGAACAACCCTAACCAAGATCATTAAACTAGAGATTAGGCGAAAACAAGCATGTTAAACACTTTAACACTAAGTGAGAGGGATTACAACCTTTGTAGATCCTGTCCTTCACTTCTTAAGCTTCGTGTTGAGGTCCCTTCGCTGCGATCATCATGCATCCGGACTCTAGAGAGGCTCCACAAAGAGAATGATGCAAACTTGCTTCCGATCTTCGATAACTAAGATGATCTACCTTGAAGTTTCTTAACACAAGCTCTCACTCTCAAATGAAGTGAACACCCTAATCTAAATGGCTAGGATAGATTAGGATGATGAAGCAGGATTTTAGCTCTCATTTATTATCTTAATCTCACTCATTTTCATCACCAAAGAAAAAGCTAGAAAGTTTTTCTTCAAGAACTCAAGAAAGAAGAAGAAGAATCCTTTTGTGATGAATAATGAAACTCTAGTGTGTGGTTAGAAATGCAACCATGGTAGATAATGAGAAGGCTAACCATTGTAGAGACATAACTAGGGTTAAAGGGTTGGGTTGGGTTAAGCAAATATCACAAAATATCACAAAATATCCAAGTCAAAGTCAAAACTTCAAGAAGCTTATAAAAAGCTTCATGCTTGCTTAACCCTAATCCAAACCCTAACCACAATTAAACTCCACAAATCATGTTGCATTTATAACCATAATATGTTACAATATTATATATCACAAATACAATATTTATTGTAACAAAATAAAATAATACAGTTAACATATATCGCATATATAGCAATGTATTACCCGAGTGAGAAAATGAATCAATAAGTGAGCTAATATTAGTTAACATAATTTAATATATCAAATATATAATTATACATTAAATTATCAAATCAACACTTGATCCGATAATCCGGCTATTCACAAATAACCGACTAATATAATCTGTATCAGTTCATCGAATCAACACTTGATCCGATGACCCGGCTATATCACATATACCCGGACGATATCTCATATCGCGAGAATCTAATACGGTATAACATACATGTATTGTTCTCGGTCCCGCACATATCACATATGTGCTCCTACTCCGTTTTGCCTGAGCCAAGAAACCTCTGTGTAGGACTCTAAAGAATCGTCAATACGCCGGCAGTAGGTGATGATCATATGAAACACCCACAAGCTGCAAGTGGTCAGCTAAACGTAACAGCCACCGAGGTATTGAGAGATTAGAAGATTAATAAGCAATCATGTACATTCTCCTGTGAATCCAATCAGTAACACTCCCGTACAGTCCGGTCTCGTCGTCTGATATGTCGCATATCTCGCCTAGGGGTGGTAAACGTCAGACCCCAATAGCTTGATAAGTCGTGTCGATAAGAGGTCTATAACAGTTCGAGAAACTACTGATAACACTTACCAGTAAATCTCAGCAACTCTGGCCAGGGATTTCCAGTTATAGCAAATCGAACACAGCGCAACATTAACTCCCTATACCAGGAGAGACGAATCCTCTCCTATCGTTCATTGCCTCCATGTGATTCGGGACTGTACCCAAAAGCCACCTTTTTGCACGCCCTCTTGGACGTGGTATGATGGAAATCAAAGCACAATGGGAATCACACAAGACTCTATGACGATCTCGGGTCTACAGACTAACCTGTACCAGTGTCACCAAAGAACTGCCATCTGACGTGAGGTATAATACCATCTGGGAGTTCTCGGCGAGTCCGTCCAGTGTACCCAGTCTCCACTGAGCACCCGTACACCATCCTTGATGTCAAACACCGATGGATATGGGATCATCCATCGCCCATCATATGGGTCAAGACGCGTATACACTAGTCTACTCTGGTGTATCGAGATAGGAACAATTATAGGATGTACTCGCCGACTACCGTGGCCCCACTAGTATGATCTCATCAAAGTCCCAGTAGTCGAGTACATATCCTAAGGGCTTTATCAACATGTAACATAGAGACAACTAGAGTACATGTTAAGATAAAGTACAACCAGATAGCATACTATCATGTCGAGCAAGAAAGTCCTCCCTATATATATCCAAGCATCCATTACAATAGACATCATATGTACAGTAATGGCCTCTATGGAATACATATAACTAACAATCTCCCACTTGTACTAGGGACATCTATTGTGGTATCACATACCCAACAATTAGCTGTGGTTGAAATATCTCATACTCAACCATCCCATAAAAGTCTCTACTGGGAAAAAAGCCTTTGTGAGTGGATCCGCGCTGTTGTCCTCTGTGTCTACTCTCCTAACCTCGATCTACCTGGAGATCAACCATCTCCATGATCATGTGATACTGCCTAAGAATAATATCTGGATTTCTGATGGGACGGGGGTTCCTTGGCCTAAGCCACAACTCCATTGTCACACAATGGTAGGAACGAAGTTAATCTCATGAACTTATATAACCAGACTGCCTCTTTGGTAGCATCCTCGGTAACGATGTATCTTGCCTTTAGTCGTCTAGTAAGTCACGGTATCTAGCTTGGAACTCTTCCAACATACCGTCCCTCCACTCAGGGTAAAGACAATGCCTGCAACTGACATTCAGTCGTCCTTATCACCTTGGAACCTTTCTAGTTATTCTCCCTAGGATGGATTGATATCATCTCACTACAACTAGTGAGTATCATAACATCCAATTAGATCTATCTCATAGATCCAAAACCCAGGATTTAGGAGGTATCACTTTGATCATACATGGAGAATCCTTGTGATAAGCGGAGATTGACCGAGCGTAGCATAGGAAATACTTCCCTATCAAGAGTACGTCATCCACTTACTCTACGAGGATCACCACCATACCCTCTACTACCTTTTTGTATATACAAGGTTCATCTACCATTTTGATGAAGTCAAACTCTTTGACTACCACATCAAAACAGATGTTCCAACTCCGCGATGCCTTCCTTATCACATAAAACATCTTGCACACGTTTCCGCTGCTCCCACTATCTTCGAAGCCCTCTGGCTGTGTACTTATAGACGCTCACTTCTAAAACATCATTTAGAAAAGCCGTCATGACACCCAACCGCCAGATATCGTAGTCATGGTATGTAGCCGTGGCAAGTAGGATCTGGATGGACTTAAGCATAGCTTTGAAAGTCTCAACTTTTCCATGTACACCAAGTAATCTTCTCAAGATATACTTGCTCCTGATGGGGATTTAACCCTTTAGATAAAGCAACCAAAGTCCATACTTTGTTGGTATATAAGGATTCCATCTCAAATCTTAAGTATCCAGCCATTCTTACAGAGTCCTACTCCAGATGGTCTGCTCGAAACAAGTTGGGTCATCCTCTTATGATGCAATCCTTGCTCCCACTGTCATAGAGAAACTGAAGTATCTCTCAGGTGGGTGTGGAACCCTACTAGATCGGCGGAGAGGCTGAGGTTCGTTAGAATCTATTGAATCCTTTGGTTCTACCAAATCATCTGCTATAGTTCGTATAGCTGGAACTTTTTCCAGTTCTACCTCATGACCACTAATTTCTTCACAAGAAATTCCCTTTCACAAAGGTGGCATGCTTAGAAAAAAAACAACTTTTGTTCCTCGGTTAGGCAGAAGATATTCCCTTGCGTATGCTTGGGATATCGAACAAAGTTCCACAGATCTGACTTTTCCTCGAGCTTGTCCGGATTATGCTTTTAGACATAGGCTGGACAACCCCAAATCTTAACAAACTTAAGATATGGGCTCTTCCCTTTTTCATATCACATATGAAGTGGTAGGCAACTGATTTGATTTGAACCCTATTCAATAGGTATGCAGCTTCTCAAGTGTATAACTCCAAAAAGGAAATAGGCTACTCAGTAGTACTCATCATAGAGCACACCATATCACATAGGGTGCTATTGCTCCGCCCCGATATACCATCGTGCTATGGTGTATACGGAGGAGTAATGCTGAGAGAAAATCGCATTCTCCTTTAGAATAGTCCAGGAATTCCGTGCTCAAGTATTCTCCTCCCTGAATTCATCAAAGGACATAATACTTATACCCGTTTTTGGTTCTCTACTTCTAACTCATATTCATTGAATTTCTCAAAAGTTCCAGACTTGTGTTTCTACAGGAACACATGTGCGAATCTTGAGAGACCATCAGTGAATGTAATGAAGTACAAAGAACCGGTCTTGGCATGTGTAGACAGAGGACCTTCATACATCAGCATGTATCAATCCCAAGAGTTCACTAACTCTTTCTCTGTTTCCAATAAACAGAGCTGTGGTCATCTTATCTTTGTGACATGACCGGCAAGTTTCACAAGATGTAAATTCAAACAAATTTAAATATGCATCTCTATGTAACTTCAGCTAGTCGGGTCACATTGATATGACCTAGTCTACAATGCCTCAAGAATGATTCGTTCATTTCTGAATTCTTCCTCTTGTGTGTATTCTGTATACTAAGAACTGTAGTTTGATTTATAACGTCAATGCTTCTAGATAACGTGCCTGAACCGATCAACTCTTGATATAGGAAATGTTCAAAACATTATCCAACAAAACAAAATTTATACCCATCTTTATCTAAATAAAGAGACTGATATGATTTTTTATATCAGGTTCGGTATCTAATAACATTCGTTCAGAATCAATGTATTTGCTAATACATGGTGATAACTACCAACAGACTTGGCAGCAACACTTGCACCGTTTCTATCTCATGAAACTTATCACCCGTTCTCAGTTCTCTACCTATCTGTAGCCCATGTAACAAATTACATATGTGGGATCTTGATCCGGTATCTCATACTCAGGATGTAAAGGATACTGAGAAACGGTTCTGTTTAATGAACACACCCGAAGAAGATGCATCAGCATGCACTTTCTTCGTTTGGGTGGCACGGGAATTATGGTAATCCCCTATTTCCTGCTCTGTCTTATAACATTTATAAGTTGGAGCGGGACCAATGTTCCTTAGCGAAGTATAACAAGCGGGTTCGGTCAATACATCCATATTATTATCTTGATTAAGGCATGATATGGTCGCTACCAGGAGAGAGAGAGAAGAAAACACTCAGCGTGCGCTTTTACAAGATTAGATTAGTTATCAATTTATCTAATCAGGATGTCTCCCACTGTTTTAGTCAAATCTTCCTTCAAACCCGAAAAGGAAAGACTAGCCGGGATTTAATTACACCCTACAAGATCGCCAATCTTTCAGCCAGGCCAGTGCCGGTACTTTGAGGGAGGTTCCCCGCACTTTCGCACGGACCTAATTAAAATAAACCTCATTTTCCCAAGGGCGTAACCCTATTGACACCTTTCTAGACACCTACTTGATCGGCTAATTGTAATGTGTAAAACTCTCCTAGGAGTAACTCTTACTCGCAGCGGGTATCGGGATCAAACTATCTCAAAGAAGGTATGCAATCTCATTGCAAATTTCAACACTTGAAATTCCCAATAATATTTTGCCCCTAGCAGCTATATGACCTTAACATGGTCAACAAATCATAAGTGCTAGTCAGGTTCTGTAAGTCCACGTTACCTCTCTCGGTACTTACGGGCTTGCGGAAATGATGAAAAACAATTTTTCAAGAGGTGGTAACATGGATTCAAAATATGGATCTTTGTTAAACAACTATCTAACAAACCTAACAAGAGTTTTACCTACTCGGTTAGGTGGTTATACCTTAACTTGAACTCCTTCGTCTTCAACTCTTTGTGGTGGTCGGATCGGCCTCACCTCGTCGTCTCCTTATGCCGAAGATGGATCCACCTGAAAGCTTCTACCTTTGGCTTCAACCTCAATCTTGAGGAAACTAGAACACTTGGTTTGCTAAACCTTGTAAACTAGGATGAGTAGAGGAGTGTGTTGTGTTTTATCTCTATGGTTCTTGCTTCTCAACACATGAGACAAGTGAACCATGAACTAGAGAGAGAGCAAGAGGAAGAGGGAGAGCTCAAGCAAGATAGAGAATGGAAATGAGAGAATGAGCAAGCCTTTTGCCATCCAAGCTCTCATAATCCAAAATCATGATAACTCATAATAGTAATTGAGTATTATGTGATGGTTCAAGTCAAAATGGCCATATCATTTCATGCACTCATTTTGCAAAAAGAAACAAGCAAGCAAAATTCTTTGCCATGAAATGATAGCCATTGTAATGATGGTGGTCAACTAGTCCAACCTAGTCAACCGGTCAACAAAGTCAACATGTCAACAAAGTCAACCCTTCATCCCAACCATGACACAATAATACTTAATTAATATTATCATTAATCATATTTCTTATTCTCATTAGGATTTAGCAAAAGTCAACAGTCAACAACCCCAATGAGAATCCTCTGCCTCTGTCTCTTTATCAACTGTGCATACACACCCGCATCCGCGTTCCGAGGAACATGAATACAAACGAGATAAAACCAATCCCAAAACGTACACTAGGATCTGGCTTAAACCAAAGCCCGCTAGTGTTAACTGCCCGGACACTAAACGTGCACAAGTGCACGGATGTGACCGAACCCTGTCGCAAAACCATGTGACCTCTACTCTTTTCCCTAAAGGCGAATAGCTTTCTGTGTGGGACTCTAAAGACTCGACACTACGGTGGCAGTAGGTTTAACCACAGATCGCAAGCGGCACTAGCTGTGCGTAACGGTCCCCAGGTAGATGCCGATAAGAAGACGGACGAGGTGAAACCCATCTGAACTCCTACTGAGCCTGAATGTGTCCATCTGCATACAGTCCGGTCTGTTCGTCTGAGAACATCGCATGGTGGACCTAGGGGGTCGGTAAACGTCAGTCCCCTAATAGCGGTACAAGTCATGTTGGAGTGTAGCCCAGAACACCCTGAGATAACACTGGAAACCTACCAGTAT
Organism: Agapanthus africanus; assembly: GCA_030015575.1. Classification (NCBI taxonomy): domain Eukaryota; kingdom Viridiplantae; phylum Streptophyta; class Magnoliopsida; order Asparagales; family Amaryllidaceae; genus Agapanthus; species Agapanthus africanus. The sequence continues at coordinate 379,696,310 of JASDDO010000012.1, forward strand.
ATCTCGCTTGCCCTAGCCAAGGATTTTGTGTAATGGCTCTCATAGACACAGCGCGATATCAACCCCCAATACCGGGAGAGACGAATCCTGTCTAACCGTCACTGCCTCTAAGTGCTTCGGGACTGCACCCAACTACTACATGTTTGCACGACTCCTTTGAGCCGTGGTAGGGTAGTAATCTAAGTACAGTGGGAACACACTCGAGGCGAAGTGACAGTGTCAAGTCAGCGGACTAAGCTGTACTCATGTCACCTGGGAACTGATAACTGACGATAGGTATAGTACCAACCAACAGTTCCCAACGAGTCCTGTCCAGTGTACTCGTAACCTAATGAGCACCCGCATACTATCTCAAGTACGACGTACTGACGGCTGTGGGACAGACCGTCTCCCCTGCTGGGATGAGAAGCGCATACGCTAGTCTACTCCGGAGTATCGATGCCCTGTCTCGATAGTCCTACGACTAGGGACCTTCATAAAGATGTTCTTGTGGATTACCCAGCCCCCACGAGTGTGACTGCCATCACAACGCTGGTAATCAAGCAAAGATCCTAAGGGCTCCACTAATGTGTATAGGTGATATACTAAAATAAACACATGTACACATTAAAGCAGTAACAAACTTAGTAGCATACTACTATTTTGAGCAAGATTGTCTATACAAGGTGAATATCCCAAGCTTCCATTAAGTAATATACAAACTAGTATGATACAGTAATGGCCTCTAGGGCATATACACTAACAATCTCCAACTTGCACTAAGGCCATGTACTGGTATATCGAAGACCTATCATCTCGATTAGCCGTTCGAACTGAGTCTGGGGTAAGGCCTTTGTGAGTGGATCAGCAGTGTTATCTTCCGTAGAAACTCTCCGAACCTCGATCTCCTGGCGATCCATGATCTCCCTGATCAGGTGATACCGCCTCAAGATGTGTTTGGACTTCTGATGGGACCTGGGTTCCTTCGCTAAAGCTATAGCCCCATTGTTGTCGCAATACAGCGGTATTGGATCAACAATGTGTAAGTGCACGGCGGCGCCCCGGCCGTCAATCCGACGGCCAAATGCGGAAGCGGTGATAAACTTTAATTTTACTTGAACTGGCAAACCGCCGCGCACTAATACCCGGATCGAACCACTAACTAGTCCTAGCTATCTACAAGAAAGGGAAGAGAGATATACCGACAGATCCGAGTCCTCCGGTCTTCTCGTCGTCGTCCCGATCTCCTGCGGAATGTCCCGTCTCCTCCTCGTCGCCGGAAGTGCACCACATCGCCTACTTCTTTTACGGGCTCCCACTTCAATGCCGAGGCAACTCGGGCACGAAGCCGGCTACTCGACGTGCCCAAGATTTGCTGTAGAATGTGTGAAGAACCATGTCTCACTTTGGGTTTGTGGAATTGCCTTTTTAGTGGAGGAAAAAGAACTTGGAATTTTGGAGAGTCTTCTTGTGTGATTTTTGGAGCATGAAGAGAACCGAAAATGCCACACCAAAAATCAAAAATCAATCAACCCCCCACAAGGGATGGCCGGCCCATGAATATCAAAAGAGAGAGGGAAAAGCCAAGGGGGAGGTGACCATATCAATCATGCAAGAGAGAGAGAGAGTAATGGTTATCATTAGGAATAATGATCACAAAGAAACACCAACACTCAACAACCAAATCATGCAAAGAAATGATCACCAAAAGAGAACCTCACTCCACCACAATCATCATGAAAACCATGTCATATGAAAGTCAAGCCATGATGGAGAAGTCAAGAATTCAAGGTCAAGGAATGGTGCAACCATCATGACACAAGAATATGCAAAGACCCCCTCCATAATCACTTATTTGCAACAATGCAAATAAGCCCTCCTCCACCAAACTTCGGCCAATGAACGATACAAAGGAAATTGGCCGAAACGGAAAGCAAACTGGCAACTCCAGAAAACTGGTCCCGTAATAAATTACAGGAAAACCCCGATACTGTGCATACACACCCGCATCTGTATTTCGACCGAAATACAGATGCAATGAGACAAAGTCTACACTGTACTATACTAGGATCCGGCTAAAACCAAAGCCGGCTAGTAATATCTGTTCGATCCTGATCCGTGCAATACCGCACGTATCTGATCGAACCCTGCCATATAACAATACGGCCTATAGTACAAACTGTCCGATCCTGATCCGTGCAATACCGCACGTATCTGATCGGACCTTGCCATATCTCCATACGGCCTCTACAACCTTTCGCCCGAAAGCTGAGTAACAGAATGTGGAGGACTCTAAAGACTCGTCAACACCTTGGTTGTGGATTTAACCACTAGCACGTCAGAGGTATAAGCCAATACATAACGGGCTACCAGGTATTGACTAAAAGGGATGTCTATGAGTGAACTCAGCCCGACAACCCTACTGAGCCTGTCAGTGACAATATCCGTACAGTCCGGTCCGTTCTGTAAGTCTACGCTAGCGCCCCGGCAGTCTACAGACGCCAAAATGCGGAACATAACTTTTTCACTGGCGCTATCTTATACTTTAACCCGGATCTGCCATTATTGCTAAGCTAACAAACTGTAAAGAGTGTAGAAAGGTTATACCGAACGATCCGAGTCCTTCGTTCTTCAACCATCATCTCACGCTCCGTTGCGGCTGCTCCGATCTCGTCGATCTCCGATCTTTTCGTCGAGGTGGCACCACATCACTGATTCTTTAAACGGGCTCCCGCCTCTGACTCGAGGCAACTCGATCGTCAAGTTTGCTAAAAGAGACGACCAAGAATGATGTAGAGAATGAGTAGATGACTTTGTCTCACTTCGTCCAAGTCCGTGGACGATCGGTAAATGAAGTTGCCGATGGAAATGAAATGGAACAAGAAATGAACTATGAAATTTCCATGCATCCAAAACTATACTCTTTTCTTTTACAACCATAATTTTCTCATGTGAATCTAGTGAGGGAGGAGAGAGAGGGCCGGCCATATTTATTGAAGGAGGGAGGTGACCGTAGGAGGAGGGAGGTGACCATAGCCCTAAATATCATATGTGAACACAAACTCAAAATATCATAAGGAAAACAAAATAGCATAATGAACATGATGACTCATATTATTGAACCAATTAGATTAAACCTAGTCATCTTATCACAAATGACTCACCAAGCCTCATCATCACTTCTAGAAGCTTCTAGAATGATGACTCACCCCAACTGAAGAAAAGATAAATCCGTCTTTAACCGAATGTTAAAAGACGGCTGATAGAAAACTGGAAACTGGTAACTTCCAAAAGTGATCCTGAAACGACTTTCAGGATAACCCCGAAACTGTATAAATATACCCGCATTTGTATTACGACCGAATACAAATGCAACTGAGACAAAGATATTATACCTACTCAATATAATACTCGGATCCGGCTTAAACCAAAGCCGACCAGTATTATCTGCCCGAAAAATAACACGTGCGTAAACGCACGTGCATTTTCCGAACCCTGCCATAAAACCATACGGCCTCTACAACGTTTCGCCCGAACTTGGGAAACTGTCTGTGGGGAACTCTAATGACTCGTCAGCACCCTTGCAGTCGGTTTAACCACAAACCGTCGGCGGCACTAGCAATGCGTAACGGCTGCCCATGGACTGACCTCAAGGGATGCCGATGAGCGCACTCTTCCGGAAAACCCTACTGAGCCTAACAGTGACAATGTATATACAGTCCGGTCCGTTCGTCAATGAGTATCGCATATCTGCCTAGGGGGCTAGCAACGTCAGACCCCCAATAGCAGTATAAGTCGTGTCGGAGTGTAGCCCAATAACACCCTGAGATACTACTGGAGTACCTACCAGTAAATCTCCTGTCACAGCCGTGGGCTTTGTGTAATGGCTCTCCTAGACACAGCACGACTTCGCCCCCAATACCGGGAGAGATGAATCCCCTGCCGATCCGCTCACGTGCCTCCATATGGCTCGGGACTGTACCCAAAAGCTACCTGTTTGCACGACTCCTTTGAGCCGTGGTAGGGTAGAAATCAAAGCACAGTGGGAACTCACACGAGACAAATGACGACCTCAGGTCGATGAACTAACCTGTACACATGTCACCAGGGAACTGCTATCTGACGGTAGATATAATACTAACTAGCATATTCCCGGCGAGTCCTGTCCGGTGTACTCATAACACAATGAGCACCTGTATACATCTTAGGTGATCCAACTGACACCAGTGGCTTGTGAGACCGGCCACCGCCCCTCGTCGGGGTCTCGACTGTACACACTAGTCTACTCCGGAGTATCGATGCCCTGTCTCGAAACTCCCACGACTAGGGACCACAATTAAGGATATGCATATAAACTACCCAACTCTCACGTATATGATCGCCATCATACTGTTGGTAGTAAAGCAAGATCCTAAGGGCTCTATCAAAGTGTAACATGCAATCAGTCACCTGAACATGTACACGACTGATAAAGGCAAACCAGATAGCATACTATCATCTCGAGTAAGACTGTGCTACCGGGATAGGTCCACCGCAATCATTGCAATCACGTACCTGCGATCCAATAATTGACTATGAGGGCACTATCTCCAACAATCTCCCACTTGCACTCAAGGCTAATATTGCGATGTCGACTACTCACAGCCCGTGTGAAACCGAACATCCAACTCCTCTACTAATCAGTTTCACAAAGCCCGTTTGTAAAACTATTGTGTTCGAGAAATAGCCTCGGTGAGTGGATCCGCCTAGAAGTATCTTTCTTTATCTCTCTTAATCTCAAGTTCGCGGAGAAAACCATCTCCCGAATTGAGTAGTACCTATCTTAGAATATGTCTGGATATCTGATGGGATCTTAGTTTATAAATGAACTCCATATCCAAACTTCTTAGACTGTATGGATCACTGAACCTAATCAGTATCCGGCACCATGCCACCCACAGTATCCTCTGGAACCACCTGTCCATAATACTGTCCTTCGTCAGAGGGAAAACTAAAACTCTGACAATCACTTTGTCATCCATGTCACCTTTGAAGCCTGGAATGATAACCGTCTCCCGAAAGAGGTTGCCGTTATCAAATCCGTAGAACATGTACTAATGTTCTAAAACTGCTTCCTTATGTTTCTCCAGGATTGGATTAATACAAACTTATTGCATCTAGTGCAAAAACAACATTTGGTGCGGTACTTGACATCTCATGATTGACTCAATTGCCTAAGCAAGTGATCTGCCAATCATACACATCCCTCTCCCCTTTAGTCTATACGACACCTTTAGAGAGGGTGACTCCATCACCTGCAGGTACACTACCATGCTAGGAGTCAACTATTCTAAAAACCATTAGAATATCTGTCAAAGTACCCACATTGGGAAACCACCCAAATCTAGATCTAAAACCATAGATCCAGAAACCAGAATGTCTAATATTATATCCATGTCCTGTCTGGAGAAACAACTGTGTGACGACCATAGTACAACCGATCGTAGTATAGGAATTTTATTTCCCACTCTGTGTATGTCATCCAAATACCATGACAGCACACCCTACTACCTTCTTAACAGATCCATCCCTTATTCTGATTGAAGTCAAACCCATGACTGTCACATCAAAATCAGATGATCTATCTCCGCTATAACTGCCTAAGTCTACAAATAGACATAAGCATCTTGCCCACTATACTTCTGCAGCTCCCACTGACTACGACAACCCTCCTACCGGGTCTCATAGCCTGGAACAACAGTAGTGTCAAGTCTGGGTAGATAAGAACCTCCCTGTCACCGTCCTTGAGGCTACCGAAGTACCTCTCGGGTGTCTGAGGTTACCTACCAAATCTGCGGAGTGGCTATTGGAATGTCAAACCTGATTGAATGTATAGGTCCTATTAAATTTTCCGTAATCGTTCGCGGTTCTGGAATCACTTCCAGTTCTACCATACTCCCACTACTGTTTTCTGAAAAAGATCCATTTTACTAAAACTGTGGCGAGTCAAGAACAATATCACTATTGATCTTCCAAATGGTAGAATATCAACCCTCGTCATAGCCAGGGTCAACCCACAAACAGCCACTACAGAACCGTACCCTGAGTTATCCAGAGTCTGGTTTTAAGCATAAGCTGGACAACTCCCCGTACCTTAATTTCTTTTAAGGTACGATCCATTCTATATCCAATACAGAAACTTTGGCACTTATTTAATTGGAACCATATTCAATCCATGCAGCTGTCTCCAGTGCATATCGACTTAATGGAAAGAGGCTAATCAGCATTACTCAACTTAGGAATCCATCCAATTATGAGTAACCTGAAAAAGAAAACTCGTTTCTCAAAACCATCACTATCATCTGAATACCAATCACAAGAATCTACATCTTCGATCTCTTTGAAGGATCCCGATACTTGTGATACCTGGTTCTCTACTTTATTCTTATACCCACAACTTCTCAAAACTTAGACCATGTATTTCTACGAAACACTTGTCTAAAAACTAGAGAAATTATAAGTAAACAGAACAAAGTACGAGGACCTACCCCTTTGTCCTGAAGGACACTTGGACAATATACAATACTCTGTATAAGTCCGCTGAGTTAAACAACTTAAAACCTGTGCGTCGTAGGTAGAAAACTGTACCCTGGCGATTTCCTCAAATATCACCAATTACAACGAATTCCGATATAATGAGGATGATCACCTAATTCCAAATATCTTACTCCCACTCATCATCTGTAAAACCATACAGATATGAGAATGAAACCTGGTAAATACATACCCTTGGAGTAAGTGTCTAATCGGGAAAACAGTTTTTCTTTAACAATGCACTGAAACATGAAAATGTTTCGTAGGGGTATCCTGGTATTCATAGTAATGCCGCTTCCATAATCCAATTAATGACTTCAACCGTATATTTTATTGCCATCTCTCCAAATCCCTTTATTTGTCTTTAGTCGTTACCTTCTGTACACCATCGTTAGGCTAAATGGTTTTCTTCCTTCCCTACCGTTCGGCACCAGCCTATGGTTTGGAAGAAGACTATCTAGTAAGCATAATAGGTGTACCCTCCTAAACCAAGGAGTACTCGCAACTGAGAGAAGGTGATGATAAAAGACAACTGAATAATACCTTATTCTTTTAAAGGTGAAATAGGAGCGGCGATGAAGTACGCGGTTTTGGTCGTGAATGATATCAGTCGCAATTTACTTTGCCCTCTTTCTAATCCCTTTATTTTGTCTTTACATATTACCTTCTGCACACCCTACTTAGGCTAATTGGTTTTCTTCATTCCCTACCTTTCGGCACCAGCCTATGGTTTGGAATAAGACTATCCAATAAGCGTAATAGGTGTACTCTCCTAAACCAAGGAGCTCTCGCAACCTGAGAGAAGGTGATAACAAAAGACAACTGAATAAACCAATTCTATTTCTCCTGAACCTTGATCCATCCTCAAAGAAGTCCCTTCGAGTTCGTATATAACCATACGATGGATCTATCCAATGGAAGTGGATATCCGTAGTAATACGGGTGTTCTGAGAAATGCAAAGGGTAAAAGAAGGAGTGGCAATGACTTATGCAACTCAGACAATCCAAAAGCCAGTATTTTATGAAGATTCGGTCAACTTGGTCACTGAGTCATAGTCTAGGGTCGGTCAAAGGTCGCTGCCAAGAGAGAGAGAGAAAAGAAACACTCTGCGTGCACTCTAACCTAGATCAGAATGGTCATCACTTTATCTAATCCGGAAACCTCCCACTGTCCTGTCAAATTCTCCTCCAAACCTAAAGAAGAATCAATCGGGATCACCCGAAGAGTAAACCAACTCATCAGTGGGAATCGGGATCCAACTCTCATCGCATGATAACGTGATGGAATGCATCCACGTTACTCATACTCCAGAAGGTATGCGCATACTTGGCAAGTTTCAGTTTCTTTAGAAACTCCCGATATAGTTTTTGCCCCATGCTCTCATAACCTTGGAGTTAGGTCAAAATGTCATAAGTCACATGCCAAGTTCTACCCATCACTATCTTGTTAATTTGAACCCACCCGCACATGCCCTTGGCGTTAGGTCAAAATGGCAGAACGGCTGTCCCAATCTAACTCATCTATCTATGCAACAATTGAATACCCTGCAGCTACCAAACACTATGCCTTGGCGTTAGGTCAAAATACATAGCTTGAATACTATTGAATACCCAAAAGAAGTGACGGAGGGCTACGGCTGGTTTTTGGCGAAAAACCTTTAGCGTAGTGAACTTGATATCGCTGAAGGAACCTGATAGCTTTTTAAAATATAGTGGCGAAAACCTTTTGCTAAAGAGGTCACTCCCGGTAAAGGGATCTCGGCTCTTTCCACGTGGAATGAGGTGCAGGATATTCCACTGAATACCGCTATGCAAAGCAACTTGTAATCGACTATAGTGAAGTTATTACGCTGACGCAAACTTCTGCCCAAGGGGTCAGTCCCGGTGAAGGGATATCAGCCCTTGCCCCGTCGAATGAGGTGCAGGATATTCCACTGAATACCGCTATGCATAACAAAAGGAAACGTCTTTGCAATAACACTTTTTAAATTTGTTCCAACAACTGTAAACAGGTTTGTTTTAATTTTGCATTGATCAGAATCAACGCAGTCCCATCAATCAATCACACCAGAAAAGAACGAAAATAAAATGTACGTATATGCCATCCGCATTCGTCACTGGGTCCCGTCATCACCCGTTAGGTTACTTAACTAACGACTGAGCGGGGACTGGACTAGCGCGGGTGTAAAACATATACAACATCTAATAGTATATAAGCCAATATACAATAATCGCTCCAGGCGTGATAATATGCAACATTACAGAAAAGTAATAAGCATCACAGAACAATACAGATAATCTGGGATCCCCGAGTTTCACAGAGCCGCTGCTGAAACTCGACGTTCCCCTGTCGTGTGGATAGCCTGTGCAATGAAACCTAGACCCCTACGGGTGCGGCAAGTTACCCGCCAAAACCTGAAGCGAGGTAGTCCCCACAGCATAGTGAATGGAACACCCGGCACTTCACGGAATCCGGAAAATTGAGCACCCCTCCTTGGGTCAACCTGTACCCCCTACGAGTGCGGCGAATAGTCTGCCAATTCTGAAGTGGGGCCCCTCTGCCTCTCAAAGCCATGAGATGCGGACCCGTTGCTTTCCCGAACCCGGCTATCCGTGCACTCCGTCTCGGGGCAAAACCTAGTACAGTAATGAAAAATAGTACAACAGGTACATCGACCGCAACCTGGTCGTGCCCCAAAAGAATATTATACAACAGGCAGTGACGGCAGTCCACAAGTTGGACGCTCGCCCCGCAATATCAAATGTACAAATAAACTCAAACTGTACTACCATTGCACACTGCTATCCACCACGACAAATCCGCAACTTCACAGCACAACACAGAACATCAACACGAATGTCACGTTCGCAAACCCGTCTAAAAGAACTATAGCAATCAGACGCGGTTTACCGATCAAATGACATTCCCGGTCGGAGATATAATGTAAGCACTGTAAACTAACGTGTTTAAATTTCGATCGACCAAATATCAAAAAGTGGGCCCCACGACTTACTGGTGAACAGTAACAAAACCTGGGCCAAAATGATATATTCCAAAAATCACAAAATCTAACAGAGAACCCACTGTAGAAATTTGGCAAACTGATTTGACTTTCCTGCGGCGGATTCGCGGCCAAACCCATGCTTGGGCCGCGGATCCGCGCTGGAACAGTAAAATTAGTTCGTCGAATTTCTGCAGTATTCCTAAAAAACCCTGCACGGATTTTTAAGACATACAGAATTCAATTTTGAGACCATTTGAAATCAACAGAAACTGTCAAGTGAAGAAATTGTGATTTTTGATTTCCGGTTCGATCGATATTTTAAACGCGTTAGCACAAGTTAGTATAGCAAAATGGTGAGGCTCTGATACCACTGTAAGTCTACGCTAGCGCCCCGGCAGTCTACAGACGCCAAAATGCGGAACAAAACATTTTAACTGGCGCTATCGTATACTTTAACCCGGATCTGCCATTATTGCTAAGCTAACAAACTGTAAAGAGTGTAGAAAGGTTATACCGAACGATCCGAGTCCTTCGTTCTTCAACCATCATCCCACGCTCCGTTGCGGCTGCTCCGATCTCGTCGATCTCCGATCTTTTCGTCGAGGTGGCACCACATCACTGATTCTTTAAACGGGCTCCCGCCTCTGACTCGAGGCAACTCGATCGTCAAGTTTGCTAAAAGAGACGACCAAGAATGATGTAGAGAATGAGTAGATGACTTTGTCTCACTTCGTCCAAGTCCGTGGACGATCGGTAAATGAAGTTGCCGATGGAAATGAAATGGAACAAGAAATGAACTATGAAATTTCCATGCATCCAAAACTATACTCTTTTCTTTTACAACCATAATTTTCTCATGTGAATCTAGTGAGGGAGGAGAGAGAGGGCCGACCATATTTATTGAAGGAGGGAGGTGACCGTAGGAGGAGGGAGGTGACCATAGCCCTAAATATCATATGTGAACACAAACTCAAAATATCATAAGGAAAACAAAATAGCATCATGAACATGATGACTCATATTATTGAACCAATTAGATTAAACCTAGTCACCTTATCACAAATGACTCACCAAGCCTCATCATCACTTCTAGAAGCTTCTAGAATGATGACTCACCCCAACTGAAGAAAAGATAAATCCGTCTTTAACCGAATGTTAAAAGACGGCTGATAGAAAACTGGAAACTGGCAACTTCCAAAAGTGATCCTGAAACGACTTTCAGGATAACCCCGTAACTGTATAAATATACCCGCATTTGTATTACGACCGAATACAAATGCAACTGAGACAAAGATATTATACCTACTCAATATAATACTCGGATCCGGCTTAAACCAAAGCCGACCAGTATTATCTGCCCGAAAAATAACACGTGCGTAAACGCACGTGCATTTTCCGAACCCTGCCATAAAACCATACGGCCTCTACAACGTTTCTCCCGAACTTGGGAAACTGTCTGTGGGGAACTCTAATGACTCGTCAGCACCCTGGCAGTGGGTTTAACCACAAACCGTCAGCGGCACTAGCAATGCGTAACGGCTGCCCATGGACTGACCTCAAGGGATGCCGATGAGTGCACTCATCCGGAAAATCCTACTGAGCCTAACAGTGACAATGTATATACAGTCCGGTCCGTTCGTCAATGAGTATCACATATCTGCCTAGGGGGCTAGCAATGTCAGACCCCCAATAGCAGTATAAGTCGTGTGGGAGTGTAGCCCAATAACACCCTGAGATACTACTGGAGTACCTACCAGTAAATCTCCTGCCACGGCCGTGGGCTTTGTGTAATAGCTCTCCTAGACACAGCACGACCTCTCCCCCAAGACCGGGAGAGACGAATCCCCTGCCGATCCGCTCACGTGCCTCCATATGGCTCGGGACTGTACCCAAAAGATACCTGTTTGCACGACTCCTTTGAGCCGTGGTAGGGTAGAAATCAAAGCACAGTGGGAACTCACACGAGACAAATGACGACCTCAGGTCGATGAACTAACCTGTACACATGTCACCAGGGAACTGCTTTCTGACGGTAGATATAATACTAACTAGCAGATTCCCGGCGAGTCCTGTCCGATGTACTCATAACCCAATGAGCACCTGTATACATCTTAGGTGATCCAACTGACACCAGTGGCTTGTGAGACCGGCCACCGCCCCTCGTCGGGGTCTCGACTGTACATACTAGTCTACTCCGGAGTATCGATGCCCTGTCTCGAAACTCCCACGACTAGGGACCACAATTAAGGATATGCATATAAACTACCCAACTCTCACGTATATGATCGCCATCATACTGTTGGTAGTAAAGCAAGATCCTAAGGGCTCTATCAAAGTGTAACATGCAATCAGTCACCTGAACATGTACACGACTGATAAAGGCAAACCAGATAGCATACTATCATCTCGAGTAAGACTGTGCTACCGGGATAGGTCCTCCGCAATCATTGCAATCACGTACCTGCGATCCAATAATTGACTATGAGGGCACTATCTCCAACACGTTCATCTATGAGCATCGCATGGCGGGCCTAGGGGGTTGGTAAAAGTCAGACCCCCAAAAGCGGTACAAGTCGTGTCGGAGTGTAGCCCAGAACACCCTGAGATACTACTGGAATACCTACCAGTAAATCTCCTTGCCTCGGCCGAAGGCTTCGTGTAATGGCTCTCCTAGACACAGCACGACCTCACCCCCAATACCGGGAGAGACGAACCCCTGAAGATACGCTCACTGCCTCCATGTGGATCGGGACTGTACCCAACTAAAACCTGTTTGCACGACTCCTTTGAGCCGTTGTAGGGTAGTAATCAAAGTACAGTGGGAACTCACACGAGACAAATGACGATCCCCAGGTCGATGAACTAACCAGCACACATGTCACCAGGGAACTGCCATCTGACGTCTGGTATATGACCAACTAGCATGTTTCCGGCAAGTCCTGTCCGGTGTACTCATAACCCAATGAGCACCTGTATACATCTTAGGTGATCCAACTGACACCAGTGGCTTGTGCGACCGGCCACCGCCCCTCGTCGGGGTCTCGACTGTATACATTAGTCTACTCTGGAGTATCGATGCCCTATCTCGAAACTCACACGACTAGGGACCATTTAAGGATATGCTTATAGACCCCAGCTCCCACTTATATGATCGCCCTCATACTGCTGGTGGTCAAGCAAGAATCCTAGGGGCTCTACCAACGTGTAATGGTGACTTGTCAGGTCACCTAAAGCAGTACACGATGATAAAGGTAAACCAGATAGCATACTATCATCCCGAGTAAGACTGTCCTACCGGGATAGGTCCTCCATCAATCATTGCAATCACGTACCTGTGACCTAATAATTGACCCTGAGGGCACTATCTCCAACAATCTCCCACTTGCACTCAAGGCTAATTATTGCGATGTCGCATACTCACAGCCCGTGTGATACCGAACACCCAACTCCTCTACTAGTCAGTCTAACAAAGCTCGTTTGCGAAACTATTGCGTTCGAGGAATAGCCTTAGTGAGTGGATCCGCTTTGTTGATTCTTTCTATGTCTCTCTATATCTCAAGTTCGCGGAGAAACCCATCTCCCGAAATGAGCAATACCTGTCTTAGAATGTGTTTGGATGTCTGATGGGACATAGCTCATAAATGAACTCCAATTCCAAACTTCTTAGACTGTATCGTCAACTGAACTTAATCAGTATCCTGCGCCATGCCACCCTCAGTATTGCCTTGGACCACCTGTCCAAAATACTGCCCCTCATCAGAAGGAAAACTATAACTCTGACAATCTACTTGTTGTCTAGGTCACCTTGGAAGCCTGGAATGATAACTGTCTCCCGAATGAGGCTGTCGTTATCATATCCCTAGAACATCCACTTATGTTCTATAACTGCTTCCGACTGTTTCTCCAGGATTGGATCAAATGTCAACTTATTGCATTTAGTGCAAGAACAACATCTGGTGTGGTACTTGACATCTCATGATTGACTCAATTTCCTGAGCAAGTGATCTGCCAATCATGCACGTTCCTCTCCCCTTTAGTCTGTAAGACACCTTTAGAGAGGGTGACTCCATTACCTGCAGGTACACTACCGTGCCAGGAGTCGTCCATTCTAAATACTCTTAGAATGCTGTCTAAGTACCCTAATTAGGAAACCACCCAAATCCAGATCTAAAACCATAGATCTAGTAACCGGTATGTCTGATATAAAATCCATTTCCTTTGTGGAGAAATCACTGTGTGACGACCAAAGTATAACCGATTGTAGTATAGGAGTTTCTTTTCCTACTCTGAGTATGTCATCCAAATACCAGGATATCACACCCTACTACCTTCTCAACAGATCCATCCCCTATTCTGATGAAGTCAAACCTATGACTGTCACGTCAGAAATAGATGATCTATCTCCGCTACATCTGCTTTAGTCTATAAATAGACATAAGCTACCTGTCCACCAATGCTTCCGCTGCTCCCACTGACTACGACAACCCTTTGGCAGAGTCATATAGACGTCCACTTCTAAAACTAGTTTAGAACGACGCTATACTCATCCTCCCGCCGGGTCTCGCAGCCTGGAACAACAGCAATGGTAATTTTGGGTAAACAAGAACTTCCCTGTCACCGTCCTAGAGGCTACCGTAGTACCTCTTGGGTGCCTGAAGTTACCCACCCTATCTGCGGAGTGGCCAATGGAATTTCAATCCAGATTGAATCTTTAGGTTCCTTATTAAATCTTCAGTAATCGTTTGTGGTTCTGGAATCACTTCCAGTTCTACCATACTCCCGCTACTGTTTTCTGAAAAAATCCATTTTTAATAAAACTGTGGCGAGTCTAGAACAATATTTCTATTGTTCATCCAGATGGTAGAAAGTCAACCCTCGTCATAGCCTGGGTCAACCCACAAACAACCATTACAGAATCGTGCCTTGAGTTGTCCAGTGTCTGGTTTTAATCATAAGCCGGACAACTCCCCGTACCTTAACATCGTTAAGATACGAACTGTTCTATATCCCATATAGGACCAGAGGCACTGATTTAACTGAACCAGATCCAAATCATGCAACTGTCTCCAGTGCATGTCAACTAAATGGAAGAAGGCCGATCAGCGTTACTCAACTTAGGAATGCTTCCAATTATGAGTAACCTGAAAGAGAAGCAATTTCTCTTTATCATTACTATCAACTGAATACCATACACAAGTATCTACATCTTCGATCTCTTTGAAGAATCCCGATACTTGGTATACCTGGTTCTCCACTGTATTCAAATACCTATAACTTCTCGAAATTCGGACACTGTGTTTCCATGAAACACCTGTCTAAAAACTAGAGAAGTCATAAGTAAACCGAATATAGTACGAGGACCATCCCCTCTGTCCTGATGGACCCTGGACAACATACAATACTCTGTATAAGTCCCTTGAGTCTGATAACTCATTCACTGTGTGTCGTAGGTTGAAAACTGTACTTATGGTTAAGAAGAATTACACCGCTGCTTAATGCTCCTTACCTAACCATCCACTGATATAGGTAAATGTCGTAGACATAATTTCATAAAGGTATATCTCACTCTATGAAAATAGACGTACAGATATATCGATTTGAAATTGGTGCATAAAAGCGGATATTCAAAACCAAATATTTGCCGACCGGCAAACAACCCAGGTGATTTCCTCAAATATCACCGATTACAACGAATCCCGATATAATGAGGATGATCACCCAATTCCCAATAACCTACTCCCACTCATCATCTGTAAAACCATACAGATGTGAGAATCATACTTGGTAAATACATACCCTGGAGTAAGTATCTAATCGGGAAATCAGTTTTCTTTTAACATTACACAGTGAAACTGAAACATCGAAATGTTTCGATGGGGTATCCTGGTATTCCTAGTAATGCCTCTTCCAGATTCACGTCTGTAACCATATAGTTCTTTGCCACCTCTCCAAATCCCTTCATATGTCTTTAGTCATTACCTTCTGCACACCCCTTTAGGCCAAATGGTTTTCTTCCTTCCCTACCGTTCGGCACCAGCCTATGGTTTGGAAGAAGACTATCCAATAAGCATAATGGGTGTACTGTCCTAATCCTAGGAACACTCGCAATGCGAGAGAAGGTGAGGATAAAAGACAACCGAATAAACCTTATTCCTATTTCTCCTGAACCAGAATCCATCCCCGAACTAGAACAAGTTCCTTTCGAGTTCGTATATAACCATACGATGGAATATCCAATAAACTGTGGATCTTCGTAGTGATACGGAGTGTCCTGGAGAAATGCAAAGGTGATTTTAGGATTGGCGAAGGAATACTTTGGTTTGGTCGTGAATATCTGTTGCAATTTACTTTGCCCTCTTACTAATCCCTTGCTTTGTCATAACCTAATACCTTCTGCACACCATCGTTATGCTAATTGGTTTTCTTCATTCCCTACCGGTCGGCACCTGCCTATGGTTTGGAAGAAGACTATCCAATTTGCGTAATAGGTGTACTATCTCCTAAACCAAGGAGTACTCGCAACCTGAGAGAAGGTAAAAGGAAAAGACAACTGAATGATCCTATCCGTTTCCTCCAGAACCTGAAACCATCCTCGAATAAATTATTTCGAGTTCGTATCTAACCATACGATGGTTTTGTCCAATGGAAGTGGACGTTCGTAGTAATTTGGGGTGTCCTGGAGAAAGTGTAAAAGTAGGAGTGGCAATGAGGTCTGCAACTCTGACAATCCAAAAGCCAGTGTTAAGAAGGTTCGGTCAACTTGGTCACTGAGTCATAGTCTTAGGGTCGGGTCAATGGTCGCTGCCAAAGAGAGAGAGAAAAGAAACACTCAGCGTGCACTCTAACCTAGATCAGAATGGTTACCAATTTATCTAATCTGGAAACCTCCCACTGTACCGTCAAATTCTCCTCCAAACCTGAAAGAAGAATTAGTCGGGGTCACCCGAGGAGTAAAATAACTCATCAGTGGGAATCGGGATCCAACTATCATCGCATGATAACGTGACGGAATCCGCTCACGGTATCACACTCCAGAAGGTATGCGCATATCTGGCAAGTTTCAGTTCTTTTGAAACTCCCGATGTGATTTCTGCCCCATGCTCTTATGACCTTGACTTTGGCCAACATATCATAAGTCACATGTCAAGTTCTACCCGTCATTCTCCAGGTTAATTTGAATCCACCCATACCTACCCTTGACTTTGGCCAAAATGGCAGTACGACTGTCCCAAACCAACGCATCTATCTATGCTGCATATGAATACCCCAATAGCTACCAATCACTGTGCCTTGACTTTGGCCAACATACACAGCTTGAATACTATTGACCACCCATATAAAATGACGGAGGGCTACGAATGGTTTCTGGCGAAAACCTTTAACGTAAAGAACTTGATATCGTTGAAGGAACTGATAGCTTTTTGAAAATATAGTGACGAAAACCGTTGCTAAAGAGGTCACTCCCGGTGAAGGGATCTCGGCTCTTTCCCCGTAGAATGGGGTGCAGGATATTCCAACTGAATACCACGGTGCAAAGCAAAAGTAATCGGCTATAGTGAAGTTAATGCCCTGACGCAAACTTTTTGTCAAAGGGGTCACTCCCGGTGAAGGGATCTCGGCCCTTGCCTCGTCGACTGAGGAGCAGGATATTCCAACTGAATATCACGATGCAAAACAAAAGAGAACGTCCTTGCAATAACAGCTTTTTGAAAAAGTGTTCCAACAACATCAGATTAGGTTTGTTTTTAACTTGCATTGATCCGAATCAATGCAGTCCCATCAATTGATCACACCAAAAAGAACGAAAATATACTGATGTACGTATATGCCATCCGCATTCGCCACTGGGTCCCGTCATTACTCGTTAGGTTAGCTAACTAACGACAGAGCGGGGACTGGACTAGCGCGGATGTAAAACATATACAACATCTACTAATATATATACCAATATATTATATTTCGCTCAAGGCGTGATAGAAAATGCAACATCACAGAAAATGTACAGCATCACAGAAACAATACAGATATCTGGGATCCCCGGGTTTCACAGAGCCACTACTGAAACCCGACGTTCCCCTGGTCGTGTGGATAGCCTGTGCAATGAAAACCTAGACCCCTACGGGCGCGGCAAGTCACCCGCCAAAACCTGAAGCGAGGCAGCCCCCTTCAGTACCGTGAATGGACCACCCAGCACTTCACGGAATCCGGCAACTTGGGCACCCCTCCTGGGTCAACCTGTACCCCCTACGAGTGCGGCGAATAGTCCACCAATCCTAGAGTGAAGCCCCCTCCGTCTCAATGCCATGAGATGCGGGCTTGTTGCCCTCTAGAACCCGGCTATCCGTGCACCCCTCCGCGGGGAAATCCTAGTACAGAAAATAAAATATACATACAACGGGTGCATCGACCGCAACCTGGCCGTGCCCCAAAATAATAATACAATCAGGCAGTGACGGCAGTCCACATGTCGGACGCTTGCCCCGCAATATCAAATGTACATAATACAACCACAACTGTACTAGCATTGCATCCAGGCTATCCCCCACGACCGATCCGCAACATCACAGCAAAAACTGAACATCAACGTGAAAGTCACGTTCGCAAATCCGTCAAACCGGGCTATAGCAGTTAGACCGGATTTACCGATCAAGTGACATTCACGGTCGCAGATATAATGTAAATACTGTGAAATAATGTGTTTAAAATATCCGATCGATCAAATTTTAACAAGTGGGCCCCCAAGCATTACTGTAGCAGATCAAGAAATTCTGGGCCCAATATTAATATTCCAAAACCCCAATTTTAAGCCCACAAAGACACTGTAGAAATTTGGTGCAGGGATCTCCACAGTGCGCGGCGGAACAGCGGCGGGAAGGGGGTTTTTGCGGCGGTTCCGCGCTCCCACTATGGAGTCACTTCATCGAATTTTTACAGAGCTCTTAGATTTTCCAGTACATCAATATTTTACAACCTGAAAAATTTTTCGAGACCAAAAAATTTCAACAGAAACTGATGCTAACAAAAATGTAGTTTTGGAACATTTGATCGATCGAAACTGAAAAACACATTACACCAAGCTAGACTAAGTTAATGGTGAGGCTCTGATACCACTGTAAGTGCACGGCGGCGCCCCGGCCGTCAATCCGACGGCCAAATGCGGAAGCGGTGATAAACTTTAATTTTACTTGAACTGGCAAACCGCCGCGCACTAATACCCGGATCGAACCACTAACTAGTCCTAGCTATCTACAAGAAAGGGAAGAGAGATATACCGACAGATCCGAGTCCTCCGGTCTTCTCGTCGTCGTCCCGATCTCCTGCGGAATGTCCCGTCTCCTCCTCGTCGCCGGAAGTGCACCACATCGCCTACTTCTTTTACGGGCTCCCACCTCAATGCCGAGGCAACTCGGGCACGAAGCCGGCTACTCGACGTGCCCAAGATTTGCTGTAGAATGTGTGAAGAACCATGTCTCACTTTGGGTTTGTGGAATTGCCTTTTTAGTGGAGGAAAAAGAACTTGGAATTTTGGAGAGTCTTCTTGTGTGATTTTTGGAGCATGAAGAGAACCAAAAATGCCACACCAAAAATCAAAAATCAATCAACCCCCCACAAGGGATGGCCGGCCCATGAATATCAAAAGAGAGAGGGAAAAGCCAAGGGGGAGGTGACCATATCAATCATGCAAGAGAGAGAGAGGAATGGTTATCATAAGGAATAATGATCACAAAGAAACACCAACACTCAACAACCAAATCATGCAAAGAAATGATCACCAAAAGAGAACCTCACTCCACCACAATCATCATGAAAACCATGTCATATGAAAGTCAAGCCATGATGGAGAAGTCAAGAAGTCAAGGTCAAGGAATGGTGCAACCATCATGACACAAGAATATGCAAAGACCCCCTCCATAATCACTTATTTGCAACAATGCAAATAAGCCCTCCTCCACCAAACTTCGGCCAATGAACGATACAAAGGAAATTGGCCGAAACGGAAAGCAAACTGGCAACTCCAGAAAACTGGTCCCGTAATAAATTACAGGAAAACCCCGATACTGTGCATACACACCCGCATCTGTATTTCGACCGAAATACAAATGCAATGAGACAAAGTCTACACTGTACTATACTAGGATCCGGCTTAAACCAAAGCCGGCTAGTAATATCTGTTCGATCCTGATCCGTGCAATACCGCACATATCTGATCGAACCCTGCCATATAACCATACGGCCTATAGTACAAACTGTCCGATCCTGATCCGTGCAATACCGCACGTATCTGATCGGACCTTGCCATATCTCCATACGGCCTCTACAACCTTTCGCCCGAAAGCTGAGTAACAGAATGTGGGGGACTCTAAAGACTCGTCAACACCTTGGTTGTGGATTTAACCACTAGTACGTCGGAGGTATAAGCCAAAACGTAACGGGCTACCAGGTATTGACTAAAAGGGATGTCTGTGAGTGAACTCAGCCCGACAACCCTACTGAGCCTGTCAGTGACAATATCCGTACAGTCCGGTCCGTTCGTCTATGAGCATCGCATGGCGAGCCTAGGGGGTTGGTAAAAGTCAGACCCCCAAAAACGGTACAAGTCGTGTCGGAGTGTAGCCCAGAACACCCTGAGATACTACTGGAATACCTACCAGTAAATCTCCTTGCCTCGGCCGAGGGCTTCGTGGAATGGCTCTCCTAGACACAGCACGACCTCACCCCCAATACCGGGAGAGACGAACCCCTGAAGATACGCTCACTGCCTCCATGTGGCTCGGGACTGTACCCAACTAAAACCTGTTTGCACGACTCCTTTGAGCCGTGGTAGGGTAGTAATCAAAGTACAGTGGGAACTCACACGAGACAAATGACGATCCCCAGGTCGATGAACTAACCTGCACACATGCCACCAGGGAACTGCCATATGACGTCTGGTATATGACCAACTAGCATGTTCCCGGCGAGTCCTGTCCGGTGTACTCATAACCCAATGAGCACCTGTATACATCTTAGGTGATCCAACTGACACCAGTGGCTTGTGAGACCGGCCACCGCCCCTCGTCGGGGTCTCGACTGTATACACTAGTCTACTCTGGAGTATCGATGCCCTATCTCGAAACTCACACGACTAGGGACCATTTAAGGATATGCTTATAGACCCCAGCTCCCACTTATATGATCGCCCTCATACTGCTGGTGGTCAAGCAAGAATCCTAGGGGCTCTACCAACGTGTAATAGTGACTTGTCAGGTCACCTAAAGCAGTACACGATGATAAAGGTAAACCAGATAGCATACTATCATCCCGAGTAAGACTGTCCTACCGGGATAGGTCCTCCATCAATCATTGCAATCACGTACCTGTGACCTAATAATTGACCCTGAGGGCACTATCTCCAACACAATGGACGGAACCACCTGATGTTCCCTTAAGAACTTCCTTATCCAGACGACTTCTTTTGCGGCATATGCAGCAGCGATATATTCCGCTTCCATCGTCGAGTCAGCAACGGTTTCATGTTTGGAACTTTTCCAACACACCGCCCCTCCATTGAGGGTAAAGACATAACCCGACATGGACTTGGAATCATCCTTGTCACTCTGGAAGCTGGAGTCAGCAAAGGACTCGATCTGGAGGACTTTTCCGCCATACACCAAGAACATCTCCTTAGTCCTTCTCAGGTACTTGAGAATGTTCTTTATCGCTATCCAGTGCTTCTCCCTAGGGTTTGACTGATACCGGCTTACTACACTCAGTGCATAAGCTACATCTGGTCTGGTACACAACATCGCATACATTATAGAGCCTACCGCAGAAGCGTAGGGTATAATAGACATGCGATCCCTTTCCAAATCAGTCTTGGGAGACATCTCTTTGGAGAGGGTGATCCTGTGACAAGCCGGTAGATTACCGCGCTTGGGATCTTCCATACTGAATCTTCTCAGTATGGTATCGATGTACCTGGACTGTGAAAATCCTAATATCCTTTTGGATCTGTCACGAAAGATCCGGATCCCCAGAATGTACGAGGCTCACCCAGGTCTTTCATGGAGAACCTGTGTGACAAGAACCCCTTGACAGATTGTAGCATAGGAATGTCATTTCCTATCAAAAGAATGTCATCCACGTACAAAACGAGGAATACGACAGTTCTTGCTACAAATCTACTATAGATGCATGGTTCATCTGGATTTTTGATAAAGCCAAATTCTTTGACCGTCTCATCAAAACAGATGTTCCAACTCCGCGATGCCTGCTTTAGTCTATAGATGGACTTAAGCAACTTGCACACCTTTCCGCTGCTCCCACTCTGAATGAAACCCTCTGGCTGGTCCATATAGACACACTCCTCTAAATTTCCATTTAGAAAAGCGGTCTTTACGTCCATGTGCCAGATCTCATAATCGTGGAAGGCAGCAATGGCAAGAAGGATCCGAATGGATTTCAGCATAGCCACTGGAGAAAAGGTTTCGTCATAGTCCAAACCAGGTCTTTGACGAAAACCCTTTGCAACAAGTCTAGCCTTATAGGTCTCAACCTGTCCATCTACACCAATCTTTCTTTTGAAGATCCACTTGCATCCTACGGGTTTTACCCCATCTGGAGCAGCGTCCAACGTCCATACTTTGTTGGTGTACATGGACTCCATTTCGGTCCGCATTGCATCCAGCTATTTTAGCGAGTCAATGCTCTGAATGGCCTACTGGAAGCTAGTCAGCTTATCACTATCAATGATGCAATCCTCTCTATCCCCGTCTATGAGAAACCGTAGTATCTCTCGGGCGGATGAGACTGCCTACTACTCCTGCGGAGCGGCGCAGGAATGTCATGATCTTTCGAACCCTCTGGTTCTACTAAGCTTTCAGTAATAGCTCGTGGTTCTGGAATTTCTTCCAGTTCTATTGCGCTCCCACTTATCTGATTTTCCAAAAACTCATTTTCCAAGAAGTGGGCATGACGAGAAACAAAAATCTTTTGTTCCTCTTCGCAATAGAAGAAATATCCCTTGGAGTTCTTTGGATATCCCACAAACTTGCACTGTACTGAGCGTGCCTCGAGTTTGTCCGCATGCTGCTTTTTGACAAAAGCTGGACATCCCCATGTCTTAATGTGCTTAAGATAGGGTTTCTTCCCACACCACATCTGATATGGTGTGGTAGGCACAGTCTTAGTTGAAACTCGGTTCAAAAGGTATGCAGCTGATTCTAGTGCATATCCCCAGAATGATCGCGGTAACTCCATTCACTTTTAGGTAATCCAGGAACTTGGCACTTAAGTATTCACCACCTCGATCAGATCTTATTGTCTTGATATTTTTACTTGTTTGTTTTTCTACTTCATTCTTATATTCCTGGAATTTTCCGAAGGCTTCGGATTTATGTTTCATTAAGAAGACATATCTGTACCTTGAAAAGTCATCCGTAAAAGTAATGAAGTAAGAATAACTGCTTCGTGCATGCGTAGACATTAGACCGCACACGTCGCTGTGTACGAGTCCCAAGAGCCCGCTCGCTCTTACTCCGTGTCCAGTGAACGGAGTCTTTGTCATCTTTCCTTTGAGACAGGATTGACAAGTGGCATACGATTGATATTCGAACGGATCGAAATATCCTTCTGTATGTAACTTTGTCAACCTTCTCTCATTGATGTGACCCAATCTACAATGACATAAGAAAGCCTGGTTTGTTTCCGGAGACTTTCTTTTGTGTGTATTCTGGATATTGAAAATCTGTGGTTGGTTTAATACGTATATACCATTGCTTAATGTACCTGACCCAATCAGAACTTGATTAAGGTGAATGTTTACAACATTGCTTACAAATGCAAATTCATAATCTTCTTTAGATAATAAAGATACAGAAATGATATTACAAGTTGCATTGGGTACAAAATAGCAATCACGCAAAACCAAAACGTGTCCATCTGACAACCCCAGGTGATAGTCCCCCACGGACTCAGCATCCATGCGAGCTCCGTTTGCAACTCTGAAGGTCATATCACCTGCCTTTAAAACCCTACGCCTTCTCAGTGGCTATAAAGAATTATAGATTTGAGATCCTGATCCGGTATCTAATACCCAGGATGTAGAGTTTATTGATAGACAGTTTTCAATAACATACACACCTGAAGCTGAAGCCGCAACTTGCTTCAGATCCTGGGTTCTGGCCTTCCAAGCCCTGCAATCCTTTTTCCAGTGTCCACTCTTGTGACAGTAAAAGCATTTTTCCTTTTCCACAAGCTTTCCCGCTACCATTGTTTCCTTTGTCTTTCCCTTCGTATCCACTTTACTAACACTGCCCTTTGGTTTGGCAGGGGCTTTCTTCTTCTTTCCCTTGGCTTTCGCCTTGGACCTAGAAGAGGAAGATCCTCCTACAAACAAAGTGGATGTTTCCCTACCTTTCTGTAGGGTGCCCTCTGCACTCCTCAGCATGTTGAGGAGTTCTGAAAGTTCAACTTCTTTTTCTTGCAAGTTGAAGATCAGGATAAACTGGGCGTAAGTGGAAGGAAGGGACTGGAGAATCATGTCCGTGTAGAGCGCGTTCTCTAACGTGGTCCCAAGGTCCGCGAGCTCCTCAATGAAGCCAATCATCTTAAGCACGTGTTCCGCTACCGATGATCCGACGGCCAATCTCGCCGAAAATAGCTTTTTCGAGACTTCGTATCAGGCGATACGAGATTGCTCTCCATACAGTTCTTTTGTATGGAGAAATATGGATTCAAGGTCTATATTCTCGTGCCTCCTCTGATGTTCATTGTCCATAGAGGCAAGCACGAGGCACTTGGCCTTCGCGCAATCGATTTCCCAGGTCTTATGGATTTCCCTATCCGCGACGCTCGTTTTGGGACCTGGGACAGGGGGAGCTTAGGTGGTAAGGAGATACCCCAACTTGTCATAAGTGAATGCCATTTTGACATTCCTGAGCCAATCTTTGTAGTTTGGCCCTGTCAGTATGTTTTTATCTAGTAGTAACTTAAGTCCAGTCATGATGTTTGGTCGCTGCAATTAGGAGAGAGAGAAGAAACACTTTAGCATGATGCTCTTGCAAGTTTAGAGTGGTTTTTAATTTGTCTAAACAGGATGGCTCCCACTGTCTCTCGAATCCCTCCTCAAACCAAAAAGGAAGAATTAGTCAGGATCAATCTCACCATACAATTCTTGCTTAACCGTTCAGCCAGGCTGGTGTCGGTACTTTGAAGGAGGTTTTCCAACGCTTTCGCGAAGTTCCTTAATTAAATAACCTCTTTTCCCTGTGGGCGTAGCCCCGCTAACACCTTTCTAGACACCTACTTGGTTTATAGCATTAATCGTTAAGTGAGAAATTTCCCGAGGAGTAGCATATACTCACAGTAGGATCGGGATCCAAATATCATTGCGTGACAAAACTGAAGGAATCCTACCAGAATCATCACACTCCAAATGGTATGCAGCGCTAGCAAGTTTCAGTTCTTTTGAAACTCCCGATGTGGATTTTTGCCCCATGCTCTTATGACCTTGACTTTGGCCAACAAATCATAAGTCACATGTCAAGTTCTACCCGTCATTCTCCAGGTTAATTTGAACCCACCCGTACCTACCCTTGACTTTGGCCAACAAGGCAGTACGACTGACCCAAACCAATACATCTATATATGCTGCACATGAATACCCAATAGCTACCAATCACTATGCCTTGACATGGCCAACAAACAAAGCTTGAATACTATTGACCATCCATGTGAAACGACGGAGGGCTACGAATGGTTTTGGCGAAACCGTGAACGTAGTGAACTTGATATAATCGATGGAACGGGATAGCTTTTAAAAGGAGTGGCGTAAGCTCCGCGTTTAAAAGTTATTTTTTTAAAAGAAACCGAGTGGTTTTGAAAGTGCTCCAACGACTCAACTTTGGTTTATTTTCTTGCATTAATTTAATGCGTCCCATCATTTAAACCTACCATTGCAGAAAACAACGAAAATATGACGTACGCTTATGCCATCCGCATTCGCCACGTGGCCCCGTCATTACCCGTTAGGTTACTTAACTAACGACAGAGCGGGGGCTGGACTAGTGCGGATGCAAAACATAAGCAACGCTTAAATAGATATCATATATAGATATACACATTCGTCACATGCAATGATAGCTATTCCAGATCACAGATGAACACATTGGATAAACTAGGAATCCGCAATCCGTACGAGCCTGTAACGAAGAGCGGATTACACGGTCGCGATGAATAGCCAAGACCCCACCCTAGACCCCTACGGATGTGGCAAACTACCCGCCAAGTACCCGAAGCGAAGCAACCTCCCTCAACACCGTGAGTAGGCCACTCGGCACTTCGAGATACCCGGTAGTTTGTGCACCCCACCTTGGGTCTATCCTAGGAGCAAAAACAGTCAAAGAAATTATACAATGACGGCTACAACCCCATCTCGGTTGCGCGGCCATATAAATAATATTACATCAATTACAAATTACATGAATTGAAAGAAAAAGAAAACTCTCATCTCACAACCCCCCGGCTATTCATCCGCGACAATCCAATGAATTCATATACACATACCATCAACATTACAGATCACAGATATGTATAACGCCCATTAATCGACGTATAGCGATTACCAGACGTTCAATACATATATCACATCACAGATATAACCCGTTAGCTTAAGTCTTTAGAAGTTCGATCAAAATACGGATTTTTAGCCCCCAAAAACAAATTTTGCTTTCTGGAAAATCTGGGCAGAAAAATCATATTGTAAAAATCCCAAAACAACCCAAGAAACATACTGCATGAAATTTGTGCCACGACCGAGTCAACTAGGCCGCGGATCCGCGGCGGGAGCATGCTCCTGCCGCGGTTCCGCGGCGCTTTGACCGAGCCAGTGGACCAAATTTCTTGGGTGTATTTTAAAAAGCCTGAGTCGATTTTTGGTGAAAGATTTATTATTTTTTGAACAAAATACAGAATCGACAGAAACTTGATTTTTCGGGCGTGTTTCGTGACTTTTTCTTCGATCGAACTTCTAGTTACTTTGCTAACATGTTAGATAGTGTTTAACTAGGCTCTGATACCACTGTAACTCCACGTTACCTCTCCCGGTACTTACGGGCTTGCGGAAATGATGAAAAACAATTTTTCAAGAGGTGGTAACATGGACTCAAAATACGGATATTTCTTAAACAACTATCTAACAAACCTAACAAGAGTTTTACCTACTCGGTTAGGTGGCTATACGTTAACTTGAACTCCTTCGTCTTCAACTCCTTGTGGTTGTCGGATCGGCCTCACCTCGTCGTCTCCTTATTCCGAAGATGGATCCACTTGAAAGCTTTTACCTTTGGCTTCAACCTCAATCTTGAGGAAACTAGAACACTTTGTTTGCTAAACCTTATGAACTAGGATGAATAGAGGAGTGTGTTAGGTTTTATCTCTATGGTTCTTGCTTCTCAACACATGAGACAAGTGAACAATGAACTAGAGAGAGAGCAAGAGGAAGAGGGAGAGCTCAAGCAAGAGAGAGAAAGGAAATGAGAGAATAAGCAAGCCTTTTGCCATCCAAGCTTTCATAATCCAAAATCATGATAACTCATAATAGTAATTGAGTATTATGTTATGGTTCAAATCAAAATGGCCATATCATTTCATGCACTCATTTTGCAAAAAGAAACAAGCAAGCAAAAGTCTTTTCCATGAAATGATAGCCATTGTAATGATGGTGGTCAACTAGTCCAACTTAGTCAACCGGTAAACAAAGTCAACAAGTCAACAAAGTCAACCCTTCATCCCAACCATGACACAATAATACTTAATTAATATTATTATTAATCATATTTCTTATTCTCATTAGGGTTTAGCAAAAGTCAACAGTCAACAGTCAACAACCCCAATGAGAATCCTCTGCCTCTGTCTCTCTGTCAACTGTGCATGCACACCCGCATCCGCGTTCCGAGGAACACGAATACAAACGAGATAAAACCAATCCCAAAACGTACACTAGGATCTGGCTTAAACCAAAGCCCGCTTTTGTTAACTGCCCGGACACTAAACGTGCACAAGTGCACGGATGTGACCGAACCCTGTCGCAAAACCATGCGACCTCTACTATTTTGCCTAAAGGCGAATAGCTTTCTGTGTGGGACTCTAAAGACTCGACACTACGCTGGCAGTGGGTTTAACCACAGACCGCAAGTGGCACTAGCTGTGCGTAACGGTCCCCAGGTAGATGCCGATAATAAGACGGACGAGGTGAAACCTATCTGAACTCCTACTGAGCCTGAATGTGACAATCTGCATACAGTCCGGTCTGTTCGTCTCAGAACATCGCATGGAGGGCCTAGGGGGCGGTAAACGTCAGTCCCCTAATAGAGGTACAAGTCGTGTCGGAGTGTAGCCCAGAACACCCTGAGATAACACTGGAAACCTACCAGTATATCTCGCTTGCCCTGGCCAGGGACTTTGTATAATGGCTCTCCTAGACACAGCGCGATATCAACCTCTAATACTGGGAGAGACGAATCCTGTCTAACCGTCACTGCCTCCAAGTGCTTCGGGACTGCACCCAACTACTACCTGTTTGCACGACTCCTTTGAGCCGTGGTAGGGTAGTAATCTAATTACAGTGGGAACACACTCGAGGCGAAGTGACAGTGTCAAGTCAGCGGACTAAGCTGTACTCATGTCACCTGGGAACTGATAACTGACGATAGGTATAGTACCAACCAACAGTTCCCGACGAGTTCTGTCCAGTGTACTCGTAACCTAACGAGCACCCTCATACTATCTCAAGTACGACGTACTGACGGCTGTGGGATAGACCGTCTCCTCTGCTGGGATGAGAAGCGCATACGCTAGTCTACTCCGGAGTATCGATGCCCTGTCTCGATTGTTCTATGACTAGGGACCTGCATACGGATGTGCTTGTGGATTACCCAGCCCCCACGAGTGTGACAGCCATCACAACGCTGGTAATCAAGCAAAGATCCTAAGGGCTCCACTAATGTGTATAGGTGATATACTAAAATAAGCATATGTACATATTAAAGCAGAAACAAACCAAGTAGCATACTAATATTTTGAGCAAGATTGTCTATACAAGGTGAATAACCCAAGCTTCCATTAAGTAATATACAAACTAGTATGATACAGTAATGGCCTCTAGGGCATATACACTAACAAGTTCAACCCGTCATTTCCCGATTGAATTAAACCCACCCGCACGACCCTTAACATGGTCAACAAAGTCGCATGACTACCCTAATCCAATCGCATCATATGCTTATACGGATAAGCACTAATCAGCTACCGCACACTATGCCTTAACATGGTCAACAAACGTAGCACGAATACTAACTAGAACTTATCGGAAATGACGGAGGGCTACGACAGGTTTTAAGAAAACCCTTTGCGTAATGAACTTGATATCGTTGTAGAATTGAGTTATTTTAAATGGAATGTTTTTGAGGCATTTTCTAGTTTTGCTAAAGAGGTCACTCCCGGTGAAGGGATCTCGGCTCTTTCCTTATCGAATAAGGTGCAGGATATTTCGCAAATACCACTATGCAAAGCAAAAACTATAGAAACAATCAAAAGACAAACCGAGTATGTAGCATCTGCTAGTTTCGCTAAAGAGGTTACTCGCGGTGAAGGGATCTCGGCTCTTTCCTTATCGAATAAGGTGCTGGATGTTCTACAAGGAACACCGCTATGCAAAGCAAGAACTAGAGCTACCGGTTTTTAAACAAGTTTCTACAACATCTTTAGGTTTCTTTTATTTCATTAATCTCATTAATGAAGTCCCATTTTATTTTGCTTCACAAGCATGACATTTGAAACGAAATCTGCAATATAACATATATCTTATATAAATAATATAAACATTCGCCTCAGGCAGTAATATGATCTCATCAAAGAACATTGCAGCAGAAGAACATATATGAAATATTGGATATACTAGGACGTCCGTGTTTTAATACGAGCCTGTGTAAAACACGGATTCCACGGTCGCAATGAATAGCCAAACCCACATCCCTTGACCCCAACGAGAGCGGCAAGCAACACTGCCAATTCTAGGGTTAGGAGACCCGGTCTCGACTCCTCAAGACGGTCTCCCATTGGACCATAGAACCCGGTTACTTGTGCTCCCCACCTTGGGTCTACCTAATGCGGAAAGGTAAATAATATACAATGGTGACATCATCCTCAGCCCGGAAGTGCCCCAATAAAAGAATATTACATACAAATGAATTTTACATGAATGAAAATGAAAAACTCTCATCTCACAAAAAAAACCCGGCTATTCAAAACACAACGATCTAATATAACATATCACAGCAACACATAATATCACATATTATCAACGTAAGCAAGTATGCGTATCCTGATTGTCATTGATGTATAGCAACGAAGCCGGTGATACACCACATACTGCGCTTACGGTCACAGAAAAGAAAGTGTAAAACTACAATAGTTGGAATCCGCAACCTCCTTAGACATCGCATGCCTAACCAAATGAATTCCTTAGACATCGCGTGCCTAACAATTATAAACCCCGCATTTTAGTCTCAATCTCGAAAACACATTTCAATATATAGTCGGGCAATTCAACAAGATTCCCGACATTCTGATCGAATGCTCGTCGCAAACTTTAGTAGACGGCCGCACCCCCTGATGCCGTTGGCGAAGTGCACTAAGGCGGAACACCGCTGCCGCAAGCACCCGAACGGATGCTTTTGGCGACGGGGTTCTCCTACAGTCACTTGGTCCGGGCTTTGGGGCGTGGCTGTCTATTAAGTTTACCCGGCGAGTATCCGCGTACTCTATGTGATTGCAACAAACTTTTGATCGCATCAAAATCCCGTGGCAACCGATCATCTGAGACTAAACTGCTATGTTTATAACATTCAAATTAGTTATCTCATAATTACTTGTGGATTCCAAATATTGTATCACCTTCCAAATAAATAGACAATGTTAAACTTTCCGATCGAATAATGAAACACCCAAGTTTTCCCAAATAGTTCTCAACACTTGAAATTAGTTTAAAAAACATCCATCACATGCCACAGTACCAATGGTCCAGCCGTAGAAGGGTCAAGCCAATGCCTCACATGTGGCATCGCCGTACTGCCACAAACCCTAAGGTTCAGAGGCAGTTCAAGACGGTCACATAATCGAATTAAGGTTTGTTGTCTTGTAGAGGGTCCACCGTGTTACTTGCACGACTTAGAACGTTCTTAAACTACAGAAAAATCCAACACTTGGAAATTTTCCGGCAGGGGAAAAAGTGAGTTATTGATATCCGTTCGAACTTTTTAACACGTTCTAAAAATTACCCGGACAAACTAAACGAAGTTATATTTTCCGATCGAATCAACGAGCTCCCAATACAACCCAGAAAACTCAACACTTGAGTAGAATTAAAATTACCCAGAATAATCAGGAAATTCGTACGGAAGTTACTGTGGAAACAAAACACCATAATCGCACTATAGCGCCGCAGATCCGCCGCTCAGGACATAGTCCTGCCGCAGTTCCGCGTCGCTTTAAGCTTTTTAATGGCTCGTGTTTCACATATATCCTTCGAATTCACTGCTGATTTTTTTGGGTATTTTTAATACAGAAAAAATCATATTTTTATAAAATTTCCAGAGAAGGGTCCGTGTCGGGGTTTCGCGGTTCGATCGGACTTTAAACTTCGCCTAGACTTCGCCTAAAGCTCTAGCTTGGCTCTGATACCACTGTATGGTTACTAGGCACACGCACAAGGTTCTACAAGGCATCAACCAAGCCCGATTTAAAATTTAGCCGTGCCGAACAACCCTAACCAAGATCTTTAAACTAGAGATTAGGAGAAAACAAGCATGTTAAACACTTTAACACTAAGTGAGAGGGATTACAACCTTTGTAGATCCCGTCCTTCACTTCTTAAGTTCCGTGTTGAGGTCGCTTCGCTGCGATCATCGTGCATCAGGACTCTAGAGAGGCTCCATGAAGAGAATGATGCAAACTTGCTTCCGATCATCGATAACTAAGATGATCTACCTTGAAGTTTCTTAACACAAGATCTCAATCTCAAATGAAGTGAACACCCTAATCTAAATGGCTAGGATAGATTAGGATGATGAAGTAGGATTTTAGCTCTTATTTATTATCTTAATCTCAATCATTTTCATCACCAAAGAAAAAGCTAGAAAGCTTTTCTTCAAGAACTCAAGGAAGAAGAAGAAGAAGAATCCTTTTGTGATGAATAATGAAACTCTAGTGTGTGGTTAGAAATGCAACCATGGTAGATAATGAGAAGGCTAACCATTGTAGAGACATAACTAGGGTTAAAGGGTTGGATTGGGTTAAGCAAATATTATAAAATATCACAAAATATCCAAGTCAATGTCAAAGCTTCAAGAAGCTTCTTGAAAGCTTCATGCTTGCTTAACCCTAATCCAAACCCTAACCACAATTAAACTCCACAAATCATGTTGCATTTTTAACCATAACATGTTACAATATTATATATCACATATACAATATTTATTGTAACAAAATAAAATAATACAGTTAACATATATCTCATATATATCAATGTATTACCCGAGTGAGAAAATTAAACAATAAGTGAGCTAATATCAGTTAATGTAATTTAATATATCAAATATATAATTATACATTAAATTATCAAATCAACACTTGATCCGATAATCTGGCTATTTCACAAATAACCGACTAATATAATCTTTATCAGTTCATCGAATCAACACTTGATCCGATGACCGGCTATATCACATATACCCGGCCGATATCTCATATCGCGAGAATCTAATACGGTATCACATACACGTATTGTTCTCGGTCCCGCACATATCACATATGTGCTCCTACTCAGTTTTGCCTGAGCCAAGAAACCTCTGTGTAGGACTCTAAAGAATCGTCAATACGCCGGCAGTAGGTGATGATCATATGAAACACCCACAAGCTGCAAGCGGTCAGCTAAACGTAACAGCCACCCAGGTATTGATCGATCAGAAGATTAACAAGCAA
This sequence comes from Agapanthus africanus, assembly GCA_030015575.1. Lineage (NCBI taxonomy): Eukaryota > Viridiplantae > Streptophyta > Magnoliopsida > Asparagales > Amaryllidaceae > Agapanthus > Agapanthus africanus. The sequence continues at coordinate 379,728,886 of JASDDO010000012.1, forward strand.
GCCTGTACATTCTCCTACGAATCCAATCAGTAACACTCCCGTACAGTCCGGTCTCGTCGTCTGATATGTCGCATATCTCTCCTAGGGGTGGTAAACGTCAGACCCTAATAGCTTGATAAGTCGTGTCGATAAGAGGTCTATAACAGTTTGAGAAACTATGAATAACACTTACCAGTAAATCTCAGCAACCCTGTCCAGGGATTTCCAATTATATCCAATCGAACACAGCGCAACATCAACTCCCTATACCGGGAGAGACGAATCCCCTCTTATCGTTCATTGCCTCCATGTGATTCGGGACTGTACCCAAAAGCCACCTTTTTGCACGCTCTCTTGGACGTGGTATGATGGAAATCAAAGCACAGTGGGAATCACACAAGACTCTATGACGATCTCGGGTCTACAAACTAACATGTACCAGTGTCACCAGAGAACTGCCATCTGACGTGAGGTATAATACCATCTGGGAGTTCTCGGCGAGTCCGTCCAGTGTACCCAGTCTTCACTGAGCACCCGTACACCATCCTTGATGTCAAACACCGATGGATATGGGATCATCCATCGCCCATCATATGGGTCAAGATGCGTATATGCTAGTCTACTCTGGTGTATCGATGCCCTGTCTCGATACACCCTCGACTAGGAACAGTTATAGGATGTACTCGCCGACTACCGTGGCCCCACTAGTATGATCTCATCATAGTCCCAGTAGTCGAGTACATATCCTAAGGGCTTTATCAACATGTAACATAGAGACAACCAGAGTACATGTTAAGATAAAGTATAACCAGATAGCATACTATCATGTCGAGCAAGAAATTCCTCCCTATATATGTCCAAGCATCCATTACAATATACATCATATGTACAGTAATGGCCTCTAGGGCATACATATAACTAACAGTACCAGCCACCCGGGTATTGAGCTATCAGAAGATCAACAAGCAAGCCTGATCGTACTCCTGCGAATCCAATCAGTAACACTACCGTACAGTTCAGTCTCTTCGTCTGATATGTCACATATCAACAGCCTGGGGTGGTGTAATGTCAGACCCCAATAGCCTGATAAGTCATGCCGATGCAAGGTCCATAACAGTTCGAGAAACTATTGATAACTCTTACCAGTAAATCTCAGCAACCCTGGCCAGAGATTTCATGTTATGGCCAATCGAGCATAGCGTAACATCAATTCCCAATACCGGGAGAGACGAATCCCCTCCTATCGCTCATTGCCTCTATGTGACTCGGGACTGTATCCAAAAACCACCTTTTTTTCACGATCTCTTGACCGTGATATTGTGAAAATCAAAGCACACTGGGAATCACACAAGACTATATGACGATCTCGGGTCGACAGACTAACCTGTACCAGTGTCACCAGAGAACTGCTATCTGAAGATAGGTATAATACCATCTAGGAGTTCTCCAAGAGTCCGTTTAGTGTACCCAGTCTCCTCTGGGCACCCATATACCATCTTTGATGTCAAACACCAATGGATGTGGGATCATCTATCGCCCATCATATGGGTCAAGATGCGCATATGGTAGTCTACTCTGTAGTATCGATGCCATGTCTCGATACTCCCATGACTAGGAACAATTATAGGGTGTACTTGCGGACTACCCTTTGCCCCACTACTATGATCTCCATCATAGTCCTGGTAGTCAAGTAGACATGCTAAGGGCTTTATCAACATGTGAGAACAAGACAGCATCACTTATACAAGTCAACATGTTAAGATAAAGTGCAACCAGATAGCATACTATCATGTCGAGCAAGAAAGTCCTCCCTATATATGTCCAAGCATCCATTACAATATACATCCCATGTACAGTAATGGCCTCTAGGGCATACATATAACTAACAATCTCCCACTTGCACTAAGGCCATTTGTTGCAGTATCTCATACTCAACGACATAGCAGTGGTTGTAGTATCCCATACTCAACCATCCCAAAATCTCTCAAATAGTATTTGGGGAAGCAGGCCTTAGTGAGTAGATCCGCCGTGTTAACCTGAAAATCTGCTCTCCTTACTTCAATCCCTTGGAGATCAACCATCTCCCTGATCAGGTGATATTGTCCCCAAAATATGTCTGGATCGATGATGGGACAGGTGTTCCTAGGCTAAAGCCACAGCTCCATTCTAGTCACAATAACAGTTTTTGGACGCTCAATAGTAGGAACCTTGTTCATCTCATGAACAAGAAATGTTCAGACAACCACTTTGGTAGTATCAATTAGTTGCAATGTATTCAGCCTTTATCGTCTAGTATGTCACAGTATCTAGCTTGGAACTCTTCTAACATACCGGCTCTCCATTAAGGGTAAAGAAAATGCATGTGACTGACTTTCAGTCGTCCTTATCACCCTGGAAGCTCGAACCAAGAACTTTCTTTTAGTGCTTCTCATGTACTTAAGAATGTCCTCCACAGCTTTCCAGTGATTCTCCTAAGATCCGATTGATTCCTGATCACTGCACCTAGTGAGTTAGCTACATCTGGTCTGGTACATAACATCGTATACATGATAAAGCCTACTGCCGAAGCATAGGGTATCCCTTGCACGCGAACTCTCTCCAAATAATTTTTTGATGAAATCTTTTTGGAGAGAGTGATTCCTGAGTAAGTGGATGAACCACCATGCTTAGAATCTACCTTACTAAACCCCTTTAGTATGGTGTTAATTTACCTGAATTTGGGACACTCCCAATTTCCATATAAATCTATCCCATAGATCATAATCCACAAGATGTGGTAGGTATCATCCAGATCTTTTATTATGAATCCTCGTGATAAGAGGAGCTTGACTGAGTGTAGCATAGGAAACCATTTCCTATCAAGAGTATGTCATCTACGTATAATACGTGTAAGACAACCCTACTCTCTACAACTTTCTTATATATACTAGGTTCATCTACCTTTTTGATGAAGTCAAACACTTTGACAGCCACATCAAAACAGATGTTCCAACTCCGCGATACTTGCATTGATCCTGATGGACTTAAGCATAGCTTTGAAAGTCTCAGCATTTCCATCTATTCTACCCATTCAGGTGCAACATTCAAAGTCATACTTTTTTGGTGTACATGGATTCCAGCTTTGATCGCATAGCATCCAGCCATTTCACAGAGTCCCCACTCGTGACGGCATGCCTGAACCTAGTTGGGCCATCATCTACCATGATGCAATCCTCGCTCCCACTATCACCGAGAAGACCATAATATCTCTCAAGTGGATGAGGAACCCTACCAGATTCGCGGAGAGGCTGAGGTTCGTTGGAGACTATTGAATCCTTTGGTTTCACCAAATCATCAGCTGTTAGTTTGTCTAGCTGGAACTTCTTCCAGTTCTACCTCATGTCCACTAATTTCTTCACAAGAAATTCCTTTTCTAAAAAGGTGGCATGCTGAGAAACAAAACACCTTTTGCCCTCAGAGTGGTAGAAGATATACCCTCGCAAATGTTTAGGTTATCCTAATAAACTTATACAGATCTGACGTTGCCTCGAGCTTATCCGGATTCTACCTTTCAACATAGGCCGGACAATTCCATATCTTAACTCGTTTAAGACATGGTCCCTTCCCATTCCATATCTCATATGGAATAGTAAGCACTAATTTGGTTGGAACTCCATTCAATAGGTATGCAGCTTCTCAAGTGTATAACACTAAATGGAAACAGGTAACTCAGCAATACTCATCATAGAGCGTGCCATATCTCATAGGGTACGATACTTCCGCCCCGATATATCGTTGTGCTGTGGTGTATACGAAGGAGTAAGCTGAGAGAGAATCACATTCTCCTTTTAGAAACTCCAGGAACTCCATGCGCAAGTATTCTCTTCTCCGATCACATCGAAGGACTTAATACTTCTACCCATCTGGTTCTTCAACTTCCAGCTTATATTCCTTGAATTTCTCAAAAGTTTCAGACTCGTGTTTCAACAGGAACACATGTCCGAATCTTGAGAGATCGTCGATGAATGTAATGAAGTAAAAAGAACCAACCTTAGCATTTGTAGACATAGGACCGTATACATCATCATGTATCCATTCCAAGAATTCAACAACTCTATCTCTGTTTCCAGTAAACGGAGTATTGGTCATTCTACATTTGAGACAAGACTGGCAAGTATCATAAGATGAAAATTCGAATAGATTCTTATATTCATCCTTATGTAACTTAGCTGGTCGTGTCGCATTGATATGACCTAGTCTACAATGCCACAAGAAGGATTCGTTCATTTCTGAACTACTCCTCTTGTGCGTGTTCTATATACTTTGAACTGTGGTTTGATTTAGAACGTATATGCTATTATATAACGTGCTTGATCGAATCACCTCTTAATTCGTGAAAATGTTCACAACATTATCCTCCAATACAGAATTATACCCTTCTTTAACTTATTAAAGAAATCGAAGTAATGTTATATATCAGATTCGGTATGTAATAACATTCGTTCAGAATCAATGTATTAATACAAGGTGATATTTGCCAACTGATTTGGCTGCAACACTTGGACCATTCTCTACACTTAGAGACATATCACTCATTCCCAATTCTCTACCTATCTGTAGCACATGTAACATATTACATATGCGGGATCCTTATCCGGTATCACATACCCAGAACGTAGAGGATACTGAAAAACAGTTCTTGGTAACGAAAACACCTAAAGAATATGCATCAATATGCACTTTCTTCGATTGGGTGGCATGGGAATCCGGATATTCCCTAATTTCTTCCTCGGACTTATAACAATTATAAGATAGAGCGGAACCAACATTCCCTAGCATAGTATAATAAGCAGATTCGGTCAATGCATCCATATTATTATCTTGATTAAGGCGTGACATGGTCGCTACCAGGAGAAAGAGAGAAGAAAACACTCTGTGTGCACTCTTGCAAGATCAGATTGGTTATTATTTTATCTAATCAGGATGGCTCCTACTGTTTTTATAAAATCTTCCTTCAAACCCTAAAAGGTAAGACTAGCCGGGATTAATTACACCCTATAAGTTTGCCAATCTTACGTCCAGGCTAGTGTCGGTACTTTGAGGGAGGTTCCCCGTGCTTTCGCACGGACCTAATTAAAATAAACCTCGTTTTCCCAGGGGCGTAACCCCGTTAACACCTTTCTAGACACCTACTTGATCGGCTAATTGTAATGTGTAAAACTCTCCCAGGAGTAACTCTTACTCGCAGTGGGTATCGGGATCCAACTATCTCATAGAAGGTATGCAATCTCATTGCAAATTTCAACACTTGAAATTCTTGATATTCTTTCCCCTAGCGTCCTATGACCTTGACAGAGGTCAACAAACCATAGGCTGCTAGTCAAGTTCAACCTGTCATTTCATGATTGAAATAAACCCACCCGCACGACCCTTGACAGAGGTCAATAAGGTCGCACGACTACCCTAAATCAATCGCATCATATGCTTTGCAGATATGCACTAATCAGCTACCGCACACTGCGTCTTGACAGAGGTCAACAAACGCAGCACGAATACTAACTACTACTTATCTGAAATGACGGGGGGCTACGACAGGTTTTTAAGAAAACCTTTTGTGTAATGAACTTGATATCGTTGTAGAATCGAGTGATTTTGAAAAGGAGTGTTTTTGATGGTTTTACTAGTTTTGCTAAAGAGGTCACTCCCGGTTAAGGGATCTAGGCTCTTTCCTTATAGAATAAGGTGCAGGATATTTTATAAATACCACTATGCAAAGCAAAAACTATAGATCAATCAAAAGACAAACCGAGTTGGTTGTAGCATCTGCTAGTTTCGCTAAAGTGGTCACTCCCTGTGAAGGGATATCGGCTCTTTCCTTATCGAATAAGGTGCTGGATATTCTGCAAGGAATACCGCTATGCAAAGCAAGAACTAGAGCTACAAGTTTTTAAAACAAGTTTCTACAACATCTTTGGGTTTCTTTTATTTCATTAATCTCATTAATGAATTCCCATCAATTATGCTTCCCAAGCATTACATATGAAACGAAAGCAGCAATATTAATTATATCTCATATATATAATATAGGCATTCGTCTCAGAATATATCAAGTGATCACATTACATAATATCAGCAGCAGAAGAACACATATGAAATATTGGATATACTAGGAATTCCGTGTTTTAAATTAAGCCAGTATAAAACACGGATTCCACGATCACGATGAATAGCCAAACCCACAACCCTAAACCCCTACGAGAGCAGCAAGCAACCCTACCAATTCTAGAGTTAGGAGACCTGGTCTCGACTCCTCGAGATGGTCTCCTACTGGACCCCAGGACCCGGTTACTTGTGGTCTCCTCCTTGGGTCTATTCTAATGCGGAAAAGTAAATAATATACATCAATGGTGACATCATCCTCAACCCGGAAGTGCCCCAATAAAAGAATATTTGTTAGTTATATGTATGCCCAAGAGGCCATTACTGTACATAGGATGTATATTGTAGTGGATGCTGGGACATATATAGGGAGGACTTTCTTGCTCGACATGATAGTATGCTATCTGGTTACACTTTACCTTAATGTGTACACTCATTGTCTCTCTGTTACATGTTGGTAAAGCCCTTAGGATGTGTACTTGACTACCTGGAGTATGATGCGGATCATACTAGTGGGGACATGGTAGTCTATAAGTACATCCTTGAAAGTCCCTAGTCGTGGGTGTATCGAGACGGGGCATCGATATACCAGAGTAGACTAGCGTGTACCTTCTCGACCCATACAGATGGGCGATGGATGATCCCATATCCATTGGTGTTTGACATCAGAGATGATATACGGGTGCTCTGTGGAGACTGGGTACACTGGACGGACTCGCCGAGAACTCCCAGATGGTATTATACCTCACGTCAGATGGCAGTTCTCTGGTGACACTGGTACAGAGTTGTCTGTTGACCCGAGATCGTCATAGAGTCTTGTGTGGTTCCCACTGTGCTTTGATTTCCATCTTACCATGTCCAAGAGGGCGTGCAAAACGGTGGTTTTTGGGTACAGTCCCGAGTCACATGGAGGCAATGAGCGATAGGAGGGGATTCGTCTCTCCCGGTATAGGGAGTTGATGTTGCGCTGTGTTCGATTGGCTATAACAGGAAATCCCTGGCCAGGGTTGCTGAGATTTACTAGTAAGTGTTACCAGTAGTTTCTCGAATTGTTATAGACCTCATATCGACACGACTTATCGAGCTATTGGGGTCTGACGTTTACCACCCCTAGGCAAGATATGCGACATATCAGACGATCAGACCGGACTGTATGGTAGTGTTACTGGTTGGATTCACTGGAGTGTGAGCAGGCTTTCTCGTCGATCTTCTGATCGCTCAATACCCGGGTGGCCGTTACGTTTAGCAGACCGCTTGCGGCTTGTGGGTATTTGATATGATCATCACCTGCTGCCGGCGTATTGACGAGTCTTTAGAGTCCTACACAGAGGTTTCCTGGTTCAAGCGAAACGAAATAGGAGCGCATATGAGATATGTGCGGGACCGAGAATAATGCGTGTATGTGATACCGTATTCTATTCTCGCGATCAATGTGTCGTTTGGTTGTATGCGATATAACCTAGTTATCGAATCAAGTATTGATTCGATAAGCCGATACATAGGATACTAGTCGGTTATATGCGACATGACCGGATCGTTAAATCAAGTGTTGATTTAATGATTTAATGTATAATTATATATTTGATATATTAATTTGCATTAACTAGTATTGGTTGACTTTAAATGGTTTTTCTCGCTCGGATGTGCGCATTATATATGTGATATGATTTTGTGCACTTGCTTGTATCATGTTTGATGATACATGCTTTTTGGTTAAGTGTAAAGTATTAAACCTTGGTTAATGAAATGGTTAGGGTTTATTATTTGTTATTCATTTATCTTATTTAGTTATCCATTTATTTTTGATAAATGAATAAAAGAAAAAGAAATGAAATGGTGGCTTTCATTTGTTGTTTTCATGAAGCTTCATGAACACTTTGACTAAGTGACCATTTTGTCTCTAGCTTGACCCTAACCATTCCTTTAACCATGATTGATTCTCTACACATTACCATAGTTAGCATTATGATAAGAAATGATTATTATTCTAATTCAATTATTCTTATCATAAGACTTTCTTCTTCTTCTTCATCTTCTTCGATGAAGAAAGCAAGCTCCATCAATGGTGATTGATGGAAATGAGTGAGAAATTCAATTCTAAAGTCTACCCACTTCCTATTTCTTCATCCTCTACCTCTTGCCAAGTAGTAGAGTGTGTTTTCTTCACAAGTTTCTTGACTTGGTGAAGTCGGAGCTTGATTTAGCGATGCCTCGACGTAGATCATCTTCGGCATGGACATCGACGACCTAGCTCGCCATTTCTCCGACGAAGCCGACGCTAGAGCCCGGGATTTGTTTTGGAAAGCGAGAGGACTTCGTTGCGGAGCTATGGAGGTGGAGCACCGGATCTACAAAGGTTGTATTTCCGTTTTCTCTTTAGCTAAGTTGTTAGCTAGTTTATCTTTTCGCCTAGAAATCTAGTAAACGATCCGTAGTCGGGTTTCTCGGCACCCATAATTTTTGTAATTGGCATGTTCGATGCCTTGTGAGACCTCACTAGAGTGCCTAGGAACCCTACAGTGGTATCAGAGCCTAGCTAGAGCCTTAGGCGAAGTCCCGACGGAATCAGAAGTCCGATCCACCCAAAACCCGACTTGAAAAATGCTCTCTGGACTTTTCTGTAAAATGTGTATTTTTGTAGATTAAAAATATTCAGAGAAATCAGCAGGCAATTTTAAGAAAAACTGTGCAGCACGTGCCCGTAATTCAACTAAAGTGCGGCGGAACCGCGGCATGAGCTTGCTCATGCGGCGGTTCCGCGGCCCGTTTGTCGTTTTGTGCATCCAATTTTGCACAGTAGTTCTTAGTTGTCTGTGCTGGTTTTTCTGGGGATTTTTAATATTTTATTCCAGAGTTGTATTTTCTGAGTTGTATTGGGGACTCGGTGTATTCGATCGGACTGTCTAATTTTTGTCGGTGTGCTTTTCCCGGTATTTTTAGAATATGTTAAAAAGTTCGACCGGATATAAATACCCACTTTTTCCCCTGCCGGGAAATTTCCAATTGTTGGATTTTTCCGTAGTTTAACGACGTTCTAAGTAGTGCAAGTAACACGATGGACCCTCTAGAAGACAACAAACCTTAACTCGATTATGTGACCGTCTTGAACTGCCCTTTGAACCTTCGGGTTTGGGGCAGTACGGCGTGCCACATGTGCGGCGTTGGCTTGACCCTTCTACGGCTGGACCGTTGGTACTGAGGCACGAACTGAATGCTGTTAGACTTATTTCATGTGTTGATCTGTATCGGGAAAACTTGGGTGTTCGATTGTTCGATCGAAAAGTTTAGCATTTTCTATTTATCCGGAATGTGATACAATAATTGGAATTCACAAAAGTTATGAGATAACTGAATGAATGTTATAAACGTAGCACTTTAGTCTCACTTGATCGGTTGCCACAGAATTTTGATGTGATCAAAAGTCCGTCGCAATCACGTAGCGTACGCGGATACTCGCCGGATAAACTTAATAGACAGCCTCACCCCATAGCCCCGACCAAGTGACTGTAGGAGAACCCCGTCGCCGAAAGCATCCGTCCGGGTGCTCGCGGTAGCGGTGTTCCGCCTTGGTGCACTTCGTCGACGGTATCGGGGGTGCAGCCGTCTACTGAAGTTTGCGAGGAGCATTCGATCAGGATGTCGGGAATCTTGTTGAATTGCCCGACTTGATATTGAAAAGTGTTTTCGATAATGAGACTAAAATGCGGGATTTATAATTGTTAGGCATGCGATGTCTAAGTAATTCATTTGGTCAGGCATGCGATGTCTGAGGTGGTTGCGGATTCCAACTGTTGTAGTTTTACACTTTCTTTTCTGTGACCGTAAGTGTAATATGTGATATCGCCGGTTTCGTTGCTATATGTCAACGACAATTGGGATGAGCATGTTTACTTACGTTGATGACATGTGATGTTATGTGTTGCTGCATATGTTATATTGGATCGTCGTGTTCGAATAGCCGGGGTTTTTTATGTGAGATGAGTGTTTTTTCATTTTCATTCATGTAAAAACTTGTATGTAATATTCTTTTATTGGGGCGCTTCCAGGTTGCGGAAGTAGTCACCGTTTGTATATTATTTACTTTTCCGCACTAGGATAGACCCAAGGAGGAGGGCACAAGTAACCGGGTTCTGGAGTCCAGTGCGAGACCAACTCGAGGAGTCGAGTCCGGGTCTCCTAACTCTAGAATTGGTAGGGTTGCTTGCCGCTCTCGTAGGGGTCTAGGGGTGTGGGTTTGGCTATTCATCACGACCGTGGAATCCGTGTTTTATACTGGCTCGTATTGAAAACACGGACGTCCTAGTATATCCAATATTTCATATGTTTCTTCTGCTGCGATATCTGTGATATGATCATGTGATGTTCTGTAATAGATACAGTATATAGTATATATGATATATTATATAGCCGTTACTTATGTTTTACACCCGCGCTAGCCCTGCCCCGCTCTGTCGTTAGTTACCTAACCTAACGGTGCACGAGGGGACATCGAGGCAAATGCGGATGGCATAAGTGTACGTCGTATTTATCTGTGATGTTTAGGTACTTAAATGATGGGACTTCATTAATGAGATTAATGAAATAAAAGAAACCTAAGATGTTGTAGAATCGAATTTCAAAATAAAACAGGTAGCTACAGTTCTTGCTTTGCATAGCGGTATATATGATATATCCTGCACCTTATTCGATAAGGAAAGGACCGAGATCCCTTCACCGGGAGTGACTCCTTTAGCAATAACTGGAAGATGCTACACACTCGGTTTGTCTTTTGATGTTTTTAAGAGTTTTTGCTTTGCACAGTGATATATATGATATATCCCGCACCTCATTCGACGAGGAAAGGACCGACGATCCCTTTACCGGGAATGACTCCTTTAGCAAAAATAGAAAAGCCTCAGAAACACTCCATTTTAAAATCATTCGATCCTACAACGATTTCAAGTTCATTACGCAATAGGTTTTCAGAAAAACCAGTCGTAGCCCTCCGTCATTTCAGATAAGTACTAGTTAGTATTCGTGCTGCGGTTGTTTGGCATGCGTCAAGGCGTAGTGTACGGTAGCTAACTAGTGCTTATCTGCTAGAATACGATGCGATTGGATTAGGGTATTCGTACGGCGTTGTTTGGCATGCGTCAAGGGTCGTGCGGGTGGGTCTAATTCAATCAAGAAATGTACGGGTTGAACTTGACTAGCGGACTATGGGTTGTTTGGCATGCGTCAAGGTCATAGCACGCTAGGGGCAAAATATTATCGGGAATTTCAAGTGTTGAAATTTGCGATGAGATTGCATACCTTCTATGAGATAGTTGGATCCCGATACCCGCTGCGAGTAAGAGTTACTCCTGGGAGAGTTTTATACATTACAATTAGCAGATTAAGTAGGTGTCTAGAAAGGTGTTAACGAGGTTACGCCTCTGGGAAAACGAGGTTTACATTAATTAGGTCCGTGCAAAAGCACGGGGCAGCTCCCTCAAAGTACCGACACTGGCCTGGCTGAAAGATTGGCGAACTTATGGTGTGTAATTAATCCCGGCTAGTCTTTCCTTTTAGGGTTTGAAGGAAGATTTGATTAAAAGAAGTGGAAGCCATCCTGATTAGATAAAATAAAAACCAATCTATTCTTGACAGAGCGCACGCTGAGTGTTTTCTTCTCTCTCTCTCCTGGTAGCGACCATGTCACGCCTTAATCAAGATAATAATACGGATTATTGACCGAACCCGCTTGTTATACTGAGCTGGGGAACGTTGGTCCCGCTCCAAATTATAATTGTTATAAGACAGAGCAGGAAATTGGGGAATACCAAGAATCCCATGCCGCCCAAACGAAGAGAGTGCATGCTGATGCATCATCTTTGGGTATGTTCATTATACAGAACTGTTTCTCAAATGTCCTTTACGTCCTGGGTATATGATACCAGATCAGGATCCCGCATATGTAATCTGTTACATGGGCTACAGATAGGTAAAGAACTGAGAATGGGTGATAAGTTTCATGAGGCAGAAAACGGGGCAAGTGTTGCAGCCAAGTCTGTTGGTCACTGTCACCCTGTATTACCAATACATTGATTCTGAACGAATGTTATTAGATACCGAACCTGATATACAAAATCATATCAGTCTCTTTATTAGTAAAGAAATGATAAAATTTTGTATTGTTGGATAATGTTTTGAACATTTCCTATATCAAAAATTGATCGGATCAGGCACGTTATCTAAAAGCATTGATGTTCTAAATCAAACTACAGTTCTTAGTATACGGAACACACACAAGAGGAAGAGTTCAGAAATGAACGGATTCTTCTTGAGGTATTGTAGACTAGGTCAGATCAATGTGACCCGACTAGCTGAAGTTACATTTAGATGTATATTTAAATCAGTTTGAATTTACATCTTGTGAAACTTGCCAGTCATGTCACAAAGATAAGATGACCATAGCCCTGTTTATTGGAAACAGAGAAACAGTTAATGAACTCTTGGGATGATACATGTTGATGTATGTAGGTCCCCTGTCTACACATGCCAGGACCGGTTCTTTGTACTTCATTACGTTCTCTGATGATCTCTCAAAATTCAGACCTATGTTCCTGTTGAAACACAAGTCCGAACCTTTTGAGATATTCACAGAATATAAGTTAGAAGTAGAGAACCAAAATACGGGTATAAGTATTATGTCCTTTGATGTGATCAAGGAGGAGAATACTTGAGCACGGAAATACTGGACTATTCTAAAGGAGAATGAGATTCTCTCTCAGCATTACTCCTCTGTATACACCATAGCACGATGGTATATCGGGGCGGAGCAGATACACCCTATATGATAAGGTGTGCTCTATGATGAGTAATACTGAGTTACCTTTTTCCTTACGGAGTTATGCACTTATGAAGTTGCATACCTATTGAATAGGGTTCTAATCAAATCAGTTGCCTACCGCTTCATATGTGATATGGAATGGGAAGAGCCCATGTCTTAAGTTAGTTAAGATTTGGGGTTGAAAGGCCTATGTCTAAAAGCAAAATCCGGACAAGCTCGAGGCAAGGTCTGTTATGTAGAACTGGAAATGTTCCAGCCATACAAACTACAGCAGATGATTTGGTAGAACCGAAGGATTCAGTAGATTCCAACGAACCTCAGCCTCTCCGCCAATCTAGTAGGGTTCCTCACCCACCTGAGAGATACTTCGGTTTCTCTATGACAGTGGGAGCGAGGATTGCATCATGAGATGATGACCCAACTAGCTTCGAGTAGGCCATCAGGAGTGAGACTCTGTAAGAATGGCTGGATGTTTAGCGATCTGAGATGGAATCCTTATACACCAACAAAGTATGGACTTTAGTTGCTATATCTGAAGGGTTAAATCCCCATCAGGAGCAAGTATATCTTGAGAAGATTACTTGGTGTACATGGAAAGGTTGAGACTTTCAAAGCTAGACTTGTTAAAAGTTTGCATCATTTACCAGGCATGGATTATGATGAAACCTTTTTTTCAAGTAGCTATGCTTAAGTCCATCCAGATCCTACTTGCCACGGCTACATACCATGACTACGATATCTGGTGGTTGGGTGTCATGACTGCTTTTCTAAATGATGTTTTAGAAGAGTGGGTCTATAAGTATACAGCCAGAGGGCTTAGTAGACAGTGGGAGCAGCGGAAACGTGTGCAAGATGCTTTATAGGATTAAAGCAGGCATCGCGGAGTTGGAACATCTGTTTTGATGGATTTGTCAAAGAGTTGACATCATCAAAATGTTAGATGAACCTTGTATATACAAAAAGGAAGTAGGGAGTATGGTGGTGATCCTCGTAGAGTACGTGGATGACATACTCTTGATAAGAAAGGAGTTTCTTATGCTACGCTCGATCAATCTCCGTTTATTACAAAGATTCTCCGTGTAGGATCAAAATGATACCTACTAAATCCTGGATTTTGGATCTATGAGATAGATCTAATTGGATGTTAGAATACTCACTAGCTGTAGTGAGATGGTATCAATCGATCCTGGGGAGAATCACTGGAAGGGTTCCAGAGTGATAAAGACGACTGAATGTCAGTCGCAGGCATTGTCTTTACCCTCTGTAAAGGGACGGTATGTTGGAAGAGTTCCAAGCTAGATACCGTGGCATACTAGACAATAAAGGCAGGATACATCGCTACTTAAGATGCTACCAAAGAGGCTGTTTGGGTGTATATTGGTTCATGAGATGAACTGAGTTCCTCCCATTGTGTGACAATGGAGTTGTGGCTTATGCCAAGGAACGCAGGTCCCATCAGTGATCCAGACTTATTCTAAGGCAGTATCACCTGATCATGGAGATGGTTGATCTCCAAGGTGATCGAGGCAAGGAGAGCAGACTTAGAGGATAACGCAGCGGATCCACTCACGAAGGCCTATTCCCAGAGAGAGACTTTCATGGGATGGTTGAGTATGAGATACTACGACCACTGCTACAGATGGCCCTAGTGCAAGTGGGAGATTGTTAGTTATATGTATGCCCTAGAGGCCATTACTGTACATAGGATGTATATTGTAGTGGATGCTGGGACATATATAGGGAGGACTTTCTTGCTCGACATGATAGTATGCTATCTGGTTACACTTTACCTTAACGTGTACACTCATTGTCTCTCTGTTACATGTTGGTAAAGCCCTTAGGATGTGTACTTGACTACCTGGACTATGATGCGGATCATACTAGTGGGGACATGGTAGTCTATAAGTACATCCTTGAAAGTCCCTAGTCGTGGGTGTATCGAGACGGGGCATCGATATACCAGAGTAGACTAGCGTGTACCTTCTCGACCCATACAGATGGGCGATAGATGATCCCATATCCATTGGTGTTTTACATCAGAGATGATATACGGGTGCTCAGTGGAGACTGGGTACACTGGACGGACTCGCCGAGAACTCCCAGATGGTATTATACCCCACGTCAGATGGCAGTTCTCTGGTGACACTGGTACAGAGTAGTCTGTTGACCCGAGATCGTCATAGAGTCTTGTGTGGTTCCCACTGTGCTTTGATTTCCATCTTACCACGTCCAAGAGGGCGTGCAAAACGGTGGTTTTTGGGTACAGTCCTGAGTCACATGGAGGCAATGAGCGATAGGAGGGGATTCGTCTCTCCCGGTATAGGAAGTTGATGTTGCGCTGTGTTCGATTGGCTATAACAGGAAATCCATAGCCAGGGTTGCAGAGATTTACTGGTAAGTGTTACCATTAGTTTCTCGAATTGTTATAGATCTCATATCGACACGACTTATCGAGCTATTGGGGTCTGACGTTTACCACCCCTAGGCAAGATATGCGACATATCAGACGATCAGACCGGACTGTATGGTAGTGTTACTGGTTGGATTCACTGGAGTGTGAGCGGGCTTGCTCGTCGATCTTCTGATCGCTCAATACCCGGGTGGCCGTTACGTTTAGCAGACCGCTTGCGGCTTGTGGGTGTTTGATATGATCATCACCTGCTGCCGGCGTATTGACGAGTCTTTAGAGTCCTACACAGAGGTTTCCTGGTTCAAGCGAAACGAAATAGGAGCGCATATGAGATATGTGCGGGACCGAGAATAATGCGTGTATGTGATACCGTATTCTATTCTCGCGATCAATGTGTCGTTTGGTTGTATGCGATATAACCTAGTTATCGAATCAAGTATTGATTCGATAAGCCGATACATAGGATACTAGTCGGTTATATGCGATATGACCGGATCGTTAAATTAAGTGTTGATTTAATGATTTAATGTATAATTATATATTTGATATATTATTTTGCATTAACTAGTATTGGTTCACTTTAAATGGTTTTTCTCGCTCGGATGTGCGCATTATATATGTGATATGATTTTGTGCACTTGCTTGTATCATGTTTGATGATACATACTTTTTGGTTAGGTGTAAAGTATTAAACCTTGGATAATGAAATGGTTAGGGTTTATTATTTGTTATTCATTTATCTTATTTAGTTATCCATTTATTTTTGATAAATGAATAAAAGAAAAAGAAATGAAATGGTGGCTTTCATTTGTTGTTTTCATGAAGCTTCATGAACACTTTGACTAAGTGACCATTTTGTCTCTAGCTTGACCCTAACCATTCCTTTAACCATGATTGATTCTCTACACATTACCATAGTTAGCATTATTATAAGAAATGGTTATTATTCTAATTCAATTATTCTTATCATAAGACTTTCTTCTTCTTCTTCGATGAAGAAAGCAAGCTCCATCAATGGTGATTGATGGAAATGAGTGAGAAATCCAATTCTAAAGTCTACCCACTTCCTATTTCTTCATCCTCTACCTCTTGCCAAGTAGTAGAGTGTGTTTTCTTCACAAGTTTCTTGACTTGGTGAAGTCGGAGCTTGATTTAGCGATGCCTCGACGTAGATCATCTTCGGCATGGACATCGACGACCTAGCTCGCCATTTCTCCTACGAAGCCGACGCTAGAGCCCGAGATTTGTTTTGGACAGCGAGAGGACTTCGTTGCGGAGCTATGGAGGTGGAGCACCGGATCTACAAAGGTTGTATTTCCGTTTTCACTTTAGCTAAGTTGTTAGCTAGTTTATCTTTTCGCCTAGAAATCTAGTAAACGATCCGTAGTCGGGTTTCTCGGCACCCATAATTTATATAATTGGCATGTTCGATGCCTTGTGAGACCTCACTAGAGTGCCTAGGAACCCTACAATATTACATACAAGCTTTTACTTGAATGAAAATGAAAAACTCTCATCTCACATAAAAAAAACCGACTATTCAAAACACGACGATCCAATATAACATATCATAGCAACACATAAAATCACATGTCATCAACGTAAGTAAATATGTGTATCCCAATTGTCGTTGACATATAGAAACGAAACCGGCGATACACCATATATTACATTTACGGTCGCAGAAAAGAAAGTGAAAAACCACAACAGTTGGAATCTGCAACCACCTTAGACATCATAAACCCAATGTATCACATACTTTGGATTTCATGCCTAACCAGATGAATTCCTTAGACATCACATGCCAAACAATTACAAACCCCACTTTTTAGTCTTGTTATTGAAAACACTTTTCAATAATCGGTCGGGTAATTCAACAAGATTCCCGATAACCTGATCGAATGCTCTTCAGAAACTTTAGCAGACGGCCGCACCCCCGATGCCGTCGACGAAGTGCACTAAGGCGGAACACCGCAGCTGCGAGCACCCGAACGGAAGATTTTGGCGACGGGGTTCTCCTATAGTAACTTGGTCGGGGCTATGGGGCGTGGCTATCTACTAAGGTTATCCGGCGAGTATCCGCGTACACTACGTAATTGCGACGGATTTTTGATCCACATCAAAATTCCGTGGCAACCGATCAAATGAGACTAAACTGCTAGATTTATAAAATTCAAACTAGTTATCTCATAACTAATTATGTGAATTCCAAATATTGTATCACAATCACAGATGTCTAGACGAAGTTAAACTTTTTGATCGAATAAGCAAGCACCAAAATTTCCCAACAAGCTCAACACTTGAGCGGAGTTCAAAAAATACCCAGAAACTGCCACAGCTCCTATGAACCATCCGTAGAAGGGCCGACCTATGCCTCACTCATGTCGCCACGGAACTACGACAAATCCTTGGGTATGACCACGGTTCTGCGGTCCAAAAAGTCGAGTTTGGGTATCGTTCTTCTAGAGGGTTCACAGAATCGCTTGCATGATTTTTCTGAAAATTTTAAACTCGGAAGAAATCCAACACTCTGAAAATTTCGAGCGTTGAAAAATTGGGTTATTGATATCCGTTCAAACTTTTTAACATCGTCTAAATAACCCAAAAACATGTTAGAATTACGACTGTGACACACTCCGAGTTGCCTTTGCAGAAAGTTAACATCACATGAAAATTTAGCAAAAACAAACAACACCTGAAACACCAAAACCCGAAGACTGGAACACCATGAAAATTTGAACCCTAGAGGAGAGAAATGAACCGAGATTGCCGGTTTTAAGAGCAATGTGGCCGGCCAGTTTATGATGGAATAGCCTCAAATTATTACAGTGTTCAAGTTATATCTCATACAACATTCTGCAGTTGTTTTAAATTTTTTTTGACACCTTTAAAAAGTCGACAGAAACTGGATTATATGTTTCATGTTTCGAAGTCGTTTCAGTTTCGGAATCTAGCAAATATCGTTTAAATCTCTATCTTGGCTCTGATACCACTGTTGGGTTCCATAGTGCGGCAACAAGGTTTCGGGAGGCATCGTTCATGCCGTTTTCAAATTTTTGTCGTTCTAAATAATCCTAACCTAGAATCTTTAACTAGAGCTTTAAACAATCAAGCAATGTTAACATCTTAACATCTAAGTGAATGAGGAATACAACCTTTATAGATCGGTCCTTCACTTCTAAAGCTCTGTGTAGTAGTCTCTTCGCTCTAAATAGTGAACACCCGAACTCTTGTAAGGCTTTACATGAACAAATGAACAAGCTTGCTCGAAGTCTTCAAGGCCGAAGATGATCTACGTCGAAAAGACTCAAGCTCATGCCACCTCTTCACTAATGGTAGGTTAGTGAAGCAAACACCCCAAAGTAAATGGCTAATAGTATAGGATGATGAAGTAGGAAATGTGCTCTCTTTAGTTTTCTTATTCTCACATTATTTTCTCATATAGAAAAAAGCTAGCAAGCTTTTTCTCTCATGAAGAAGAAGAAGATGAATGAAGATGAAAGAATGAACTCATGAGGTGAGAATAGCAACCATGGGTGAGTTAGTGTCATACACTAACTCATGTAGAGAATAAACCATGGGTTACAATAATGGTTAGGTTAATAAATATCTACAAGTAAAACAAAACTAGTGGACTAAGTCAAAGATGCTACAAGCTTCTCCAAGCTTCCAAGCATGTGACTAATTTCCTACTAATTTTGATTAACTTTAAATAAATAAAACCATTCCATTATTATAAGCATAGTGTAAGTCTCATACACCCATGTCACATGTGGCATCAAGCATGACACAAAATAATGTACATTAATATATATCACATATATACTATATGCACACAAGTGAGAAAAGAAATCATATGTGAGCTAATATTAGTTAATGTAAGTTAATATATCACATATATAATTATACATTAAATTATCAAATCAACAATTGATTTAATAATCTGGCTATATCACATACAACCGACTAATATCAAATGTAACAACTTATCGAATCAACACTTGATCCGATAACCTGGATATATCACATATAACCGACTGATATCACATATCGCCAGAATAGAATGCGGTATCACATACGCGCATTAATCTCGGTCCCGCACATATGACATATGTGCTCCTACTTTGTTTCGCATGAACCAGGAAAACTCTGTGTAGGACTCTAAAGACTCGTCAATACGCTGGCAGTAGGTGATGATCATATCAAACACCCACAAGCTGCAAGCGGTCTGCTAAACATAACGACCACCCGGCTATTGAGCGATCAGAAGATCAACAAGCTAGCCTGCTTATCTCTTCGTCAGATAGGTCGCATATCAACAGCCTGGGAGTGGTTTAACGTCAGACCCCAATAGCCTGATAAGTCATGCCGATGCAAGGTCCATAACGGTTCGAGAAACTACTGATAACACTTACCAGTAAATCTCAGCAAGCCTGGCTAGGGATTTCATGTTATGGCCAATCGAGCATAGCGCAACATCAACTCCCAATACTGGGATGGACGAATCCCCTCCTATCGCTCATTTCCTCCAAGTGACTCGGGACTGTACCCAAAAACCATCTTTTTGCATGATCTCTTGACCATGGTATGGTGGAAATCGAAGCACATTGGGAATCACACAAGACTCTATGACGATCTCGGGTCTGTTGGGGTAAAAATTTACACCCCGGTTGACCAAGTCAAAATCAAAGTCAACCCCGAGCCAAGTGGGCCCAAGCCCAGATCCAGTGGGTCCATGCCCGGGTCGAGCCCGAACATGAAGCGGCCGGCCTCCCCCCATGCCAAGATAAAAATTTTGTAAAAAATAAATTTGTTGTATTTCTTTTATTTTATTTTATGGATAAATGTAAGAAAAATAGGCATAAAGCCAAATTTTTGTAAAGCCCATGGCTTATGTGCAAAAAGAAATGGCACATGAGCCATGGGATAGGCAAAAGGCCATTTTGTGAAGCCCAAGGGGCTATGTGTAAAGTGTACAACCTATAAAGGCAAAGATAATGAAATATCTGAACAACTTTTCTCTCTCTCTCAAAATTTTTCAGATCTGAGATCTTTTCTCCTTCTTCAAGGTTCCAAAACCTTCTTTTTCTCTTGAATTAAATCAAGAGTTTTACTCTTCTTTTTATAAAACAAATAAGTTTTTCACCACAAAACCCATAAAGGGGAACTCAGATCTTCCATTAGATCTCAAAAAGAAGAGATTTTTAAAAATCCCATATCTCTTGATCTTCAAGATCCAGCTAACAGAGGAGGAAGAAGAAGAACATCTTTCACTAAACCCAAAAAAAACACTCAGGAGTCCAACTCCTCTCTGAATTCTCTTTCGAGAAAGTTTTTGAGGCTAAAAGCATCTTTTTCTCGCCGGCGCTCCAGCGAAGAGCGCCCGCGTGCCGACACGTGGCGCGCTTGCGCTCCACCGCTCAGTGATCGAGCGCAAAGCGCCAACGTGCCGACACGTGGCGCGCTTGTGCTCCAGCGCAAGCGCTCGAGCGCAAGTCACCCCGGTGCCGACACGTGGCGCGCTTGCGTTCAAACGCAAGGCGCCCTGGTGCCGACACATGGCGTGCTTGCGCTCTAGTGCAAGCGCTCAAGCGCAAGTCGCCCCGGTACCGACACGTGGCGCGCTTGCGCTCCAGCAAAAGCGCGCGAGCGCAAGTCTCCCCCGTGCCGACACGTGGCGCGCTTGCGCTCCAGCGCAAGCGCTCGAGCGCAAGTCGCCACCGTGCCGACACGTGGCGCACTTGCGCTCAAGCGCCCAGCGCTCAAGCGCAAGTCGCCCCCGTGCCGACACGTGGCGCACTTGAGCTCGAGCGTCAGGCGCTGAAGCGCAAAATGCTCGCGTGCCGACACGTGGCACGCTTTCTCTCAAGCGCCCAGCGCTCAAGCGTAGAGCGCCCACGTGCCGACACATGGCACTCTAGCGCCTGAGCACACAGCACCTAGGCGTACAGTGCCCAAGATTCTGCCTCCACGCATCCTTTGGATGTATTTTCCCTTTTTTATATATATACATGTATATCTATACATATGTATACATATGTACATACACACATACTCCACTGCTAGCCCTCTTGACCCCCATCCCGCTATCCGGGTAGCGGGACCCCCGTAAAAACTCTGCGTGGCTCCCGATATATCCAAAACCCCTCTTCAAAACACAACACACGTACACTGCACATCGAGTTCGCATGACCAGTTTAACCTGTCAATCGGAGGTTCCCTCGCACCAAAGGCGGGGGGTAATTAACGGCAGTTTAGTCCGCGGCTGCCGGAGATTCGGATCCCCACAATCATTAAACCCCGTCCTACCCTAGGCAGGGGGAATCTGTAGTACGCTTGACAAGCATGCGCGTATTCCCATCTCAATGGGGTGATGGAAAACACCCTACAGGTTCTGGCACGCCCGGTGGGACGATTCTCTCCTCCCATATCTTGGGTTAAATGTTCATGCGAACTCAATCAATATACCTATCGATTGCCTATACTGAAATGATGTTTTCTTTTCGTGCAGCAATCAACTTTCAACAACAATTTCTCCCAAGACGAATTCAGCTTCCAACGCGACCCCGATCCAGTACGTGGTCAAGATCAACGCTCGTGTGGTTCTCCCCGCAAGCCTCAGTCGACAGTGGGAGGAACCGCCCCGCCAGTTTGGCTCCGTCATCATTTACCCTGCCGGAAGCGCTCATCTGGCGGAGATCCCGGCGGAACAGGTAGCCAAGCCGGTCTCAAGGGGTAAGAGGCCGAATGTCGTGATCGCCATGGCACCACAACCGAAATTTAAGACGGTATCTGAACGATTCTCTGGTGCTCCAGCGGGGGGCAAGAACTTCGGTACAAAAGGCAACATTAAATGTTGCGGACGAGCTCAGGCGATGACTCCAACAAATGCACAATCGAGCGTATCTCTAAGGCCCTCCATCGACCGGTCTGCGGCATCTTCCCAAAGAGCCGAAGTCTGCCAGGTGCTTAGAACAGGAAAGTTAAGGCAGAAGCGGCTCAGGTATCGACCCAACAAGAGGGCCAAGGCTTCGGCCAAATGGAATCGTGTGAAGTTCCAAGTGCAGGGTTGCCCCGCGAAGACGGCTGAGTCGGACGTAAGAATTAGCAATTCGTTCGAGTCTCCGAAGTGGGTTCAGAAAAATCCCATGACCGCCAGAATCAAGAAGACAGCGGTCCGAACAGTGCCACAAAGAGACATGTCCCGGCCCCAACAGAAAATGTATGACACTGTCACTTCAAGAGTCTATCAAGCACTATGTGCCGCACGAAAGCAGCGGGGCAAACCCAGAAAAGAAGCGCCAGCACCATTCAAGAACCTGGTTAGGCCAGCCGCCTTCAATCGACTACCAGCTACCGAAACTAGGGGGTCAAGATAGCGATCCATAAAATCAGCTACCGATGATAGAATGACGGCCGGATATATCATCCATACGGTCTATATGGCGGGCGGGCGCCCCAGCGACAACCTTCGCAACAAAAGCAAGGATGGGGCCACCACATCCCAAGCCCAATCTAGCCTGAATGTGGTTGCCGCTGCCCAAGAACAGCCGCCCCCGCTGGATGAAGAAAACCCTCTCGATGAGGATGATAGGAAGAAAGACCCCTCGGTCCATGCAGAGTCAAGCTCGGACAGCGAGGAAGAGCCGACTTTCACCCCAGGACTGCGGAGCAAGAGCTGCTTCAAGAGCTTCGAAAATAGCTCAGGAGCAAAGATAAAGAGATGGCCAAGTTCTATTCGAAGATTGACGACTTAACGAACGTGGTGATGCAGCTTACGGCTCAAATTGCTTGAGCGCCTCCCAATCAAGCACAAGCTGCTACTAATCAGCCGGGTGATGAAAATCTGAGGCAGCCAATGCCTGTTCCTTCGGGTCCAAGACTGGTCGAGGCACATGAAAGCCGGCCATACTCCGCTTCTGGGGACGCCTTGGCCCCAGATAGCACTATCCCGCTAACACAGGATTGGATAATGGATTTGGTCACCAGCAAGGTTAAAACATTGGTAGCCGAGGCTGAAGCTCAGAAAGAAATCGGCAGTAGTGGGCGGCCATATCCCACGCAGTACGATCTGATTGAGTTCCCAAGCGGCTACGTCATTCCTAAGTTCCGAAGATTTGATGGAACGGGGAATGCAAATCAGCACGTCGCCCACTTCAAAGCATCGTGCAGAAATACAGGTGGCAATGACGCGCTCCTTCTTCGTCAGTTTGTCAACAGCCTGACCGGTGTCGCCTTCGACTGGTATACGAGTATACCGGATGGGTCCGTCATTACCTTTGACCAAATGGAGTCCATGTTTTGGCAAAGGTTCATGAGGGTCAGTGGTAAAACTCCATTGCCGACCTTGTGAGGACCAAGACGGGGAAGAATGAAAGCAACACCGACTTTATCGCTCGATGGAGTAATCTCACAGTCAAGTGCGAACCGCCGCTGGAGCAGGACCAGTCCGTCAGCCTTCTCATTGGGAACCTCAGCAATTGGATGGTCCCATTCTTGTGTACAACAGGCCTCAAGATGTTACAAGAGCTAACCAAGAAAGTCCAAATGCTGGAACGCTCGAAGCAAGAGTCCCCGCCGGACTCTCAGAGAGACAAAACTTGGAAAAGCAAGCAGGACAACAGCCGTAGAAGCGGGAGTTCCAGCAGTACCAATGTCTTCAATGTGTCCGACAATGAAAAGGGCGGGCGAATCCAAAACCAACCGGTCTCGAAAGCCATTGCTGGGAGGAGATGGGTTCTTCCCTAAAGGAGAAGAAGAACAAGATTTACTCTTTCAGAAGGGACAAGGTCCGTAAGATATTTAAAGATGCCTTGAACAACGGCCAACAATTGCCGGAGTCGAAAAGACCCCAAGAAGCAAAAATGACCGACAATCCCCTGTATTGCCCGTACCACCGAGTAGTGAGCCATGCGATCGAGGATTTCTATATCTTCAATGATTGGGTCGAGAAGCAGTACAAGGCTGGAGAGATCGAGCTGTCCAAAAGCGTGTTGGTGAACAATCGCTTTCATTTCCTATATTATATGCCACTTCCCGGTCAACGCGAATAGATTCTTTGCTTCTTTATCAAGTTGCAACCGCCAACTTTATACAGACAGAAGTTGAAACCTTCTGGGAGCAGACAGCTGAACCCACTGCCCTGACAAACGAAACTGACTCATCGCGGCCTCCGTGGAGTACGCACATATCTAATAAGACGAAGAAGATGCTAAAGCTGCTTCAGAAAGAGCCCGGGATGGAATGGGAAGGACAGAAGAAGCCTACCAGTCCAGCTGCCAATGCGGCTCCATCAGGCTCAAAATCCAAGAAGCTCAAGAAGAAGAAAAGTGCAGCTCGACGCGGAAAAGAGTCTGCAGGGAGATCGACCATTCAAAAATATATCGATTCTCTCGAAGAATATGAACAAAAGGAAAGAACATTGATTCAATTGAAGGAGTTCTTCCCTGTACAAGCGGCTGAAATTCTGGAGGAGTTAGAAGAAGACTCCAATGAAGAGATCCCAGTAGTGACCTGCTACGCCATCCATCTTGGCAGCGACTCCGAGGATGAGCTCTATTTTCCCGAAGAGGACGAGGAGCTCACCACAAAGGCTAATCAAATCCAGCTCAGAAGCGGCAGGGCTCTACCGCGAAATCAGGGCAACACCCCAAAAGTGAAGGAAAAACAAGTCGCTAATGAAGAAGATGGCAGAGAACCGGCTGATGAAAACATAAGTCCTTCGTCGGTGGACTATATTGTCTTGGCACATCTCCGGAAGCTTCCATCTCTTCTGAGCATCTACGATGCCTTGGTCCTATCTAAGGAGCTTAGAGATGTTCTCATTCACGCTCTACAAAACCCCGAGCGGTATCAGGCTCACTTTGCGGAAATTAATATGAAAGAAGCCTAACACGCTTTGCATGCCTCCGCAGTCACATTTATGGATGAAGACTTGCTACTGGGAACGACTGAGCATAATCGGCCGCTTTACGTGACCGGGTACAGCGACGGAGATCGAATTAATCGCATATTGATTGATCCGGGGTCCTCAGTGAACATCATGAACTTGCGAACTCTGAAGAGTTTGTCAATGGACGTCCGACACCTGTCAAGGGAAAGGATTGTCATTCAAGGCATCAACCAAAATTTCCATCAAGTTCTGGGGTCCATAGCTCTGCCAATCAAATTCGGGGAGCTGCAGACCGAAGCTAAGATATACGTGATCGATGCGGACACGTCTTATAAGATTCTCTTAGGACGGCCGTGGCTCCACGATTACGGCATCGTCCCATCAACTCTCCATCAATGCATGAAGTATACTAAAAATGGTGAAGAAAGACGCATTGACGGAGACATCCAGCCGTTCGGTGTGCATGAAGTCCGATATGAAGATTCTCGGTACTTTATGAACCACCAAAATGCTAAGCCACAACTGACTGAAGATAAAGCGGCCCCAAGACTCAAAGGCAAATCTGAGCCGGCTGTCACTTTCAAAAGCAAAAACGCCCAAGTACGCTCGCATTTCGGTAGTGACACTGATGAGTCCAACGCTGGAAGTCCGTCTTTCCGTAAAACTCGCCCTCGTTTCGGTAGCGATACGGACGAATCTGATGCTGATGGCCCATCTAGCAGCAAAGTCCGCCCTCATCTTGGCAGTGACACTGAAGAGTCAGAAGAAGAGGACCTGCCGTACAACAGCTGTGCAGATTGGACCCCCATGCAGCAAGCGAAACTAAGAGAGACCTTCGAAGTTGCAGAAGGGTCCCTAGCCGTCACAAGGGTACCAGAGCAGATGTGCAAAGAGCTTGATGCATTGTCAGTCTCTACCGTAGACCAGCTCAAAACTTTCTACGTGCCCGGAAGGAAAAATGGACAGAAGGGCATCCTGTTTTATAGGTCAAACCCCGTTGTGCACCCGGACGATCTTTCTGTCGCGTGCCTTCCCTATGAGAGAGGCATAAGAGCCGTCCTCAATCCCAGATACTATGCGCCCGAGATGTGGGAATACTTTAAGAAGTGCGGATGCCGGTTATATCAAACGGAGTCCGAAGCAAAGTTTTACGAAGGGCTATGGTATCCGCCCCAGGTCCGAGCACTCATCGATGGACGAATTCCAGATAGACGGGGCATAGGCTACATTCAACCTGATTCCAAAGCGTGCTACATTATCCATGTTGGTGAGGCCAGCGAAAGATCAAATGATGATGACAAAATAGCCGAGCCAGAAGAAGCTCCTCAAGAGCTCGAAGATTGCGGACAAGCAACCTTTGATGAGCTAACCGAGATTGACTTAGGAACGCCCGATAATCCAAGGCCGACCTACATCAGCTCGCTCTTGTCAGTGTAAATGAAAGCACAGATAATTTTCCTGCTGCATGAGTTCGTCGACTGCTTCGCGTGGACATACAATGAAATGCCTGGCCTTTCCCCTAAAGTGGCCGTACATAAGTTGGCTATATCTCCTGATGCTAAGCCATTCAAACAAGCTCCTCGAAGAATGAGAAGGGAACTAGAAGAAAAGGTCATCGAGGAAACTAAGAAGCTCATCGATGCCGGCTTCATCAGGGAAGAGAAATATGCGGACTGGATCGCATGCATAGTCCCAGTGAAGAAGAAAAATGGGTAGATCCGAGTTTGTGTCGATTTCTGGGACCTCAACAAGGCATGTCCTAAAGACGACTTTCCGCTACCGGTCATGGAAATGATGGTCGATGACACCTTAAATTACGAGCTGTTCACCTTTATGGACGGCTCGTCTGGATACAATCAGATCAAGATGTCGCCTGAGGATGAGATGCACACAGCATTTCGAACCCCGATCGGAATATATTGCTACAAGGTGATGCCGTTCGGATTGAAGAACGCAGGTGCTACATATCAAAGGGCAATGACCAATATCTTCGATGACCTAATTCATAAAGTCGTCGAATGTTATGTTGATGATCTGGTCGTTAAGACTAAAACCAAGGCCGATCATATCCAGGATCTTAGGACCGTTCTCACCAGACTGAGGGAATTTGACCTGAAGATGAATCCTCTGAAATGCGCTTTTGGCGTGTCATCGGGAAAATTCCTGGGCTTCATAGTCCGACATCGTGGGATCGAAGTTGACCTATCAAAGATAAAGGCCATCATGGAGATGCTCCCTCCGAAGATTCTGACGCAGCTAAGATCTTTTCAAGGAAAGCTTGCTTATATACGAAGGTTTATCTCAAATTTATCGGGGAGATGTAGGCCCTTCTCAAAGCTCATGAAGAAAGGAGCTCTTTTTATCTGGGATGCCGAATGTCAAGCAGCGTTCGAAAGCATCAAACAATACTTGTTGCACCCTCCAGTGCTGGCCGCTCCCATTCCAAATAAAACGCTGATTCTCTACACTGCGGCGCTGGATGAGTCACTCGGTGCGCTCCTTGCCCAGAATAACGAGGAGGGAAAAGAGAATGCCCTCTACTACCTCAGTCGAACTTTAGTCGGGGCGGAACACAACTACTCCCCGATCGAAAAGCAATGCTTGGCTCTGATGTTTGCTGTGAAGAAGCTGAGGCACTACCTGCTCGCTCATCGGGTTATGCTGATCTCAAAGGTCGACCCACTCAAACACTTGATGACCAAAGCAAGCCTAGCCGGCAGAATGGCAAGATGGGCTGTCATGTTACTTGAGTTTGACATAGTTTATGCTCCTCAGAAAGCAGTAAAAGGGCAAGCTCTTGCAGACTTTCTCGTTGCTCATCCCATATCAGAAGAGTCACCACTCAATTGCGAGTTACCCGACGAACAAGTGCTGCACCTCGAGAAAGATGAGCCATATTGGGAGCTCTACTTTGATGGAGCCTCATCGATAAGGACCTCCAGTAAATCAAGCGTCCCGGAGGTAAAAGCGGGGAAAGGATTGGTATTCATCACGCCATCAATGGGAACCCTACGACGTTCTTTCGCTCTCACCGAGCCTCGAATGAACAACGAAGCTGAGTATGAAGCTCTGATAGCTGGTTTGGAGCTCGCCATAGAAATGGAAATCCTTCAGCTACGGGTTTACGGTGACTCCCAGCTTGTCGTTAACCAAGTAAGCGGCAATTATAAGATATACAAACCCGAATTAGCTCGGTACAGAGGCCGAGTGGTGGAACTCATGAAACGGTTCACTCACATTGAACTAATGAGAGTCCCTAGAGCGTTGAATGGAAAGGCTGACGTACTCGCTCGCTTAGACAAGGAGCTGGCTGATCCTGACATGGACGAAATTCTGATCACAGTCAGGAGCCGACAAATTCTACCCCCAGTCTATCTACGAGAAGAGGAAAGCACGTGTCACGACCCGAAAGTATGGAACGTGACTGGCACTTAGATTACGAGACGTCTAAAGGCGTACCGTAACCTAAGTCCGCCAAAGCCCAGAAATCTAAACCAAAATCAAAAGAGAGTGAAGGAAAACTTTACATGAAAACGATTTTAAATCAATTATGTTGCATTGAACCCCCTTTTAGAATAAAACATAAAAAAATTTCGAAAATTTCGGCAGAGTCTCCCTTGTAAATTCTATCCCCCAAAATGGGTACAACAAGATATAAAACCTGTAATCATAAAATGGCATCCCCAAGCGGGAGCTAGCTCTTCGCCCAAGGCGGATCACAACCACACGCAATATATAAGTAATATCAAGAAAAAGAGCATAAAAGAAATGCAAAATATCAGAAAACACAACGTCGGCTCAAGTGAGCTCGACCCAAAAGAAACCACATATATACAAATCTCTCAGTCGCATCACTAGGTCGCATATACAAATAAGAAGTGGTAGATAGAGGATACTAGATACAATGATAGAGCAAAAGAAATAAAGTGTGCTCGCAACCCACCAACGAGCGATGTCGCGAGTCTGAGCAAAAGGAGCTGATGATAAGATAACCGCCGCTACAAGGATGACGGGTCCGACCTGCAAGACACTGTGGCACAACGGGGGTGAGTTGCCAGCTCGTGAGTAGAATATAACATCTAGTAAGGCAATCGTAAGAATGCACGCAAATGCGTTACAACATGTATGTCCAGATGTGATGTAATACCTCTAGTATGCATGCACATGTATGCAATGTCATTACTAAATCTTTAAATGTTTCAAAAACTAAGAGTTCTGCATTCTAATCTTTAGAAAAAGAATATTTGTATAATAGCTAAATACCATCAAGAAATCATCCGAAAACCCGTGTCAAGCATCGACACCAAAAATGAAATCGCATCCGTCTCAATGTCTCACTGTATCAATGTCTCAAAATATCGGGCTCCGTCAGTCCGGATCGGCCCATATCATCAAATCTCACGACAACGGTCGGTATCCTCCGGATATCCGCCGCGCCAGACATCACCGGTAGGTAGTCTTCCCCTGCCAGGCTCATCGTCTACAACTCGATCTTCTTGCCCCGGGGTACCATACCGGGCCCACCATGTACCCGAGACGGTTCATCCACTCCTCGAATCGGGTCTCGAAATCCAACAGAAAACATGAAAACTCATGGTGGACGACACATACATCACGAGAAAACCGCAACTTTGTTTTAAAAATGATAAATATAAGATTTTGTTAAATTCTTGCGGTTTTCCCCAAAAATCCAGAAATCGCAGCAATACTGAAATCCTCAAGAAAATCATAATGTCCAACATGTTATATATGATAAATGTCTATGATATCAAGGTATGCGATGTGAATTGTGGCTAGAAATCTATGTAAGTATGATGATGATGCGAGGTATATACATGCTATGTAATTTCATATATCATGTATGATGCAAGTGGTGATACTAAGCTAAACAGGTTCTA
This sequence comes from Agapanthus africanus, assembly GCA_030015575.1. Classification (NCBI taxonomy): domain Eukaryota; kingdom Viridiplantae; phylum Streptophyta; class Magnoliopsida; order Asparagales; family Amaryllidaceae; genus Agapanthus; species Agapanthus africanus. The sequence goes on from JASDDO010000012.1 coordinate 379,759,014, forward strand.
CAGTGCACGTGGCATGGAAATTACCAAAGGCGTGTGTCACATGAATAGTACGCACGTAACAGATGCCAATGGTAACGGTGTTTGTGTCCTACGAAGTGATATCGCATATGTGTATATGAATATCCATGCAATCTAGTATACGGTTAGCTATAAGGGTATGCAATGTAAATAAAGGGATAAGCTAACTAACAATACAAGTCTTGCAAGAAAGGTAATCCTAACTAGGGGGGCGTCTCGCGCCATCCAGACGATTCCCCCATAGATGAATACATCTACCCACCTGAATGCCTCGCTAATCCGATCCGACCACCGCCTTGCCTTTACGCGCCGTGTCCGATGTTTCCCCGACCGATCCTAGCATTGCATAACACACAATATAAGATTACATACCCCTTAAACGACACCAAGTCAATATAAAAATATCGACGCTCTTGAATTAAACATAACGTGCACTCGGTACGCGGAAAACACACGAAAATCGCTAAAACCTTAACCAAAATCGCCGTTTCGGGGAAATCGACAAAACTAAAACCCGACTAGACAAAACCCCGCATTTGCGCACACCAATAGTCGTATAAGATGCTAAAGTTATCGTCCATATATTGTAATTAGACCACCTCCTAATATTTATAAAAATCTAGTAAGCAATTAGCATCCCGATAACAATGCAAACATCGCAAATTTGCGATAAAAATAACTACTATCAAGCATACTCATCCAACCATACAACTAGCTAACCACAACACTTACTTCAACCTATTAACAATGCTTCAAACCCTAATCCACAATCAAATCCCTTACTTGACTTTCATGAACAAGCAATTTCTATTAAATTGATACTTCAAAATTCTAATTTAGCACATTTAAACTACAATTTAACAATTAGTTTAGAATTTTCACCTCACAAGCTTGAACCCTAGCTTGCTCAAGCCACCAAAGATGCCTCCTTTCACCTTATTTTAAACAATTTAGGGTTTGGAAGGAGGTAGATTAAGGATGGGGTTTGAATTTGTGAAGAAATTTGTTGATTTCGGGGGATTTTGAGTGAATTTTGAAGCAAAGGAATTGGGGGAAAAAAAGGTGCTGCTGTGGGAGGTGCTCGGCCTGGGCAATAGAGGAGAGAAAATGAGAGGATGTGTAGAAAATTCCATGAAGAAAATATCATCTGAGGTCAATTTAGGCTTTCACATCAAAACTTTTTCAAAAAACCCCCTTTTTCTTATCATTTTTCATATGATTCTTAAACCCTTGAAAAAAATCTTGAAAAGTCATGATGCAATTTTATTAACACTAAATTTTAGTTTATAAAGATTCCTAATTAAGAAATTTACCTAATTAAATTTGTATTTATCACTTATTTAATGTATTTTTAAAAGCTTAAAATAATATTAAAAATAATTAATTACGAATTTTTTTTTATTTAACTAGAAAATTTTATGTAACATTTTAGTGACCAATTTATAGTAATATCTTATCTAAATTTTGTATAATTAGGTCTACAATGAAAAATACCTATTTTGACTTTTTACGGAAAAAGCTGACATTTTAGCCGATTACCGAAAAACTGCCTAAATGATTTTCGAAGAGTTACAATCTTCCCCCCTTAAAGAAATTCGGTCCCCGAATTTAGAATTCAACTACGCGTGCCTTCAAAAAGATGGGGATATCTCTTCCTCATCTCGACCTCGGTCTCCCAGGTGACCTCCTCGCTGTTCGGGCCACGCCAAAGGACCTTGACGGACGGTATAACTTCGACCTCAATTTCTTCACCTGCCGATCCAAAATGACCACCGGCTGCTCGGTGAATGAAAGATCACGCTCTAACTGGATCGTCTGGTGCTGAATCGCATGGGAAGGATCATGAAAATACTTGCGGAGCATCGAGATATGGAACACGGGGTGAACATCGGGGAAGCTGGGCAGAAGAGCTAACCGATAAGCGACTGGACCAACACGCTCTAGGATCTCGAAAGGACCAACATATCTAGGACTCAGCTTCCCTTTCTGCCCAAATCTCATCACACCCTTCATCGGAGAGACCTTCAGGAAAACATGATCGCCAACAGCGAACTCGAGTCGGCGACGGCGCCTGTCAGCATATGATTTCTGCCTGCTCTGTGCTGCTCTCATCCTGTCCCGAATCAGCTGTATCTTTTCGGTCGTCTCCTGTACGATCTGCGGCCCCAAAATATTGCTCTCCTTGAGCTTTGTCCAACATACAGGCGATCGACATCACCTCCCATATAAAGCCTCGAAAGGTGCCATCTGAATCGTCTCCTGGAAGCTATTATTGTAGGAAAACTCGATCAAAGGCAAATGACGATCCCAGCTACCACCGAAATCTAAAACACAAGCTCTGAGCATGTCCTCAAGAGTCTGAATAGTACGCTCTGACTGACCGTCAGCCTGAGGATGAAAGGCTGTGCTAAAGCTCAATCGGGTGCCCAAAGCTTCCTGAAGTTTCTGCCACAATCGGCTGGTAAACTGGGTGCCCCGGTCGGACACGATGCAAGTCGGAACACCATGCAGTTGCACTATCTCATCAATATAAACCTGGGCGTACTGAGAAAATCCAAAAGTGGTCGTCACTGGCAGGAAGTGAGCCGCTTTCGTCAGTCGATCCACAATCACCCAAATAGAGTCATACCCTCGACTGGTCCTGGGTAGACCCACAATGAAGTCCATGGAGACCTGCTCCCACTTCCACTCAGGGATGGGCAAAGGCTGTAACTCGCCGGCTGGCCTCTGGTGCTCGGACTTGACTTGCTGACAAGTCAGGCATCTCGACACAAATTCTGTAACATCCTTCTTCATCCCGTCCCACCAGTAAACCTCTCTCAAATCATAGTACATCTTGGTGGAACCTGGATGAACACTGTATACTGATCTATGTGCCTCCTCGAGAATATCACGCCTCAGTCCCTCTGAATCTGGCACGCACAGTCGAGTCCCAAATCGAAGTATCCCCTGATCATCAATCACGAACTCAGAAACTCTGCCCTGCCGAATCTGCTCAATAATCTCTAAAATACGGGCATCGCCGGACTGTGCCTCGCGGATACGGTCAAGTAACTGTGGGCGTGCTCTGAAATGGGCCAGCTGTCCCCCTGTAGGAGTAAACTCGAACTGCACTCTGCTGTCACATAACACCCGCAAATCCGCCGTCGACTGCATCAGTACTGCGCTCAAACAAGATAAACTACCTCCGGGCCTCCTACTCAAAGCATCTGCCACCACATTCGCCTTGCCCGGATGGTATAAAATCTCGCAGTCATAATCCTTCACCAACTCCATCCAATGGCGCTGTCTCGGGTTCAGATCTCGCTGCTGGAAGATATACTTCAAACTCTTGTGGTCAGTGAATATCTAGCACGACTCACCGTATAGGTAATGTCTCCAGATCTTAAGTGCAAATACCACTGCAGCCATCTCTAAATCATGGGTGGGGTAGTTCTGCTCGTGTTTCCTCAGCTGCCGAGAAGCATACGTGATAACTCTATCGTGCTGCATCAATACACAGCTCAGCCCCACTCGAGAAGCATCACAATATACCACAAACCCGCCTGATCCTGAAGGCAATGCTAACACTGGTGCAGTAGTCAGACGAGTCTTCAATTGCTGGAAACTATCCTCACATGCCTGGGTCCAATCAAAAGGAACCCCCTTCCGGGTCAACCCGGTCAATGGTGCAGCAATGCGGGAGAAATCCTGGACAAAACGTCGATAATAGCCGGCCAGACCTAGAAAGCTGCGAACCTCTGTAACAGATACCGGTCTAGGCCAACGCTGAACTGCCTCGATCTTCTTCGGGTCCACACAAATACCATCTCTCGTCACCACATGACCCAAGAAGTCGACACTGTCTAACCAGAATGCGCACTTGGAAAATTTGGCGAATAGCTGATGCTCCCTCAAAGTCTGCAATGTGATACGTAAGTGCTGCTCATGCTCCTCCCGGCTCCGAGAATAAACCAAGATGTCGTCAATGAACACAATAATGAACTGATCGAGATACGGCCTGAATACACGGTTTATCAAGTCTATAAATGCTGCCGGGGCATTAGTGAGCCCGAACGACATCACCAAGAACTCATAATGACCATAACGAGTACGGAAAGCGGTCTTCAGAATATCCTCCTTTCGAACCCGCAACTGGTGATAACCAGACCGTAAATCAACCTTCGAGAAGAACCCTGCACCCTGGAGCTGATCGAATAAGTCATCAATGCGGGGTAGGGGATATCTGTTCCGCACAGTAACCCGGTTCAGCTGACGATAATCAATGCATAAACGCATACTTCCGTCCTTCTTCTTAACAAACAGGACGGGAGCACCCCCAGGTGACACACTCGGTCTGATAAGCCCTTTGTCCAGCAAGTCCTGTAACTGATCCTTTAGCTCTCTCAGCTCCGCCGGGGCCATCCGATAAGGCGGTATAGAGATAGGCCCCGTGCCGGGGATCAAGTCGATGCAGAACTCAATCTCGCGCTCTGGTGGAGACCAGGCAGCTCGTCAGGGAATACATCAGGAAACTCTCTCACAACAGGGACCTGGTCCAATGGAACCCCTATGGAGCTAGTATCACAAACATAGGCTAAGAATCCCTGACACCCTTTCCTTAAGAGCTGACCAGCGCGAAGAGAAGAAATCAAGCTGGGAAGGGTAGCGCTACGATCTCCCTGAATAACAAGTACCGGCTCACCAGGAAAATTGAATCTGACTTCTTTCTCACGGCAGTCTACAGATGCATAGCAGGTGGCTAGCCAGTCCATACCAAGAAGAACGTCAAAGTCTAGCATATCGAGGAGAATCAAATCAACTGAAGAATCTCTCTCACCGATACGAACGGAACACAATCGGTACACAAAACGGGCAACAAAAGACTCGCCTACCGGTGTAATAACGACAAGCGGCTGATCTAACGGAGAAGAATCTCGACCCAACCTCGGTGCAAAATACGTGGATACATAGGAATGTGTGGAGCCTGGATCAAATAATACCCGTGCATCAAAAGAACATACTGGCAGAGTACATGTCACGACGGCATTGGATGCCTGTGCATCCTGAGGAGTCAACGCGAACACTCAGGCCTGTCCACCACTAATAGCTGGCTGTCCTCTGCCTCTACCTCGGCCTCTGCCTCTGTCGCCTCGTCCTCTCTGAACCGGACCGCCACGCCCACGACCTCTAGAAGCATCTGGCTGGCGTGGAGCATCATCAGGAGTAGGAAGTAGAGCTCTCTAAGGAGGTGGTGAGGGTGGTAAGGTCACATGCGGGACTGTCGCCGCGCCCTGGCGTCCCATGGTACAGTCTCTGACACGGTGGTACCGACTCCCACACCGAAAACATCCTGGAGACGACTGCTGGGTCTGTGGATATGAACTAAATAACTGACCTCGTCTCAATCCTCTGCCTCCACCATCTCCCGGAAATAATCTATCGCGGTGTCTACCCATCTGCCGCTGAGCTGGCGTATCAGTACGGATCCTCTTCGGCCCAGAAACGACCGGAGTCTCAAAGATACGCTCCTCCAAAAGTAAGGCTGCATCCATCACGGCTGCATATGTGTCAAAGTGCTGGGTGCCGATGGCAAGGAATAGCTGTGTATCAAGCCCTCGCACAAACCTCTTTATTCTCTTCTCTTCTGTGTCTACTAGGTACGGAGCATATCGAGACAACTGGGTAAACTGTATATCATACTCCGACACCGTCATCCCAGGAGTCTTGCGCAGAGACTCGAAACTACGGGCTCGAGCATCTCGGACACTCTCCGGAAGAAAACGGGCAAGAAATGCAGCTGTAAACTCATCCCACGTCATAGAAGGTAGACCTGCAGCTCGGCCTCTCTCTACTGAATCGTACCATGTCTGGGAAAGACCCTCCAGACGAAAACTCGCAAACTCCACCAATCTATCATCAGAACACCTCAACGAACGGCAAATCCGAGCCATCCTATCGAGAAATGCCTCTGGGTCCTCTGTCGCATCTGTACCGGTAAAAGCTGGAGGTCTCAATCTCATGAACTCCTGTAGTGAAACAGGGATAATCTCCGTAGTAGCAGGAGCGACCATCTGTGCAGCAGGTACAATCGTGGTCTGTGCGGTGGAAGGAACGTCCTCAGATCTCTGTGCCCGGCTGGACTCAACTAAAGATCCCATCATCTGTCGCAACTCTTGCATGCCGGCCTCTAATCTGGCAATACGGTCTGGATAAGGCGGATCAGTATGACCCTGAGGGGTAGGCGTATCCTCCCGCTCGATCCTCGCCTCAGACGAGCCCGCTCGAATCTCATCCCTAGCGGCAGCCCGCTGAGCTCTCGTAGTCTTTGGCGGCATCGAAGCTGGAATAAGAAACAGGACTGATAAGAACATTGCAATTGAATCAAGGAATGCAAGGAATCAAGAAAGGAAATACAAGCAATTATGTCCTAAGGTCACTTAGGCGGAGTACCGTATCGTAAGTATGCCGCGGATCATACCCACGCTACGCCACTCTGCTTAAGTCACCTACTCCATCTACCAAGGTCGTCCTACACTCAGAAAGGTAAAACCTACGCTCTGATACCAACTTTGTCACGACCCGAAAGTATGGAACGTGACTGGCACTTAGATTACGAGACGTCTAAAGGCGTACCGTAACCTAAGTCAGCCAAAGCCCAGAAATCTAAACCAAAATCAAAAGAGAGTGAAGGAAAACTTTACATGAAAACGATTTGAAATCAATTATGTTGCATTGAACCCCTTTTTAAAATAAAACATAAAAAAATTTCGAAAATTTCGGCAGAGTCTCCCTTGTAAATTCTATCCCCCAAAATGGGTACAACAAGATATAAAACCTGTAATCATAAAATGGCATCCCCAAGCGGGAGCTAGCTCTTCGCCCAAGGCGGATCACAACCACACGCAATATATAAGTAATATCAAGAAAAAGAGCATAAAAGAAATGCAAAATATCAGAAAACACAACGTCGGCTCAAGTGAGCTCGACCCAAAAGAAACCACATATATACAAATCTCTCAGTCGCATCACTAGGTCGCATATACAAATAAGAAGTGGTAGATAGAGGATACTAGATACAATGATAGAGCAAAAGAAATAAAGTGTGCTCGCAACCCACCTACGAGCGATGTCGCGAGTCTGAGCAAAAGGAGCTGATGATAAGATAACCGCCGCTACAAGGATGACGGGTCCGACCTGCAAGACACTGTGGCACAACGGGGGTGAGTTGCCAGCTCGTGAGTAGAATATAACATCTAGTAAGGCAATCGTAAGAATGCACGCAAATGCGTTACAACATGTATGTCCAGATGTGATGTAATACCTCTAGTATGCATGCACATGTATGCAATGTCATTACTAAATCTTTAAGTGTTTCAAAAACTAAGAGTTCTGCATTCTAATCTTTAGAAAAAGAATATTTGTATAATAGCTAAATACCATCAAGAAATCATCCGAAAACCCGTGTCAAGCATCGACACCAAAAATGAAATCGCATTCGTCTCAATGTCTCACTGTATCAATGTCTCAAAATATCGGGCTCCGTCAGTCCGGATCGGCCCATATCATCAAATCTCACGACAACGGTCGGTATCCTCCGGATATCCGCCGCGCCAGACATCACCGGTAGGTAGTCTTCCCCTGCCAGGCTCATCGTCTACAACTCGATCTTCTTGCCCCGGGGTACCATACCGGGCCCACCATGTACCCGAGACGGTTCATCCACTCCTCGAATTGGGTCTCGAAATCCAACAGAAAACATGAAAACTCATGGTGGACGACACATACATCACGAGAAAACCGCAACTTTGTTTTAAAAATGATAAATATAAGATTTTGTTAAATTCTTGCGGTTTTCCCCAAAAATCCAGAAATCGCAGCAATACTGAAATCCTCAAGAAAATCATAATGTCCAACATGTTATATATGATAAATGTCTATGATATCAAGGTATGCGATGTGAATTGTTGCTAGAAATCTATGTAAGTATGATGATGATGCGAGGTATATACATGCTATGTAATTTCATATATCATGTATGATGCAAGTGGTGATACTAAGCTAAACAGGTTCTACAGTGCACGTGGCATGGCAATTACCAAAGGCGTGTGTCACATGAATAGTACGCGCGTAACAGATGCCAATGGTAACGGTGTTTGTGTCCTACGAAGTGATATCGCATATGTGTATATGAATATCCATGCAATCCAGTATACGGTTAGCTATAAGGGTATGCAATGTAAATAAAGGGATAAGCTAACTAACAATACAAGTCTTGCAAGAAAGGTAATCCTAACTAGGGGGGCGTCTCGCGCCATCCAGACGATTCCCCCATAGATGAATACATCTACTCACCTGAATGCCTCGCTAATCCGATCCGACCACCGCCTTGCCTTTACGCGCCGTGTCCGATGTTTCCCCGACTGATCCTAGCATTGCATAACACACAATATAAGATTACATACCCCTTAAACGACACCAAGTCAATATAAAAATATCGACGCTCTTGAATTAAACATAACGTGCACTCGGTACGCGGAAAACACACGAAAATCGCTAAAACCTTAACCAAAATCGCCGTTTCGGGGAAATCGACAAAACTAAAACCCGACTAGACAAAACCCCGCATTTGCGCACACCAATAGTCGTATAAGATGCTAAAGTTATCGTCCATATATTGTAATTAGACCACCTCCTAATATTTATAAAAATCTAGTAAGCAATTAGCATCCCGATAACAATGCAAACATCGCAAATTTGCGATAAAAATAACTACTATCAAGCATACTCATCCAACCATACAACTAGCTAACCACAACACTTACTTCAACCTATTAACAATGCTTCAAACCCTAATCCACAATCAAATCCCTTACTTGACTTTCATGAACAAGCAATTTCTATTAAATTGATACTTCAAAATTCTAATTTAGCACATTTAAACTACAATTTAACAATTAGTTTAGAATTTTCACCTCACAAGCTTGAACCCTAGCTTGCTCAAGCCACCAAAGATGCCTCCTTTCACCTTATTTTAAACAATTTAGGGTTTGGAAGGAGGTAGATTAAGGATGGGGTTTGAATTTGTGAAGAAATTTGTTGATTTCGGGGGATTTTGAGTGAATTTTGAAGCAAAGGAATTGGGGGGAAAAAAGGTGCTGCTGTGGGAGGAGCTCGGCCTGGGCAATAGAGGAGAGAAAATGAGAGGATGTGTAGAAAATTCCATGAAGAAAATATCATCTGAGGTCAATTTAGGCTTTCACATCAAAACTTTTTCAAAAAACCCCCTTTTTCTTATCATTTTTCATATGATTCTTAAACCCTTGAAAAAAATCTTGAAAAGTCATGATGCAATTTTATTAACACTAAATTTTAGTTTATAAAGATTCCTAATTAAGAAATTTACCTAATTAAATTTGTATTTATCACTTATTTAATGTTTTTTTAAAAGCTTAAAATAATATTAAAAATAATTAATTACGAATTTTTTTTTATTTAACTAGAAAATTTTATGTAACATTTTAGTGACCAATTTATAGTAATATCTTATCTAAATTTTGTATAATTAGGTCTACAATGAAAAATACCTATTTTGACTTTTTACGGAAAAAGCTGACATTTTAGCCGATTACCGAAAAACTGCCTAAATGATTTTCGAAGAGTTACAGCACGGAACAGAAGAGCAGTTCTGCCGAAGAAGTTTCGATTATCCAAGACGAGCCCGATTGGAGAGAACCCTTCATAGAGTACCTCCGATACGACAAGCTGCCCGAAGAAAAATCTGCGAGGATTCAACTGAAGAAAAGAGCTCTCCGATACGTGTTTGTAAATGATACATTATACCGCAGGTCATATGACCAACTCTGGCTCAGGTGTTTATCATTGGCCGAAGCCCAAAAGGTCATGAAAGATGTTCACTCCGGCGTTTGCGGTGCTCACCAATCTGGCCACAAGATGCGACTTCAAATCAAACGGCTTGGGTATTACTGGCCCACCATGATAAGGGATTGCGGAGAGCATGCAAAGAAATGTCAGATCTGCCAAATCCATGGTGATTTCATTCACAAGCATCCCAATCCGTTGCATCCTACGGTGGCTTCGTGTCCTTTCGAAGTCTGGGGCACCGACATTGTTGGCCCAATTGATCCTCCGTCATCCAAAGGCCACCGGTTCATACTGGCTGCGACAGACTACTTCTCCAGATGGGCTGAAGCCGTCCCACTAAAAGAAGTCATGACAAAAGATATTCTGACATTCTTCCAGCATAATATTCTATACCGCTTCGGTACACCAAGAAGAATCATTTCTGACAACGGGCCTTCTTTCAAGAGCTTCAATGTCTTAAGGTTCGCTACTCAGCACAAGATAGACTGGAGATATTCCTCCATCTATAATCCAAGAGCCAATGGGCTAGCCGAAGCCTTCAATAAGACTTTATGCAAGCTCCTGAGGAAAAATGCTTCAGCCAACATGAGAGACTGGAATCTCAAAATTCACGAGGCGTTGTGGGCATATCGTACCACGCACCGTACTCTAACTCAGTCCACTCCATACTCATTGCTCTTCGGAGTGGAGGAGGTCCTTCCCCTCGAAGTCGAAGTTCCAAGCTTAAGAATGGCCGTTCAGCACGAGTTTACGGAGGAGGAAAACGTGCTCCTTCGACTTGAAGAGCTCGATGCCCTCGAAGAAAAGAGGCTCGCGGTGCAGCAAAATCTGGAGCTATACCGAGCCCAAATGTCACGGACCTATGACAAGATAACCCATCTCCGCGCTTTCAAAAAAGGTGAATTGGTGTTGGTCCTCAAAAGACCGATCGTCCTCAATCGACATGCCAAGGGAAAATTCGAGCCAAACAGGGAACGACCATACAACATCGAGAAAGTGTTCGACGGAGGATCCTACCAACTAATAAGTGCCGAGGGAGAAAGGCCCATGCCACCCATTAATGGCCGATATCTCAAGAAATACTACACGTGAATGCTCCAAGTCACAGGCGAATTGAGCACATCAGCCCTACGGTCTGGATCATACATCCTGCAAAACCGTATACAATCCACGGGCGTAAAATGGCCCCTATCTCTCCCAAATCCTGCCGGTGAGACTACTTTTAAAGTCCTACCAGCGGCAAAAAAAAAAGAAAAAAAAAGAAAGAGGAAAAAAAAAGAAAAAAAGGTACGTCCACAACCAAAACGGGCACGGATGAAAACCCGAAAGGGCTCCGTGAGTAAAAACAGCAGGACCACCGGCGAGTTTGTGAAAACCCGAAAGGGCGCAAACTTGTGAAAAGAGATGAATAAACTCGCAAAGTCCTCTCGACCTTGTGAGGAGAAAACCCCTGCGTGAGATCCTTACGACTCACAGAGCAGCAACACACTTAGGAATCCTCACGATTCCTAAGGAGAACATACACATGCGAGATCCTCTCGACTCGTAGGGAGAAAATGTTTTTATGAGACCCTCACGGCTCATAAAATTGTAAAGCCTTAGGTGATAGGGACCCAAACCTGTTTCCTAAGCCATCGTTCCCCAACGGGCAACGGCAAAAGATGAGTCGCTCCTGGCATTTCTCTTCAGTGTTAGCGGTGCAGATGCCGGCCAAAAACCCAAATCCCAAGTCCTCCTAAGGCAAATGATGAGTTGCTCCTGGCATCATTCTAGTGCAGCAATGCTGATGCCAAACAAGATCCAAATTCCAAGTCCCCAAACGGCGAATGATGAGTCGCTCCTGGTACCATATTCCAGTGTAGCGATGCAGACGCCAACCAAAATCCAATTTCTCAAAATTCTCCAGCCCTACGGCCAGTCTCCAAATTGACTGTCGTATACAATCCACGGGCTCAAATAATTCTCGTCATACCCATGCCCCACCACAATCACCAGTTGCGCGGCTGGTCTCCGCCTTTGGAATTATGCTCCATTGAGAAGACCCACTCATGTGTCCTCACGATACATGAGGAGAACAAACCATTGTGGGATCCTTACGACCCATAAAGGAAAAATACACTTAGGAGTCCTCACGACTCCTAAGCAGAAAATACACCTGCGGGATCCTTACGACTCGTAGGGAGAAAATATTTTTATGGACCCTCACGGCCCATAAAATTGAAAAGCCTTAGGTGATAGGGACCTAAACCTGTCTCCTAAGCCATCGCTCCCCCAACAGGAATAGGCAAATGATGAATTGCTCCTGGCACGTGTGCTTAAGTGTTACCAACGCTGATGCCTACCCTAACCCCAAAATCCCAAACTCCAATCCAATAGACCCCTAAGTCTTTAAACTAGGAACAGATGACCCCTAAGTCGTTAAACTGGGAACAGATGACCCCCAAGTCGTTAAAGTGGGAACAGATCACCCCTAAGTCATTAAACTGGGAACGAGGGAAATCTCCTCATGGCAGATGATGATTCGCTCCTGGTACCATATTCCAGTGCAGCGATGCTGATGCCAAACCAAAACCAAAATCTCCAAACCCTGTCATGACAAATGATGATTCGCTCCTGGTACCATATTCCAGCGTAGCAATACTGATGTCAACCCAAATCACATCAGGTCGGCAAAACAACCAATGACCTCACTGGCAGAACCAAATTCCACCTCGGAAACAAGTCAACTTCATCCCTGACGCCGCAAGAAGCGGGGCAAGTCAAATCCAGCACCGACCGTCCAAGTCGCAAAAAGGGCAGCACCGACCGTCCAAGTCGCAAAATGGGCAGTATCGACCGTCCACGTCGCTAAATGGGCAGCACCGACCGTCCATGTCGCAAAAAGGGCAGCACGACCGTCCACGTCGCAAAAAGGGAAGCACCGACCGTCCAAGTCGCAAAAAGGGCAGCATCGACCGTCCACGTCGCAAAAAGGGCAGCACCGACCGTCCAAGTCGCAAAAAGGGCAGCAACGACCGTCCACGTCGTAAAAAGGGCAGCACCGACCGTCCACGTCGCAAAAAGGGCAGCATCGACCGGCCACGTCGCAAAAAGGGCAGCACCGACCGTCCAAGTCGCAAAAAGGGCAGCATCGACCGTCCACGTCGCAAAAAGGGCAGCACCGACCGTCCAAGTCGCAAAAAGGGCAGCACCGACCGTACAAGTCACAAAAAGGGCAGCATCGACCGTCCACGTCGCAAAAAGGGCAGCACCGACCATCCAAGTCGCAAAAAGGGAAGCATTGACCGTCCAGGTCGTAAAAGGGGCAGCGCAGGATTCCTACAAAGCGGGAACCAGATTACCCCGGACTAGGGAAATGTCTATCACGGACACTCCGTCTCGGAGACATGTCAAGCAACGACCGTCCATGTCGTAAAAAGGGCAGTGTCAGCTTCCCAAAAAGTAGGAACCAAATCAGGTCGCCTCCAAGTAAAAGAAGATCCATCAATTTCATGCACACGACCCACATATGTGGTATGCATTTATTGATGGAGGGAAATTTTTTGGGGTAAAAATTTACACCCCGGTTGACCAAGTCAAAATCAAAGTCAACCCCGAGCCAAGTGGGCCCAAGCCCAGATCCAGTGGGCCCATGCCCGGGTCGAGCCCGAACATGAAGCGGCCGGCCTCCCCCCATGCCAAGATAAAATTTTTGTAATAAATAATTTTGTTGTATTTCTTTTATTTTATTTTATGGATAAATGTAAGAAAAATAGGCATAAAGCCAAATTTTTGTAAAGCCCATGGCTTATGTGCAAAAAGAAATGGCACATGAGCCATGGGATAGGCAAAATGCAATTTTGTGAAGCCCAAGTGGCTATGTATAAAGTGTACAGCCTATAAAGGCAAAGATAATGAAATATCTCAACAACTTTTCTCTCTCTCTCAAAATTTTTCAGATCTGAGATCTTTTCTCCTTTTTCAAGGTTCCAAAACCTTCTTTTTTTCTCTTGAATTAAATCAAGAGTTTTACTCTTCTTTTTATAAAACAAATTAGTTTTTCACCACAAAACCCATAAAGGGGAACTCAGATCTTCCATTAGATCTCAAAAAGAAGAGATTTTTAAAAATCCCATATCTCTTGATCTTCAAGATCCAGCTAACAGAGGAGGAAGAAGAAGAACATCTTTTACTAAACCCAAAAAAAAACAAAAAAAAACACACTCAGGAGTCCAACTCCTCTCTGATTTCTCTTCCGAGAAATTTTTTTAGGCTAAAAGCCTCTTTTTCTCGCCGGCGCTCAAGCGCAGAGCGCCCGCGTGCCGACACGTGGCGCGTTTGCGCTCGAGCTCAAGCGCAAGCCGTCCCGGTGCCGACACGTGGTGCGCTTGCGCTCCAGCACAAGCGCTCGAGCGCAAGTCGCCCCGGTGCCGACACGTGGCGCGCTTGCGCTCCAGCGCAAGCGCTCCAGCCCAAGCGCTCCAGCGCAAGTCGCCCCAGTGCCGACACGTGGTGCGCTTGCGCTCCAGCGCAAGCGCTCAAGCGCAAGTCTTCCCCGTGCCGACACGTGGCGCACTTGCGCTCAAGCGCCCAACGCTCAAGCGCAAGTCGCCCCCGTGCCGACACGTGGTGCACTTGCGCTCGAGCGTCAGGCGCTGAAGCGCAAAACGTTCACGTTCCGACACGTGGCGCGCCTGCGCTCAAGCGCCCAGCGCTCAAGGAAGAGTGCCCACGTGGCACTCTAGCGCCTGAGCGCACAGCACCTAGGCGCACATCGCCCAAGGTGCTGCCTCCACGCATCCTTTAGATGTCTTTTCCCCTTTTTATATATATACAAGTATATCTATACATATGTATACATATGTACATACACACAAACTCCACGACACTGTCCCTGTTAGAAAAAAATTTCTAACGGGACGCTGCCCCGCACCCCGCAAGGGGGCTGCTCGCCCCCTTGACCCCCAGCCCGCTATCCGGATAGCGGGACCCCCGTAAAAACTCTGCGTGGCTCCCGATATATACAAAAAAAACCCATCAAAACACAACACACGTACACTGCACATCGAGTTCGCATGACCGGTTTAACCCGTCAATCGGAGGTTCCCTCGCTCCAAAGGCGGGGGGTAATTAACGGCAGTTTAGTCCGCGGCTGCCGGAGATTCGGATCCCCACAATCATTAAACCCCGGCCTACCCTAGGCAGGGGGAATCTGTAGTACGCCTGACAAGCGTGCGTGTATTCCCATCTTAATGGGGTGACGAAAAACACCCTGCAGGGTCGACAGACTAACCTGTACCAGTGTCACCAGAGAACTGCTATCTGACGATAGGTATAATACCATCTAGGAGTTCTCGGCGAGTCCGTTCAGTGTACCCAGTCTACATTGAGCACCCTTATACCATCTTTGATGACAAACACCAATGGATGTGGGATCATCCATCGCCCATCATATGGGTCAAGATGCGCATACGCTAGTCTACTCTGGAGTATCGATGCCTTATCTCGATACTCCCATGACTAGGAACAATTATAGGGTGTACTTGTGGACAACCCTTGTCCCCATTAGTATGATCCCCATCATAGTCCTGGTAGTCAAGTACACATCCTAAGGGCTTTATCAATATGTCAGAGCAAGACAACATCATTTATACAAGTCAACATGTTAAGATAAAGTGCAACCAAATAGCATACTATCATGTCGAGCAAGAAAGTCCTCCCTATATATATCCAAGCATCCACTAGAATATACATCCTGTTGGGATTTCTTCAGCACCTAGCCTATGGTTTGCAAGCATCAAGCATGTCATAACATTAAATTAAGGGGGTGCTATGGAAACATCCAAGGAAACATACTAAAAAACTAAGGTAACATAACATGCAATCAAACATTACATAAGAAGCGAACAAAAATACAACCTTTGTAGACCCGGTCTTTCACTTCTAAATCTCTGTGTAGTCATCCCATCGCTGCAATCATCGAACTCCTGTACTCTAGTGATGGTTTACACGAAGAAATGAATGGGCTTGCTCGATGCCTTCGAAGCCGAAGATGATCTACGTCGAGGAGACTCAACCCCAAGCTACCTCTTCACTAGGTGAAGAACTTTGTGAAGAGAACACCCTATAATACACAAGCAAGTGTATAGGATTATGAAATAGGAAGTGGGCTCACTTTAGATTTTATTTTTCTCACTAGAAATCTCCATCTTCAAAAACCCTAGAGAGCTTAAGGAGATGAAGAAGAAGAAGAAGATGAAAAATCAACAAGAGAGAGAATAATGTTAGAATTTGCAACCATGGCGAGTTTTGTGTCATCACTAACTCTTGTAGAGACTTAACCATGGTAAGGATAATGGTTAGGTTTATAAATATCTTAGTGTAAAACAAATTGGATGGACTAAGTCAAAGCTCACAACTAACTTCTCCAAGCTTCTTAGCATGACACAATCCCACTCAAATTTGAATTACCAAAGATAATTAAAACCTAAACATATCATGGTTATGGTGTAAGTCCTACACACACAAGTTGCATATATAACCACACATGATACATAATATATATCACATATATAAAATGCATACATAAGTGAGAAAAAGAAAAAAGTCAAGTGAGCAATATTAGTCAATGTAAATTCATATATCTAATATATAATTATATATTAAATCTTTAAATCAACACTTGATTTAATGATCTGGCTATATCACATATGACCGACTAATATCAATAATATCGATTTATCGAATCAACACTTGATTCGATAACCCGGCTATATCACATATAACCGACCAATGATACAAATCGTGAGATTAGAATACGGTATCATATACACGAATTAATTTTGGTCCCGCACATATCACATATGTGATCCTACTCCGTTTTGCCTGAGCCAGGAAATTTCAGTGTAGGACTCTAAAGACTTGTCAATAAGCCTGCAGTAGGTGGTGATCATATCAGTCACCAACAAGCCACAAGCGGTCTGGTAAACGTAACGGCCACCCGGGTATTGAGCGATCAGAAGATCAACAAGCAAGCTTGCTCACACTCCTGCGAATCCAATCAGTAACACTACCGTATAGTCCGGTCTGTTCGTCTGATATGTTGTGTATCTAGTCTACGGGAGGTAAACGTCAGACCCCAATAACTTGATAAGTCATGCCGATGTAAGGTCCATAACGGGCGTGAAACTATTGATAACACTTACCAGTAAATCACATCTACCCGTGACAGGGATTTCAGTTATGAACAATCGAGCATAGCGCAACATCAACCCCTAATACCGGGAGAGACGAATCCCCTTCTATCTCTCATTGCCTCCATGTGAATCGGGACTGTACCGAAAAAACACCTATTTGCACGACTCAGTAGAGCCGTAGTAGGGTGGAAATCAAAGCACAGTGGGAGCCACACAAGACTCTATGACGATCTCGGGTCAGCAGACTAATCTGCACCAGTGTCACCAGAGAACTGCTATCTGACGTGAGGTATAATACCATCTAGGAGTTCTCGGCGAGTCCCTTCAATGTACCCAGTCTCCACTGAGCACCCGCATACCATCTCTGATGTCAAACACCAATGGATATAGGTCATCCATCACCCATCATATGGGTCAAGATACGTATACGCTAGCCTACTCTTGTCACGACCCGAAATATTAGCTCATGACCAGCACTTAAATCACGCAACGTCTAAAGGCGTAACGGAATTCAAGTAAGCCGAAACACAGAAATCTAAACCTTTTTAAGAAAAAAAAGTGGTGAAGTTTTGAAATAAAGGTATAATGAAATCAAGTTTCCTTAAATGCATAGAAAAGGAACATGAAAATGCAAGTGAAATTTACTAGTTTGAAAACATGTTTCGTCTTTTAAAAATTTGGGCTACACCTCCTTTGTATATTTTGATCCAAAACCACAATACAAGATAATATAAAGGCATCCCCAAGCGGGAGCTAGCTCTTCGCCAAACGGCGGATCCACAACGACGCAAAGCATAAATATAAGTATACGACTCCCAACGGAGAAGATCACAACAAAAGATAAAGAAATAAGCAAGACATCAAAACCACACGTAGCGGAAAACCCCTCACTCTAAGTCTCGCAACCACAAGTCTCACTAAGCCTCATTACTTATACAATTACTAAATTGTATTGATGGAGTTGACTAGATACAATATGAAATATAAATACAAGAATGGGTACGATACAAATGTCCCACCAACCCAGCAAAGCACCCGAATGCAACTGTGTGCCAGCGAAGCCGCTACGGATCCGTGCGGTCAACCTGCAAGAACTGTGGCACAACGGGGATGAGTTGCTAATTCGTGAGTAGAAAAACATCAACAAGTAGAAATCGAATAAACAACGACTCCTAGGTCAACTATATCATGAAGGTGATACTTTGATATCTAGGGTGACCATATCCACATCTGTGCCATCAATATATCATCAATGTCTATATGCATGTGGCTATCATCCAACAATATAATCAATGTCTGTATGCATATGGATCACGTCCATGTGTCAACCAATGACAAAACAACATCATGTATGTAAATATCATAAAAGAAGATGTATGAAAGTATGAGGATATAAATCGACGTGTGTCCCTCCCGACACATCAAAATCATGGAACCTGAGTTCCTAGCATCGACACTCGAAACATCATGAAACCCGTGTCCAGCATCGACACGTAAATCCTCATATCTCGGGCTCCGTCAGTCCGGATCGGCCCACGGGCTCCGTCAGTCTGGATCAGCCAATATCATCTCTCGACACCGGTTGGTATCCTCTGGATATCCGCCGAGCCCAAATACTATCACCGATAGGTAGTAGTCCCTCTGCCAGGCTCACCGTCTACTGCACAGCAATCCGTTCTCACCCCTGGATACCATACTGAGTCCACCATATAACCGCAATCGGCCTCATCCAGCTCCTCGAATCGGGTTTCACATGTCACACATCTCAGAACCGAGAAAACCCATGGTGGAGAACTGAAATATTATATCAAGAGAAACTGGGTTTTTAAAACAGTAATTACTTTCTTTTGAAATAGCCACGGTTCTCCAATCCAGAAATCTCATTGAAACAACATATCTCAATGCGTAAAATCATAAAGCATGATGTATGCGACATATAACAGAATGTGAGCATAACCGTATATCATGCAGCATGGAACAGTAATATGCACGTATCATGGGAAAACCGATCTTTTAAATGAATCCAGTTAAAAAAAATATCCCGCGGTTCCCAAATTCTCCAAGTCCAATGCAACATCGTATAAAGGTGCATATGCAACTATAGCAAGTAAATCGTGCAAGGAGTCATATCATGATGCAGCAAATCCTACTGTGTAGTGACATGGAAATTATCGATGATGAAGTGTGTGAGCCGGCAAATCTGTGTACGTGTAACTACGCATAGTGTACTAGCACAGGTGTATGCAATGCAATGAGAATAACATGAATGCAGCATAAGGTAAATCATATGCAAATGCTGACGGGTATACGTATCTAACATAACCGAATCGGTGAATCTAACCATCGGCATCTAGCCTCATGACATCACGTATGAAATAATCCATCGTACGACATCCTCTAGTCAAGGATATGGATCAATCATCGAGCCCAACTCATCACGTACAGAAAATCATCGTACGGCGGCACTAAACCATTGGGGATCCTATCATCCTATATGACAATGAGGGGTACAGACCTAACGTCTCGTACGGAAATCACTCATGATTCACGACATTCTATATATATCTATATACCTATGTCCCAAGTCACATCCATAACAATCTCATATCAGGGGACCGGCAAGGTATTAATCATCTCAATCGACTCGCATCCGTATACCAACATATCATCTTATCACATGTCAAATCGTATTCTCTTTTCATCGCATTTATATCTCACATAAGGTCAATTTTACATATACATTCTACCTTTACTATAATCATAAGTATCTGATCTAATATACACACCCGAACCATACAAAGAGTTTTTGAAAGATGCGAATCGTAGTTTTGAAAGTAGGGGCTACGGTGTTTTTAAGGAAAAGATATCATTTAAAAATCCATAACGTCCCTCAAGGAATTTGTTTAAAAGATGCCTACAATTCTTCAGTTTGGAAATAGGTATGGTTCGGATGACACATCTACGTCGGCTATCTAGTCCTATAGTACCCTAAATGACAATAACATCAAACATCATCCTCAAATCCCGTCATCACATATTAGCCGTATCATATCACTTCTAACTATCCTTTTAGTTCCTAATATAGTTTCTCTAACTATCTTTTAACTCTATCTATAGTTTTCTATTAAAAGTTTCCTTAAGCATATACTAGGAATCAGTTTTCATAAAAAACTTGCGGGGGTGCTATATGCCATCCACCCGATTTCCCCCGTGGATATAGATCCACCCACCTTGCTACTTGCTTGCCGAAGTCGATGACGCCACGCTCCGTCGCCTTGGAATCCACACGAAGGTACCAAAAATAATACACAATCGCAATCGCTATTAAAATCGAATCCGGAAAATCGATACGGCAAACGGCGCGCTCATAGGTTAGAACCTATGGCCTACGCGTGCAAAAGCAATCAAACAACCCTTGTTGTCGATGTACAAATGTAACATTTCAAAAAAAATTAAAATATTATTTTGGGAAAATTCTGGACAAAAATTATGGAAATTCTAAAATATGTTATTTAGTGGTAATTGTGTTTAATGCAGGGTTTGTGGTAAAAAGTTTACCAAAACGGCTTTTAAATATTTTATCTGGTTTTATGAATATTTTATTGGAATTTTATCTGGACTGCACACACTTGTGCATGTTAGCTTGGGTTAGTCTGGGTTACCATGTTTAGATGTGCATGGTGGGTTAACCATGTTTAGCCAACCATGATGGGTTAACCATTTGGTTAAGATAATTGGGGTTAATTAAGGGCATTTAGCTTTGTTTAAAGGTGATTAGGATGGGGGTTGACTTGTTGTAGGAGAGAGAGAGAATAGGGGCTTAAAGCAAATGTCACACCCCATTTCATTTCAAAACTTTTGCTTCCCTCTCACACTCACATCTCTCTCTCACACCTACACTCACATCAGCACAACTTCAGCCCCATATCAACACATCAGCCACAAAACAGCCCCCTACATCAGCTGCTGAAAACAACCTCAGCCCAACACTTCAGCCACCATCAACACATTTCAGCCCCAATTGCATAAGCATCTGCAGCAACAGCAGTAACATCATTTAAAACAACCCCACACCCTCATCACACCACACACTATCACCAAAACAACCACAACAAAACATCAGCCACAGCAGTAGCTGCTGCAACAACAACAAAAAGGAAAATAGCAAGCAGCAGTAGCAGCAGCCTGAGGCAGCAACAGCAACAACAACAAGGGAAAACGGCCCAAGGAGAAGCTCCACAGAGCAGCAACCCCTCCTCCTTCCTTCATCCTCTCTTCTCCTACATCCTAGGATTTCCTTGAGGTATAATCTTGCAACCCAGCTCCTATCTTGTTAAGTTATGGATAATTGGCTGAAACTTAGTGTTATTAAGTAGATTAGTGCTGGTTTAGATAAATTTGAGTGAGATGTGGCCAAGTGATGGTTTTGATCGTTAGGGTAACCTTATTAGCTGTATTTGGGACCATTGTAACCAAGATTACCCTAGTTTTCCAGTTAGTTACCTGAGAGTTTCGACATGGCGTATTTTAGCGATTGTGTCGATTTTGTGACCTTTATGGATTCTGCTACAACCCGAGATACCCTAAAATAATATTGACTTGGCAGTAGGATGTGCAGGCAGATAGGAACCAACACCCAAAGCCCTAGCCCCCAACTCCCATTTCAGGCCGCAGATATATTCCTTCTGGCCGCAATTTGCGGCCAGAGCAGGAGGAAACCCCCTCGTTTTACGTGCACGACTCTTTTACCAGTAAACTTGACCCATGGTATGCCTAGTTTTGTCTGATTCCAATCAGGGTAGAATCTGGGTTGATTTTCTTGAGTTGGCGCGTGATTTACGACTTGTTTTCGTATGGATTTTGGTATTCGATGATTCGTGACTGTCGGGTGGCGTTTGAACGCCAACGGCAACAGGTTGTTGGCTGTGTTTGCACGCAAGGCTACAGCTTTTTACCTATGAGCGTAGCGCGCACCATTTTGGTTTCCGACATGGTTTTCATGTGTTTTAGCATGTGATATCCTTGTAGGTACCCCATGTGGCGTCGAAGCGTTGGAGATGCAAATGGCGACATCGGTACCGGCACGCATAAAGAATGGTGAGTAGATTTATATCTGCGGGGAGAAGTCGGGTGGATGGCGTATAGCACCCCCGCAATTCGTAGTGATGTATACGGAAACGTATACACACTAACAATTATTATATGTCGTTTGGGATTAATTATTGATGTTTAGGATGGATATTGGTGTTGGATTGGTGATATGTTACGAAACCGTAGGTAGTGGGTGCACTACACATATAAATACTTGCATACATAATTATTTCATATGTGGTTATAGGATTCTATATAGATATGTGTTCATGTGGGTATGGGACTATGTGTTCACATACGGATTTGAGGATGATACTTGGGGTTGAGTTGAGTCGATGATATTTGATCCGAGATTATGATATCGGGGATATGGTAGAATTCATATTTGAGATACGTCGTGATGCTTTAGAGGATTTCGAGATAATGATGCCATAGGAATAGTGATATATATTAAATGATCGACATGTGATTATGATACGCGATAGGATATGATATGACATGATATGATAAGATGTTTATGATAGGCCGCTCGGGCGATGTATGCCTCTTCATGCTGATATGTGCTGATGATATCGATTTTGCTAGAGGCTGTCAATCGGAAGTCAGATTATGATTATATTGACTATATATGATGATGATATCGATTCTTACGAGACTGTTGATCAGTACTCAGATCATGATGATAGTGATGATGTTAGCTTTATACTAGACGTAGGTCAGTACCCAGATTATGATATTTGATATAAAGAATACAAGATGAATGTTATGACGAATGTGATATTGACCCGTACCCAGATTTGGGAATGCCGTACGACGGATTTACGTACGAGCTATAATTTGACGTTTAATCCGCACTCTTGACTTGGGAATAACCGATTATAGGGATATGGTATCGGATGTGATATTATCGAGGCGGGATCACCGACTATATAAATATATATATATATATATATATATATATATATATATGTATCGACTCAGAGGTTAGGCGGTTTCCCTTACCTACTGCTAGCCTATTAGCTCAGCCCTGTAGTTGGGTTAGCTGTATGACTTTTATGACATTAGATGAAGTTTAGCTATCATTGTGTTTGGTATTCAGCTCCCGCACATTATTATTATTGCTCTGCATCGTATACTTATTGTGATTCATATTCCATTGTTGATATCATGCTGTTAGGACACCGGCACCATTACCGATGATGCGTATGTACCACGTACACTTACTTGCCGGTTCACACATATCTTCATCGGTAATTGCCATGTCACTACACAGTAGTATTATTGCTGCAGGATATGACCCTTGTATGTGCATACTATTATTCCATGTTGCATGATATACTGTTATACTTGCACTTCATTGATATGTCACATACATCATGTTTTCTGATTATGCTCATTGAGATATGTTGTTCTATGATATTTCTGGATTTGGGAACCGTGGATATTTCAAAGAGATTATGTAGTTGTTTTAAAAACCCGGTTACCCCTGATATGATATTTCAGTGCGTCCACCATGTGTTTTCTCGGTGCTGAGAACGACATGTGAAACCCGATTCGAGGAGGCGGATGAGGCCGATTGCAGGTACATGGTGGGCCCGGAGCGGTACCCCGGGGCAAGAAGATCGCAGGAGATGGCGTTGAGCCTGGCAGGGGAGCACTACCGACCGGTGATTTTACCCGACGCGTCGGATATCCGAAGGATACCGTCGTGGTCTTGAGATTGATGGTAGGGGCCGGTCTGGATTGACGGCGCCCTAGATAGTGAGATTTATCAGAGACATTGAGATATTGAGATTGAGGCTATGTTTTGTGCCGA
This sequence comes from Agapanthus africanus, assembly GCA_030015575.1. Lineage (NCBI taxonomy): Eukaryota > Viridiplantae > Streptophyta > Magnoliopsida > Asparagales > Amaryllidaceae > Agapanthus > Agapanthus africanus. Next base: position 379,782,978 of record JASDDO010000012.1, read on the forward strand.
TGTTGGGCACAGGTTTCATGATGTTTTTCCATGATTTTGACTATATCCTCATATTTACATGCATGATGCTTATTGTCATTGGGTGACATGTGGACGGGATCCACCTATATACAGACATTGATCACATACAGACTTTGATTACATTGATCATACTTTTCATGCATTCATATATCATTCATATGATACATTGCTACCTGAGGCACTAACACTGACACAGGCACATGGGATTACATTTGGGTTAGATAGTTACCCTAGTTATGGTTATAGACTGCTGGTTATATATTTGAGGATTGTATATTATGACCTAGGATTGTGTCATACATGCGATTTTCTGTTCGTAGATGTTTTTCTATTCACGAGTTGGCAACTCACCCCGTTGTGCCCCAGTTCTTGCTGGTGTTTCCGTACGGGTTTCATTACGGCTTGCGAGCACTGCTTCATTCGGGTGACTTGCTAGTAGGTGGGTTTATTTGTATCGTACCCATCATTATACATTGTATATTATATTTCAGTTGTCTCTAGAAGTTCCATCAACCAAACATGTACTTATTTGAGATAGAGACCAGTGATGTTATTCTTTCGTCTTTAGAGTCGCACGTCATATTTCTCTGGGTTTCATGCTGTTGAGTTTCCTTTTCTGTTGTGATCCTCGCCTTTAGGCGTTGTATATTATGTTGCAAACTGGTTGATTTACTTATGATTTTCCTTCACTCCACTATTTTTCTTGGTTTGGATTTTTGGGCTCGGCTTACTTAGAGCACGTACGCCATGAGACGTTCGTAGCCTAAGTGTCGGTCATGTTCCGTACTTTTGGGTCGTGACAAAGTTGGTATCAGAGCGTTAGGTTTTACCTTCGGAGCATAGGATGACCCTTGGTTGATGGAATAGGTTACTAAAGTAGATTGACGTACCGTGGGTATGTCCGCGGCATATTTACGATACGCCACTCCACTTAAGAAGCCTTGGGATGTACATTTCTTGTCCAGTATTATACCCCTTCCTGATCTAGCCTCATCGGTACCAGTTATGGTTTTGCTGCCACGATTACGAGCAGGGAGAGCTACGGCTAGAGTTGCTGTCAGCATAAGCTCGTCACGAATGAGGACTGACCAGGGCGTGATTCTTGTGCCACATGATTGTAGAGATGTGTCTTTTTACTGTGTTTTCGCGCCACGAGCGTGGATGGATCGCTGTATGAGATTACTCGGACGTGCGGATTGGCACCCGAGGATTGAGCCACTGATAAAGGCCAGCCAGATTTTGATGACCATTGACGTATGGCTTATTCATGATGACTGAGGCACAGTTCAACGTGCAGACGAGTAAGTTAGTTATTGCTGTGAACGACGAGATATCGCCCCAGATGTGTCACGACCCGAAAGTACGAAACATGACCGGCACTTAGACTACGAACGTCTCAAGGAGTACGTATGCTAAGTAAGCCGAAACCCAGAAATCCAAACCAAGAGAAGTAGTAGAGAATAGGAAGAACCATATCAAATCAACCTGTATGCAACATAATATACAACGCATAAAGGCGAGGATCACAACAGAAATGGAACTCAACCAGCAAGAAACTCAAGAAATAAAACATGCTACTCTATGGTCGAAAGAATAACATTACTGGTCTCTATCTCAAAAAAATACAAGTTTGGTTGATGGAACTTCTAGATACAACTGAAATATAATATACAAGGTATAATGATGGGTAAGATACAATAAACCCACCTACTAGCCAGTCACTCGAAAAGAAACCGTGCCCGCAAAGCCGTAATGAAATCCGTACGGCAACACCGGCAAGAAACTGGGGCACAACGGGGGTGAGTTGCCAACTCGTGAGTAGAAAAAGATCTACGAACAGAATATCGCATGAATAACGCAACCTAGGTCAATGATCATAATATATCCTCAAATATATGAATAACATGCAGCCTATAACAATGGCTAGGGTAATATCTAACCCGAGTGTGATCTCATGTGCCCGTGTCAGTGCATCAGGTAGCAATATATCATATGAATGAGGTATGAATGCATGAAAACAGAATACATGTAAATGAAGAAACTGTTTTCATAAATTAGTGAGATTTCCTTTGTATTTTTAAAATGAGGTATCATAAATGAAATCAGCATCAACAGTGTCTAGCATCGACACAAAACATAAATCTCAATGTCTCAAAACCTCAAGCTCCGGCCATCCGGACTGGCCTGTATCATCAAATCTCAGTACCTCAATATCTCGAAATCTCAATGTCTCAATTTCAATATCTAGGGCGCCGTCAGTCCAGACCGGCCCCTACCATCCATCTCAAGACCATGACGGTATCCTCCGGATATCCGACGCGTCGGGTAAAATCACCCGTAGCTAGTCTCCCCCTGCCAGGCTCATCGTCATCACCACGAGCTTCTTGCCCCGGGGTATCTTACCGGATCCACCATGTACCCGAAACGGTTCATCCAACTCCTCGAATCGGGTCTCCAAATCTATCAGCAAACTCATGGTGGACGACTCATACATCATGGGAAAAACCGCGCTTTTTATTTAAAAAGAGAAAGAAGAAGTTTGTATATGTTTTGCGGTTTTCCCCAAATCCAGAAAATCTAATGGAAATCCAAATCCAAAACCTCAATAGCACGTAAAAAGTGAATATATGCATGAGAATCCATGAATGCGGCATAACAATGAATAACAGTATTCATGAGGTAGCAGGTAATAACTATAATGTCTAAACTAACATAAAAGGCAAGTACACTAATATCATGTCTAAACTATTAGCTAACAGGCTATGTCAAGCAATAATATTTTCTAAGGTGTACGTGACATGGCAATTACCGATGAAGATGTGTGTGAGCCGGCAAGTAAGTGTACGTGGTACATACGCATCATCGGTAATGGTGCTGGTGTCCTAACCACAAGATATCAACAGTAGAATATGAAGCATAATATAAGCATGTGATGCGGAACAAACAACAATAATGAGCGGGAGCTAAATACTAGACGCAACGATAATTAATCTGTTTTAACCTAATATAAGTCCTACAATGGTGCCTTTTGAAATAACACGAATCGTGGGGTTTTGAAAATAGGGGCTACGGTGTTTTTAAGAAAAGATACGTTTTTTGAAATATCCGTAGGATCCCTTAGGCTGTCTTTAAAAATACGCACGATTCGTAAGCTTTGAAATAGGTAGGAACCGAATCTAATCTAACAACTAACTAAACTAAAGGGCTACGCTATAAGCTAGACTACAGGTAAGGAAACCGCCTAACATCTGAGTCGATACATATACATACCTGTATATATATTAGTCGGTGATCCCGCCTCAATAATATCATATCCGATACCATATCTATAATCAGACATCCCAAGTCAAGAGTGCGGATCGATCATCAAGATATAGATCGTACGTAAATCCGTCGTACGACATCCCCAAATCTGGGTACGGGTCAATATCATATTCCTCACACTATTCCTCTGGTATCCTCTTTATCCAAGATCATAGTCTAGGGTACTGACCTATGTCTAGAACAATACTAATATCCTCAATATACTCATGATCTGACTACTGATCGACAATCTCGTACAAACCGATATCGTCAGCACATATCATCATCAAGGGGTATACATCGCCCGATACAGCCTAATATCAATATCCTAGCATATTATGCCTCATATCACGATCAAATGTCGACCATTTATTTATAACACTATTCACCCGTATCGCCGCCGCAAGATCCGCTATAACACCATGACGTACCTTAAGTACGAATCCTGCCATATCACCGAGATCACAACCACAAACAAATCTCATCGACTCAGCTCAATCCCAGGTATCCTCCTCAAATCCGTATGTGAACACATAGTCCCATACCCATGTGAACATATAAATATATTCCCATACACGCACATATGAAATAAGGAATGTAGCAAGTATGTATATGTGTGTATGTGTAAGTGTAGTGCACCCACTACCTAAGGTTTCGTAACCATGCACCAATCGAACACCAATATCCATCTAAAATCATCAATAATAAATCCTAACAACATATCATAAATTGTTGGTGTGTATACGCATCCGTATACATCACCACGGACTGCGGGGATGCTATACGCCATCCACCCGACTTCTCCCCGTAGATATAAATCTACTCAGCTGGTCCTCGCTAGCCGGTACCGACGTCGCCACGCGCTTGCTTGTCGTCTCGAAGTCCACATGGGGGTACCTACATATCATAACGCACCATATCGCATTAAAACTAAATTCGAAATCGAAACGGCATACGAAAATCAAATCGGCATGCGTATCACGCATAGGTCCAAACCTATCGCCTACGCATGCAAGAATAGTCAAACCATCCCTCGATGTCGATGTACAAACGTCAAACCATCGATAAAAATCCAATCACACTCATTTGCACATTCACGAACACTAATTTTAATATAAACTAGGTTAAAACTCACAAAAACATCAATTTTGCTTAAAAAGTCATTTTTCCGAAAATCTAGCAAGCACAATTCACCATTTTTGTACAAAACAGGATGTTTGAATGAATGTAGCGGCCAATATATTTATTAAATATCTTAAATAAGTCGTATAAACAAATTTCCGGAATTTAATCTCATTAAATTCCAAAAATCCTAATATTCTAGTTTACAAAATACCCTTTTTAACAATTTCATAGCAATAATGCACAAACTACAATTTATGTTGGATTTCCATGAACTAAAGTGTTAAACTACACTTAATAAAGTTAATAATATGATAAAAACCCTAACCATATTTTTAATCTCATATTTCGAATTAAATCAAAAAAACTAGTTTGCAACAAAAAGCTTAATTTGGACATTTTTCAAGTAACAACTTGTAATTAACAACTAGATTAGTTTTCTACAAAACTAAATATATTAATCCACCTCACTAAACCATACACAATCAAACACAACTCATTTCCACAACAAACCCTAACTTAGTAATCAAAACCCTTTCTTCAAATTTCAAAACTTGAAATTTAAAACCCTAATTTAACACCTAATAGCTAGATTCAAGTAATTTAACAACAAATTAAGCATAAGGTTATGATTATGTAAGTGCACGGCGGCGCCCCGGCCGTCAATCCGACGCCAGAATGCGGAAGCGGTGAAAAACTTTAATTTTGCGGACTTAGCAAACCGGTACCACCGTGCACTAAACATCCGGATCGTAACCTTTAACAAGTCTAAGCTACTAACAAGATAGGGAAGAGAAGTATACCGACAGATCCGAGTCCTCCGGTCTTCTCGTCATCGTCCCGATCTCCTGCGGAATGTCCCGTCTCCTCCTCGTCGCCGGAAGTGCACCACATCGCCTATTTCTTTTACGGGCTCCCACCTCAATGCCGAGGCAACTCGGGCACGAAGCCGGCTACTCGACGTGCCCAAGATATGCTGTAGAATATCTAGAGAAGAAGTCTCATTTTGGGGATTGTGGAATTGCCATTGGTGGAGGAAAAGAGAGCTTGCAAAGGAAATGAAAATGGAGCCTCTATCAAAGATAGAGCTCGGCCACTACTGAAAAAGCTCACTGGAAAATATGTATATATGTGAAGTCAATTAAAACCATGCTTTAATTAAAATCATGCTTCAAGCATGAAACACTTCACAACACACTCAAACCAAAGGGGGGGCCCACTAATTAAGCATGATGGAATAAATACACACACTCCTCAAGAATTCTCCTGCACACTCATCCTCACACAGTGGCCGGCCCATAAAATGGGTGGAAAAAAAAGGAAGAGTGATTTTTCAAAGGAGATAAAGAAAAATCAAAAGGAATAATGGTCACAACAAATAATCCATCACAAAACAAAACCCACACTCAACACACAAATCATCAACAACCATGATGCTTACAAAGTCAAGCCATCATGAAGTAGTCAAGTCAAAAAGGTCAAGGTATGGATCTCTCATCATGATGCAACAAAAAGCAAAAGCCCCATCCACAAATACTTATTTGCAACAATGCAAATAAGCCCTCCTCCACCAAACTTCGGCCAATGAACGGAACAATGGAAATCGGCCGAAACGGAAAGCAAACTGGCAACTCCATAAAACTGGTCCCGTAATAAATTACAGGAAAAACCCCGATACTGTGCATATACACCCGCATCTGCATTTCGACCGAAATACAAAATGCAATGAGACAAAACTACACAATGAAATACTAAGATCCGGCTTAAGCCAAAGCCGGCTGGTAAAAACCGTCCGATCGCGATCCGTGCAATACCGCACGTATCTGATCGAACCCTGCCATATCTCCATACGGCATCTACAGCGTTTCGCCCGAAAGCTTGAGTAACTGAAAGTGTGGTGGACTCTAAAGACTCGTCAATACTATGGCTGTGGATTTAGCCACCAGCACGTCAGAGGTATAAGCCAATACGTGACGGGCCACCAGCTATTGACCAAAAGGGACGTCGATGAGCGAACTCATCCGGACACCCTACTGAGCCTGTCAGCGACAATATCCGTGCAGTCCGGTCCGTTCGTCTATGAGCATCGCATGGCGGGCCTAGGGGGTTGGTAAAAGTCAGACCCCCAAAAGCGGTACAAGTCGTGTCGGAGTGTAGCCCAGAACACCCTGAGATACTACTGGAATACCTACCAGTAAATCTCCTTGCCTTGGCCAAGGCTTTCGTGTAATGGCTCTCCTAGACACAGCACGACCTCACCCCCAATACCGGGAGAAACGAACCCCTGAAGATACGCTCACTGCCTCCATGTGGCTCGGGACTGTACCCAACTAAAACCTGTTTGCACGACTCCTTTGAGCCGTGGTAGGGTAGTAATCAAAGTACAGTGGGAACTCACACGAGACAAATGACGATCCCCAGGTCAATGAACTAACCTGCACACATGTCACCAGGGAACTGCCATCTGACGTCTGGTATATGACCAACTGGCATGTTCCCGGCGAGTCATGTACGGTGTACTCATAACCCAATGAGCACCTGTATACATCTTAGGTGATCCAACTGACACCAGTGGCTTGTGAGACCGGCCACCGCCCCTCGTCGGGGTCTCGACTGTATACACTAGTCTACTATGGAGTATCGATGCCCTGTCTCGAAACTCACACGACTAGGGACCATTTATATGATCGCCCTCATACTGCTGGTGGTCAAGCAAGAATCCTAGGGGCTCTATCAACGTGTAATAGCGACGTGTCAGGTCACCTAAAACAGTACACGATGATAAAGGTAAACCAGATAGCATACTATCATCTCGAGTAAGACTGTCCTACCGGGATAGGTCCTCCTTCAATCATTGCAATCACGTACCTGTGATCCAATAATTGACTCTGAGGGCATTATCTCCAACAATCTCCCACTTGCACTCAAGGCTAATTATTGCGATGTCGCATACTCACAGCCCGTGTGATACCGAACACCCAATTCCTCTACTAGTCAGTCTCACAAAGCTCGTTTGCGAAACTATTGCGTTCGAGGAATAGCCTCAGTGAGTGGATCCACCTTGATGTCTCTTTCTATGTCTCTCTATATCTCATGTTCGCGGAGAAACCCATCTCCCGAAATGAGCAATACCTGTCTTAGAATGTGTCTGGATGTCTGATGGGACATAGCTCATAAATGAACTCCAAATCCAAACTTCTTAGACTGTATCGTCAACTGAACTTAATCAGTATCCTGCGCCATGCCACCCTCAGTATTGCCTTGGACCACCTGTCCAAAATACTGCCCCTCATCGGAGGGAAAACTATAACTCTGACAACCTCCTTGTCGTCCAGGTCACCTTGGAAGCCTGGAATGATAACTGTCTCCCGAATGGGACCGTCGTTATCATATCCCTAGAACATCCACTTATGTTCTAAAACTGCTTCCGACTGATTCTCCAGGATTGGATCAATGTCAACTTATTGCATCTAGTGCAAGAACAATATCTGGTGTGGTACTTGACATCTCATGATTGACTCAATTGCCTGAGCAAGTGATCTGCCAATCATGCACGTCCCTCTCCCCTTTAGTCTGTAAGACACCTTTGGAGAGGGTGACTCCATCACCTGCAGGTACACTACCGTGCCAGGAGTCGTCCATTCTAAATACTCTTAGAATGCTGTCAAAGTACCCTGATTGGGAAACTACCCAAATCTAGATTTAAAGCCATAGATCTAGTAACCAGTATGTCTGACATAATGTCCAAATCCCATATGGAGAAAACACTGTGTGACGACCAAAGGATAACCGATCGTAGTATAGGAGTTTCCTTTCCTACTCTGTGTATGTCATCCAAATACCAGGATATCACACCCTACTACCTTCTCAACAGATCCATCCCCTATTCTGATGAAGTCAAAACCCATGACTGTCACGTCAGAAATAGATGATCTATCTCCGCTACATTTGCTTTAGTCTATAAATAGACATAAGCTACCTGTCCACCAATGCTTCCGCTGCTCCCACTGACTACGACAACCCTCTGGCAGAGTCATATACACGTACACTTCTGAAGCGAGTTCAGAACGACGCTATACTCATCCTCTTGCCGGGTCTCGTAACCTGGAACAACAGCAATGGTAATTGTGGGTAAACAAGAACTTCCCTGTCACCGTCCTTGAGGCTACCGGAGTACCTCTCGGGTGCCTGAAGTTACCCACCTTATCTGCGGAGTGGCCAATGGAATGTCAATCCAGATTGAATCTTTTGGTTCCTTATCAAATCTTCAGTAATCGTTTGTGGTTCTGGAATCACTTCCAGTTCTACCATACTCCCACTACTGTTTTCTGAAAAAATCCATTTTTAATAAAACTGTGGCGAGTCTAGAACAATACTGCTATTGTTCATCCAGATGGTAGAAAGTCAACCCTCGTCATAGCCTGGGTCAACCCACAAACAGCCATTACAGAAACGTGCCTTGAGTTATCCAGAGTCTGGTTTTAGTCATAAGCTGGACAACTCCCCGTACCTTAACAACGTTAAGATACGAACTGTTCTATATCCCATATAGGACCAGAGGCACTGATTTAACTGAACCAGATCCAAATCATGCAACTGTCTCCAGTGCATGTCAACTAAATGGAAGGAGGCCGATCAGCGTTACTCAACTTAGGAACGCTTCCAATTATGAGTAACCTGAAAGAGAAGCAAGTTCTCTTTATCATTACTATCAACTGAATACTATACACAAGTATCTACATCTTCGATTGCTTTGAAGAATCCCGATACTTGCTACAGCTGGTTCTCTACTCTATTCAAATACCCATAACTTCTCAAAATTCGGACCCTGTGTTTCCACGAAACACCTGTCTAAAAACCAGAGAAGTCATAAGTAAACCGAATATAGAACGAGGACCAACCCCTCTGTCCTGATGGACCCTGGACAACATACAATACTTTGTATAAGTCCCTTGAGTCTGATAACTCATTCACTGTGTGTCGTAGGTTGAAAACTGTACTTATGGTTAAGAAGAATTACACCGCTGTTTAATACTCCTTACCTAACCATCCACTGATATAGGTAAATGTCGTAGACATAATTTCAGAAAGATATATCTCACTCTATGAAAATAGACATACAGATATATCAATTTGAAATTGGTGCATAACAGCGGATATTCAAAACCAAATATTTGCCGACCGGCAAACTACCCAGGTGACTTCCTCAAATATCACCGATTACAACGAATCCCGATATAATGAGGATGATCACCCATTTCCCAATAACTTACTCCCACTCATCATCTGTAAAACCATACAGATGTGAGAATCATACCTGGTAAATACATACCCTGGAGTAAGTATCTAGTCGGGAAATCAGCTTTCCTTTAACAGTACACAGTGAGACTGCAACATCGAAATGTTTCGATGGGGTATCTCGGTATTCCTAGTAATGCCTCTTCCATATTCACGACTGTAACCGTATAATTCTTTGCCACCTCTCCAAATCCCTTCATATGTCTTTAGTCATTACCTTCTGCACACCACTTTAGGCCAAATGGTTTTCTTCCTTCCCTACCGTTCGGCACCAGCCTATGGTTTGGAAGAAGACTATCCAATAAGCATAATGGGTGTACTGTCCCAATCCTAGGAACACTCGCAATGCGAGAGAAGGTGAAGATAAAAGACACCTGAATAAATCTTATTCCTAATTCTCCTGAACCAGAATCCATCCCCGAACTGGAACAAGTTCCTTTCTAGTTCGTATATAACCATACGATGGAGTATCCAATAAACTGTGGATCTTCGTAGTGATACGGAGTGTTCTGGAGAAATACAAAGGTGATTTAAGATTGGCGAAGAAATACTTGGTTTGGTCGTGAATATCTATTGCAATTTACTTTGGCCTTTTACTAATCCCTTACTTTGTCTTAACCTAATACCTTCTGCACACCATCGTTATGCTAATTGGTTTTCTTCATTCCCTACCGGTTGACACCAGCCTAAGGTTTGGAAGAAGACAATCCAATTTGCGTAATAGGTATACTACCCCTAAACCAAGGAGTACTCGTAACCTGAGAGAGGGTAAAAGGAAAAGACAACTGAATAGTCCTATCCGTTTTCTCCAGAACCTGAAACCATCCTCGAATAAATTCTTTCGAGTTCGTATCTAACCATACGATGGTTTTGTCCAATGGAAGTGGACGTTCGTAGTAATACGGGGTGTTCCGGAGAAAAGGGTAAAAGTAGGAGTGGCAATGAGGTCTGCAACTCTGATAATCCAAAAGCCAGTGTTAAGAAGGTTCGGTCAACTTGGTCACTGAGTCATAGTCTTAGGGTCGGGTCAATGGTCTCTGCCAAAAAGAGAGAGAAAAGAAACACTCAGCGTGCACTCTAACCTAGATCAGAATGGTTACCAATTTATCTAATCTGGAATCCTCCCACCGTACCGTCAAATTCTCCTCCAAACCTGAAAGAAGAATTAGTCGGGGTCACCCGAGGAGTAAACTAACTCATCAGTGGGAATCGGGATCCAACTCTCATTGCATGATAACGTGACGGAATCCGCTCACGTCATCACACTCCAGAAGGTATGCGCATATCTGGCAAGTTTCAGTTCTTTTGAAACTCCCGATGTGGATTTTTGCCCCATGCTCTTATGACCTTGACTTTGGCCAACATATCATAAGTCACATGTCAAGTTCTACCCGTCATTATCCAGGTTAATTTTAACCCACCCGTACCTACCCTTGACTTTGGCCAAAATGGCAGTACGACTTTCCCAAACCAACGCATCTATCTATGCTGCATATGAATACCCCAATAGCTACCAATCACTGTGCCTTGACTTTGGCCAACATACACAGCTTGAATACTATTGACCACCCATATGAAACGACGGAGGGTTACGAATGGTTTCTGGCGAAAACCTTTAACGTAAAGAACTTGATATCGTTGAAGGAACGGATAGCTTTTTAAAATATAGTGACGAAAACCGTTGCTAAAGAGGTCACTCCCGGTGAAGGGATCTCGGCTCTTTCCCCGTAGAATGGGGTGCAGGATATTCCAAATGAATACCGCGATGCAAAGCAAAAGTAATCGGCTATAGTGAAGTTAATGCCCTGACGCAAACTTCTGTCCAAGGGGTCACTCCCGGTGAAGGGATCTCGGCCCTTGCCTCGTCGACTGAGGAGCAGGATATTCCAACTGAATATCACGATGCAAAACGAAAGTGAACGTCCTTGCAATAACAGCTTTTTGAAAAATGTTCCAACAACATCAGATTTGGTTTGTTTTTAAACTTGCATTGATCCGAATCAATGCAGTCCCATCAATTGATCACACCAAAAAGAATGAAAATATACTGATGTACGTATATGCCATCCGCATTCGCCACTGGGTCCCGTCATTACCCGTTAGGTTAGCTAACTAACGACAGAGCGGGGACTGGACTAGCGCGGATGTAAAACATATACAACATCTACTAATATATATACCAATATATTATATTTCGCTCAAGGCGTGAAAGAAATGCAACATCACAGAGAATGAACAGCATCACAGAAACAATACAGATATCTGGGATCCCCGGGTTTCACAGAGCCACTACTGAAACCCGACGTTCCCCTGGTCGTGTGGATAGCCTGTGCAATGAAATCCTAGACCCCTACGGGTGCGGCAAGTTACCCGCCAAAACCTGAAGCGTGGCAGCCCCCTTCAGTACCGTGAATGGACCACCCAGCACTTCACGGAATCCGGTAACTTGGGCACCCCTCCTGGGTCAACCTGTACCCCCTACGAGTGCGGCGAATAGCCCGCCAATTCCAGAGTGAAGCCCCCTCCGTCTCAATGCCATGAGATGCGGGCTTGTTGCCCCCTAGAACCCGGCTATCCGTGCACCCCACCGCGGGGTAATCCTTGTACAGAAAGTAAAATATACATACACCGGGTACAACGATCGCAACCTGGCCGTGCCCCAAAATAATAATACAATCAGGCAGTGACGGCAGTCCACATGTCGGACGCTCGCCCCGCAATATCAAATGTACATAATACAACCACAACTGTACTAGCATTGCATCCAGGCTATCCCCCACGACCGATCCGCAACAACACAGCAAAAACAGAACATCAACGTGAAAGTCACGTTCGCAAATCCGTCTAACCGGGCTATAGCAGTTAGACCGGATTTACCGATCGAGTGACATTCACGGTCGCAGATATAATGTAAATACTGTGAAAAATGTGTTAAAAATTTTCCGATTGATCAAATAATTAAGAAGTGGGCCCCAAGCAATACTGTAGCACTCACAGAAATTATGGGCCCAAATTTAACATTCCAAAACCCCAATTCTAAGCCCAGAAAGCAACTGAAGAAGTTCGATACAGTAAGGCCACCATTGCGCGGCGGAACCGCGGCCCAAAGGGGGTAGTAGCCGCGGTTCCGCGCTCTGGTGACTGAATTACGGCGTCGAATTTCTACAGTGAGCTTGTTACCTCTAGTACATCAATGTTTTACAACCTGAAAAATTTTTCGAGACCAAAAATTTTCAACAGAAACTGATGCGAAGGTAAAATGCAGTTTTGGAACTTTTTGATCGATCGGAAATGCAAACACATTTAACCAAGCTAGACTAAGTTAATGGCGAGGCTCTGATACCACTGTAAGTGCACGGCGGCGCCCCGGCCGTCAATCCGACGCCGGAATGCGGAAGCGGTGAAAAACTTTAATTTTGCGGACTTAGCAAACCGGTACCACCGTGCACTAAACATCCGGATCGTAACCATTAACAAGTCTAAGCTACTAACAAGATAGGGAAGAGAAGTATACCGACAGATCCGAGTCCTCCGGTCTTCTCGTCATCGTCCCGATCTCCTGCGGAATGTCCCGTCTCCTCCTCGTCGCCGGAAGTGCACCACATCGCCTATTTCTTTTACGGGCTCCCACCTCAATGCCGAGGCAACTCGGGCACGAAGCCGGCTACTCGACGTGCCCAAGATATGCTGTAGAATATCTAGAGAAGAAGTCTCATTTTGGGGATTGTGGAATTGCCATTGGTGGAGGAAAAGAGAGCTTGCAAAGGAAATGAAAATGGAGCCTCTATCAAAGATAGAGCTCGACCACTACTGAAAAAGCTCACTGGAAAATATGTATATATGTGAAGTCAATTAAAACCATGCTTTAATTAAAATCATGCTTCAAGCATGAAACACTTCACAGCACACTCAAACCAAAGGGGGGGCCCACTAATTACGCATGATGGAATAAATACACACACTCCTCAAGAATTCTCCTGCACACTCATCCTCACACAGTGGCCGGCCCATAAAGTGGGTGGAAAAAAAAGGAAGAGTGATTTTTCAAAGGAGATAAAGAAAAATCAAAAGGAATAATGGTCACAACAAATAATCCATCACAAAACAAAACCCACACTCAACACACAAATCATCAACAACCATGATGCTTACAAAGTCAAGCCATCATGAAGTAGTCAAGTCAAAAAGGTCAAGGTATGGAGCTCTCATCATGATGCAACAAAAAGCAAAAGCCCTCTCCACAAATACTTATTTGCAACAATGCAAATAAGCCCTCCTCCACCAAACTTCGGCCAATGAACGGAACAATGGAAATCGGCCGAAACGGAAAGCAAACTGGCAACTCCATAAAACTGGTCCCGTAATAAATTATAGGAAAAACCCCGATACTGTGCATACACACCCGCATCTGTATTTCGACCGAAATACAAAATGCAATGAGACAAAACTACACAATCAAATACAAAGATCCGGCTTAAGCCAAAGCCGGCTAGTAAAAACCGTCCGATCACGATCCGTGCAATACCGCACGTATCTGATCGAACCCTGCCATATCTCCATACGGCATCTACAGCGTTTCGCCCGAAAGCTTGAGTAACTGAAAGTGTGGTGGACTCTAAAGACTCGTCAATACTATGGCTGTGGATTTAACCACCAGCACGTCAGAGGTATAAGCCAATACGTGACGGGCCACCAGCTATTGACCAAAAGGGACGTCGATGAGCGAACTCATCCTGACACCCTACTGAGCCTGTCAGCGACAATATCCGTGCAGTCCGGTCCGTTCGTCTATGAGCATCGCATGGCGGGCCTAGGGGGTTGGTAAAAGTCAGACCCCTAAAAGCGGTACAAGTCGTGTCGGAGTGTAGCCCAGAACACCCTGAGATACTACTGGAATACCTACCAGTAAATCTCCTTGCCTTGGCCAAGGACTTCGTGTAATGGCTCTCCTAGACACAGCCCGACCTCACCCCCAATACCGGGAGAAACGAACCCCTGAAGATACGCTCACTGCCTCCATGTGGCTCGGGACTGTACCCAACTAAAACCTGTTTGCACGACTCCTTTGAGCCGTGGTAGGGTAGTAATCAAAGTACAGTGGGAACTCACACGAGACAAATGACGATCCCCAGGTCAATGAACTAACCTGCACACATGTCACCAGGGAACTGTCATCTGACGTCTGGTATATGACCAACGGGCATGTTCCCGGCGAGTCCTGTCCGGTGTACTCATAACCTAATGAGCACCTGTATACATCTTAGGTGATCCAACTGACACCAGTGGCTTGTGAGACCGGCCACCGCCCCTCGTCGGGGTCTCGACTGTATACACTAGTCTACTATGGAGTATCGATGCCCTGTCTCGAAACTCACACGACTAGGGACCATTTCAGGATATGCTTATAGACCCCAGCTCCCACTTATATGATCGCCCTCATACTGCTGGTGGTCAAGCAAGAATCCTAGGGGCTCTATCAACGTGTAATAGCGACGTGTCAGGTCACCTAAAACAGTACACGATGATAAAGGTAAACTAGATAGCATACTATCATCTCGAGTAAGACTGTCCTACCGGGATAGGTCCTCCATCAATCATTGCAATCACGTACCTGTGATCCAATAATTGACTCTGAGGGCATTATCTCCAACAGATTATACCTCACAAGCTTGAGATCAAACTTGCAAAAATCTTAGCCTCCAACAATGATTTCATGCTCCAAGATCCATGCTTGAATAGCTAAAGAATAATGGGTAAAGCTTGGATTTAGAATTAGCTTTGGATTTTTGAGAAAAAGGGTGGATTTTTGATAGAAATTTTGGGGATTTTGATGAAAAAATGAGATGAAGTATTTGGGGCTGTTTTGGTTCAGGTTTTGGACAGAAATCTTGGGGGATTGGGTGAGGGAGGAGAGAGAGTGAGGTGGGGAAAGTTAGTTCAAGTCAAAGTCAACTCAAATTATACCATTTTCTACTCTTTTTTTCTTTTCTTTTCTTTCATTTCTTTTCTTTAAAATCCAAGTTGGGACAAAAGAGGGGGCTGCTGAATTCTTCAAGGGGATAAGTGAATGGGGGTGTGTGGGTGTGGGTACGGGTGTGGGGTGATGAAAAATGATAAATACAATACACCAAACATCCATTTACGCTAAAAAAAGCCTTTTTTCTTCAATAATTTTAAACCGTTTTGGCAAATGATTTCGTTCCAAAAACCACATGATAAAATTTTATTTAATATTTTATGATGCACAAAATTTGTTTCAACTCATTCCAATTTGTAATTTTCCCTAATTAAATGTATTAGTGACGGCTTAAAATAATAATAAAATAATATTTTTTTCAGAAAATTTGAAATTTCACCAGCGGCTCAATAAACACCAAATAATAGCAATTACATAGCTAGAATGTGTATATTTAATTTTTATAATAAGATATTTGTATTTTGAGTTTTTACAGAAAACCCGCTTATTTTACCGATTTTTTTCGAAATTTCACCGAAACGATTTTCAAAACGTTACAATCTTCCCACCTTAAAGAAATTCGGTCCCCGAATTTAAATTCAAACTCCCCCAAATACTAAAACATCTAAGAAAAACCATCAAGTCGTCGGGGCTCCGAAATTGTAACTACATAAAACAAATCGTAGCGCAGCGCATGCGCTTGAAAAATGAGCATATAACTCAAATCAAAACTTCGTCAAGCATCCCGCAATCATCGGAGTCATGGAGAAGACATCAATACCAAATCCAAATCAAAACCAATATGATATAACTCGAAACTATAAATGTAAATATCGAATCTATATCTGTAAGTATCTGAAGGAAATGCATGCCAAATCTCTTTAAGTCGCTGTGCAACGCGTATAACACTGCACAGTGGCGGACGTCTACCACAAGAAAATAACTATATACATATATACCTTTGTTTGAAATGTACGTTCCGCCGTTTTGGAAACAATTTAGAAGGGTCTCCTTATTTTAAACATTTCGTGTCATATCAGACACGTAGGTAAATACTGAGGCTATAGCTCGCTTTTTGGAAATCCCTTCAATAACTATCAATGCATGCAAAATGTATTCAGGTACTGTCCTCTGACTAGTCCTGCTCAGTACGGAAACACATAGCAATATCATAAAAACGTACTGCTCTATAAGAAATCAATCCCAAAATATGCACATGAATACTACGTGCGTCTGGTGCGCACGGAAATCAAAATCCATGAATGTGCCATACATGCGCACAGAAACAACATCTAAGTGCATCAAGTGTGCACGAAACATCTGTCGTAGGCAACATGTGTGCCTGACAGCAAAATCAGGTGCATCTGACATGCACGAAAAATCTCGAATTAGTGCATCTGGTGTGCACCAAATCGCATCTCGTAACAGGCGCTAAAAATCCAATCCGGTACATAAAATGCACAAAACAAATGTTGAGCATCACCCTCGAAATCGAAATCCAGTGTATCCATGTGCACAAAATACATGTCACTGCACTGCCAGCATATATAAACTATACAGAGTGCAGGAACCAAATCACGTGCGTGCATACGCACAAAATCAACTCAACTGTTTAAAACCGTAAAATCACAAACATGTGAAACTAAAGTACGAAAACGATATCAAGTGCAACACTGTGCAAAGATCGTAAATCCTCAATCATCAAAATCAAATCATATGAATAAATCACCCAAAACATCGAAATCAATAATGGCGGAACTGTACCGCTCAAGTGCATCCTCTAAGAATCTCGGGACAACTGTCGCGGTCACTAGTGGGACGTCTCGTCGATGATCATGAACTCTGGCCTGCTGGTGTGCGTAACATGACCACTCCTGGGTCCAAGTCTTCTCCGTGGATTACCAATCTCACAATCCATCGGCTCATCGGCCCTGTCAAGGCAGCATATCACTGGCGTCGGCCTCTGGCTCTCTGAATACACGTGACACATCTGATCCTGGGTGCAAGTATCATCGTAGCAGTATCCTGGAAGGAATCCTGCTCACGGTCTATTCCATGTCTCGTCTCTGCCAACTGTCCGGAAGTCATTGTCCTTTCCTATATCTGCATCTTGCTCTGGAACGACTGCATACTCATCGCGACTCCTTCTGGAAGGTAAGTCCAAGTACCATGCCTCGGCATGCACATCGCCTCTCTGATGTCGGCGGAGTGGAACGTCATCTCATCTAGATCTGGTGCGAACCTCTTATTCCACTTTTCTCTAATGTCATCTGCTTTGGACTCGTCTCGTCGCGGCTGCATGGACTGAGCTCCAACGGCTATCCTCGTATCTGGAGTCTCCCAAGAATGCATCTCACCACCTAGCATCCGAATTAAGTCGAGCCATCCAATCGATTCGTCAAAACCTCATAATCCCCCAAGAGCTCAACATCTTGGGTACAGTTTAATAGTATCGAGTACATACCACAGCATCGGTGGTCCAGCCGTAGAAGGGCAAACCCAAGCCTCACTAATGGCGCCGCAGAACTGCCGCAAACCCTAAGGTTCAAAGGCTTTCACACGGTCATTAAGTCGAGTTAGGGATTCATTCTTCTAGAGGGACCATAGAATTGCCTGCATGTCTTTCCGACTATCTTAAACTTGGAATAATAGGTTTCTGACATTCGATCGTCTCTGTCGACTCCCAACGTCTCCACGTGAAGTCGTCTCTAGCTGGAATCCATCTATCTGATGACCTCGCATCGGGTTAGGCGAACGATCCATATGTCCTAGTCATTCATCCACGATGACTAGAGACCTTCTATCATCTCTTAGTACAACTCGTTCTGTACTAACTCCAGCATCTGGGGCAATACCTCGTCGTTCGCAGCAATAACTGGCTCGCTCGTCTGCACGCCGAACAGTGCCTCGATCATCATGAATAAGCAACACACCAACGGTCATCAAGATCTGGCTGGCCTCTATCATTAGCACAATCCTCTAATGTCGATCAGCACATCCGAGTAACCTCATAAAGGCGATCCGCCAAACGCTCGTGGCGCGGAAACACAGTCAAAAGACACCTCTCTATAATCGGGTGTCGCCAGAATCATGCCCTGGTCAGTCCTCGTTCGTGCCGAGCTCGTGCTGACCGCAACTCTAGCCGTAGCTCTCCCTGCCTGTAATCGTGGCAGCAAAACCAAACTGGTACCGATGAGCCTAGATCAGGAAGGAATATAATACTGAACAAGGAAATGTACATCCTAAGGCTTCTTAAGTGGAGTGGCGTGTCGTAAATATGCCGCGGAACATACCAACGGTACGTCACTCTACTTTAGTCACTTATTCCATCAACCAAGGGTCATCCTACGCACCGAAGGTAAAACCTAACGCTTTGATACCAACTTTGTCACGACCCGAAAGTACGAAACATGACCGGCACGTAGACTACGAACGTCTCAAGGAGTACGTATGCTAAGTAAGCCGAAACCCAGAAATCCAAACCAAGAGAAGTAGTAGAGAAAAGGAAGAACCATATCAAATCAACCTGTATGCAACATAATATACAACGCCTAAAGGCGAGGATCACAACAGAAATGGAACTCAAACCAGCAAGAAACTCAAGAAATAAAACATGCTACTCTATGGTCGAAAGAATAACATTACTGGTCTCTATCTCAAAAAAATACAAGTTTGGTTGATGGAACTTCTAGATACAACTGAAATATAATATACAAGGTATAATGATGGGTAAGATACAATAAACCCACCTACTAGCCAGTCACTTGAAAAGAAACCGTGCCCGCAAAGCCGTAATGAAATCCGTACGGCAACACCTGCAAGAAACTGGGGCACAACAGGGGTGAGTTGCCAACTCGTGAGTAGAAAAAGATCTACGAACAGAATATCGCATGAATAACGCAACCTAGGTCAATGATCATAATATATCCTTAAATATATGAATAACATGCAACCTATAACAATGGCTAGGGTAATATCTAACCCGAGTGTGATCTTATGTGCCCGTGTCAGTGCCTCAGGTAGCAATATATCATATGAATGAGGTATGAATGCATGAAAACAGAATACATGTAAATGAAGAAACTGTTTTCATAAATTAGTGAGATTTCCTTTGTATTTTTAAAATGAGGTATTATAAATGAAATCAGCATCAACAGTGTCTAGCATCGACACAAAACATAAATCTCAATGTCTCAAAACCTCAGGCTCCGGCCATCCGGACTGGCCTGTATCATCAAATCTCAGTACCTCAATATCTCGAAATCTCAATGTCTGAATCTCAATATCTAGGGCGCCGTCAGTCCAGACCGGCCCCTACCATCCATCTCAAGACTACGACGGTATCCTCCGGATATCCGACGCGTCGGGTAAAATCACCGGTAGGTAGTCTCCCCCTGCCAGGCTCATCGTCATCACCACGAGCTTCTTGCCCCGGGGTACCTTACCGGGTCCACCATGTACCCGAAACGGTTCATCCAACTCCTCGAATCGGGTCTCCAAATCTATCAGCAAACTCATGGTGGACGACTCATACATGATGGGAAAAACCGCGCTTTTTATTTAAAAAGAGAAAGAAGAAGTTTGTATATGTTTTGCGGTTTTCCCCAAATCCAGAAAATCTCATGGAAATCCAAATCCAAAACCTCAATAGCACGTAAAAAGTGAATATATGCATGAGAATCCATGAATGCGGCATAACAATTAATAACAGTATGCATGAGGTAGCAGGTAATAACTATAATGTCTAAACTAACATATAAGGCAAGTACACTAATATCATGTCTAAACTATTAGCTAACAGGCTATGTCAAGCAATAATATTTTCTAAGGTGTACGTGACATGGCAATTACCGATGAAGATGTGTGTGAGCCGGCAAGTAAGTGTACGTGGTACATACGCATCATCGGTAATGGTGCTGGTGTTCTAACCACAAGATATCAACAGTAGAATATGAAGCATAATATAAGCATGTGATGCGGAGAAAACAACAATAATGAGCGGGAGCTGAATACTAGACGCAACGATAATTAATCTGTTTTAACCTAATATAAGTCCTACAATGGTGCCTTTTGAAATAACACGAATTGTGGGGTTTTGAAAATAGGGGCTACGGTGTTTTTAAGAAAAGATACGTTTTTTGAAATATCCGTAGGATCCCTTAGGCTGTCTTTAAAAATACGCACGATTCGTAAGCTTTGAAATAGGTAGGAACCGAATCTAATCTAACAACTAACTAAACTAAAGGGCTACGCTATAAGCTAGACTACAGGTAAGGAAACCGCCTAACATCTGAGTCGATACATATACATACCTGTATATATATTAGTCGGTGATCCCGCCTCAATAATATCATATCCGATACCATATCTATAATCAGACATCCCAAGTCAAGAGTGCGGATCGATCATCAAGATATAGATCGTACGTAAATCCGTCGTACGACATCCCCAAATCTGGGTACGGGTCAATATCATATTCCTCACACTATTCCTCTGGTATCCTCTTTATCGAAGATCATAGTCTAGGGTACTGACCTATGTCTAGTACAATACTAATATCCTCAATATACTCATGATCTGAGTACTGATCGACAATCTCGTACAAACCGATATCGTCAGCACATATCATCATGAAGGGGTATACATCGCCCGATACGGCCTAATATCAATATCCTAGCATATTATGCCTCATATCACGATCACATGTCGACCATTTATTTATAACACTATTCACCCGTATCGCCGCCGCAAGATCCGCTATAACACCAAGACGTACCTTAAGTACGAATCCGGCCATATCACCGAGATCACAACCACAAACAAATCTCATCGACTCAGCTCAATCCCAGGTATCCTCCTCAAATCCGTATGTGAACACATAGTCCCATACCCATGTGAACATATAAATATATTCCCATACACGCACATATGAAATAAGGAATGTAGCAAGTATGTATATGTGTGTATGTGTAAGTGTAGTGCACCCACTACCTAAGGTTTCGTAACCATGCACCAATCGAACACCAATATCCATCTAAAATCATCAATAATAAATCCTAACAACATATCATAAATTGTTGGTGTGTATACGCATCCGTATACATCACCACGGACTGCGGGGGTGCTATACGCCATCCACCCGACTTCTCCCCGTAGATATAAATCTACTCAGCTGGTCCTCGCTAGCCGGTACCGACGTCGCCACGCGCTTGCTTGTCGTCTCGAAGTCCACATGGGGGTACCTACATATCATAACACACCATATCGCATTAAAACTAAATTCGAAATCGAAACGGCATACAAAAATCAAATCGGCACGCGTATCACGCATAGGTCCAAACCTATCGCCTACGCATGCAAGAATAGTCAAACCAACCCTCGATGTCGATGTACAAATGTCAAACCATCGATAAAAATCCAATCACACTCATTTGCACATTCACGAACACTAATTTTAATATAAACTAGGTTAAAACTCACAAAAACCTCAATTTTGCTTAAAAAGTCATTTTTCCGAAAATCTAGCAAGCACAATTCACCGTTTTTGTACAAAACAGGATGTTTGAATGAATGTAGCGGCCAATATATTTATTAAATATCTTAAATATGTCGTATAAACAAATTTCCGGAATTTAATCTCATTAAATTCCAAAAATCCTAATATTCTAGTTTACAAAATACCCTTTTTAACAATTTCATAGCAAAAATGCACAAACTACAATTTAGGTTGGATTTCCATGAACTAAAGTGTTAAACTACACTTAATAAAGTTAATAATATGATAAAAACCCTAACCATATTTTTAATCTCATATTTCGAATTAAATCAAAAAAACTAGTTTGCAACAAAAAGCTTAATTTGGACATTTTTCAGGT
The DNA here is from genome assembly GCA_030015575.1 of Agapanthus africanus. Lineage (NCBI taxonomy): Eukaryota > Viridiplantae > Streptophyta > Magnoliopsida > Asparagales > Amaryllidaceae > Agapanthus > Agapanthus africanus. The sequence continues at coordinate 379,805,553 of JASDDO010000012.1, forward strand.
AACAACTTGTAATTAACAACTAGATTAGTTTTCTACAAAACTAAATGTTTTAATCCACCTCACTAAACCATACACAATCAAACACAACTCATTTCCACAACAAACCCTAACTTAGTAATCAAAACCCTTTCTTTAAATTTCAAAACTTGAAATTTAAAACCCTAATTTAACACCTAATAGCTAGATTCAAGTAATTTAACAATTAATTAAGCATAAGGTTATGATTATACCTCACAAGCTTGAGATCAAACTTGCAAAAATCTTAGCCTCCAACAATGATTTCATGCTCCAAGATCCATGCTTGAATAGCTAAAGAATAATGGGTAAAGCTTGGATTTAGAATTAGCTTTGGATTTTTGAGAAAAAGGGTGGATTTTTGATAGAAATTTTGGGGATTTTGATGGAAAAATGAGATGAAGTATTTGGGGCTGTTTTGGTTCAGGTTTTGGCCAGAAATCTTGGGGGATTGGGTGAGGGAGGAGAGAGAGTGAGGTGGGGAAAGTTAGTTCAAGTCAAAGTCAACTCAAATTATACCATTTTCTACTCTTTTTTTCTTTTCTTTTCTTTCATTTCTTTTCTTTAAAATCCAAGTTGGGACAAAAGAGGGGGCTGCTGAATTCTTCAAGGGGATAAGTGAATGGGGGTGTGTGGGTGTGGGTACGGGTGTGGGGTGATGAAAAATGATAAATACAATACCCCAAACATCCATTTACGCTGAAAAAAAGCCTTTTTTCTTCAATAATTTTAAACCGTTTTGGCAAATGATTTCGTTCCAAAAACCACATGATAAAATTTTATTTAATGTTTTATGATGCACAAAATTTGTTTCAACTCATTCCAATTTGTAATTTTCCCTAATTAAATGTATTAGTGACGGCTTAAAATAATAATAAAATAATATTTTTTTTCAGAAAATTTGAAATTTCACCAGCGGCTCAATAAACACCAAATAATAGCAATTACATAGCTAGAATGTGTATATTTAATTTTTATAATAAGATATTTGTATTTTGACTTTTTACAGAAAACCCTCTTATTTTACCGATTTTTTTCGAAATTTCACCGAAACGATTTTCAAAACGTTACAAGATGTTGGAGCTATTGCGGTACGAGTGTACTGAGTGATGATAGAAGGTCGCTTGTCCCCGAGGATGAATGACTAGGACGTGTGGTTTGTTCGCTACCCCGATGCGAGGTCATCAAATAGATTGATTCCAGCTGAGACGACTTTACGTGGAGACGTTGAGAGTCGACAGAGATGATCGAATGTCAGAAACCTATTATTCCAAGTTTAAAGTATTCGGAAAGAAAGGCAGGCAATTCTATGTTCCCTCTAGAAGAATGAAACCCTAACTCGACTTAATGACCGTGTGAAAGCCCTTGAACCTTAGGGTTTGCGGCAGTTCTGCGGCGCCATTAGTGAGGCTTGGGTTTGCCCTTCTACGGTTGGACCACCGATGCTGTGGTATGTACTCAATACTATTATACTGTACCCAAGATGTTGAGCTCTTGAGGGATTATGAGGTTTTGACAAATCGATCGGATAGCTCGACTTAATTCGGATGCTAGGTGGTGAGATGCATTTCTTGGGAGACTCCAGATACGAGGATGGCCGTTGGAGCTCAGTCCATGCAGATACGACGAGACGGGTCCGAAGCAGTCGACATTAGGGAAAAGTGGGATAAGTGGTTCGTACAAGACATGGATAGGATGGCGTTCCACTCCGCCGACATCAGAGATGCGATGCGCATGCCGAGGCATTGTACTGGATATACCTTCCAAAAGGAGTCGCGATGACTATGCAGCCGTTCCGGAACAAGGAGCAGATATAGTAAAGGACGATGACTCCCGAACAACTGGCAGAGATGAGACTTGGAAGAGGCCGTGAGCAGTATTCCTTCCAGGACACTGCTGCAATGATACTTGCACCCATGATCGGATGTGTCACGTACATTCAGAGAGCCAGAGGCCGACGCCAGTGACATGTTGCCTTACGATTAGTCGCGATGATTGACCGAGAAATGACCAGAGAAGTGACAGAACGGAATCGTCCCCGTTAGCACACCTGACAGGGCCGATGAGCCGATGGATCGTGAGATTGGTAATCCACAGAGAAGACTTGGACCCATGAGTGGTCATGATACGCACACCAGTAGGCCAGATATCAGGATCGTCGGCGAGACATGCTAGGAGTGATCACGACTATTGGCCAGAGATTCTTGGAGGATCTGCTTGAGCGGAACTACTCCGCCATACTTGATTTCGGTATTTTGGGCGATTTATTCGCATGAGTTGATTTTGATGATTGAGGGTTACGATTTTCGCACAGTTGTTGCACTTGATATCGTTTTTCGTGCCTTGGTTTCACATGTTTGTGATTTTATGGCTTTTAGACATTTGAGTTGATTTTGTGCGTATGCACGCACACGATTTGGTTTTTTCACTCTGTATAGTTTACATATGCTTGCAGTGCAGTTACATGTATTTTGTGCATTTGGATGCACTGGACTTCGATTTCGAGGGTGATGCTCGATACTTGTTTTGTGCATTTTATGCACCTGATTGGATTTGCGTGTGTTCGGCGCTTGATATTGGGTTTCATGATTTCGTGCATGATGGATGCACCGGATTTGGATTTTTAGCGCATGTTGGGCGCATGTTATGAGATAAGATATGGTGCACACCAGATGCACTAAATCGGGATTTTTCGTGCATGTCAGATGCACCTGATTTTGCTGTCAGGCACACACGTTGCCTATGACCGATGTTGTGTGCACAACCGTTGCACCTTGATGTTGTTTTGTGCACCTGTTTGGTACATATATGGATTTGATTTACGTGCGCACCGGACACACAGGGTTTTCATATGCACTTTTTGGGTCTAATTTCTTATAGAGCAGTACGTTTTTATGATATTGCGATTTGTTTCCGCACTGAGCAGGACTGGTCAGATGATAGTACCTGAGTGTGTTTTGCATGCACTGATAGATTTCAAAGGGATTTCCAAAAGAGAGTTATAGTCTCATTATTTACCTACGTGTCTGAGATGACATGAAACGTTTAAAACAGGGAACCCTTCTAAATTGTTTTTAAAACGGCGGAACGTGCATATTAAACAAAAGATATATACGTATATGGCTATTTTGTTATAAAGACGTCCGCCATTGTGCAGTGTTATGCGCATTGCACATTGACTTTAAAGAATTTGGCATTCATTCCCTTCAAGATATTTACATGTACGGATTTGGTATTACATGTATAGTTCCGATTTCTACCATATCGGTTTTGCCTTGGGTTTGTCATTCGTGTTTCACCTTGACTCCGATGATTGCGAGATACTTGACAGAGTTTTGTTTTCGAGTTATCTGCTCATTACGCATGCGCATGTATTGCGCTACGATGCGTTCTATGGATTCATGATTTCGGAGCCCCATTGACTTGGACATTTTATTGAAATGTTTTAGAATTTGGGGGTTTAAAATTAAATTCGGGGACCGAATTTATTTAAGAGGGGAAGACTGTAACATTTCAAAAAAAATAAAATATTATTTTGGGAAAATTCTGGACAAAAATTATGGAAATTCTAAAATATGTTATTTAGTGGTATTTGTGTTTAATGCAGGGTTTGTGGTAAAAAGTTTACCAAAACGAATTTTAAATATTTTATCTTGTTTTATGAATATTTTATTGGAATTTTATCTGGACAGCACACACTTGTGCATGTTAGCTTGGGTTAGTCTGGATTACCATGTTTAGATGAGCATGGTGGGTTAACCATGTTTAGCCAACCATGATGGGTTAACCATTTGGTTAACATAATTGGGGTTAATTAAGGATCTTTAGCTTTGTTTAAAGGTGATTAGGATGGGGGTTGACTTGTTGTAGGAGAGAGAGAGAATGGGGGCTTAAAGCAAATGTCACACCCCATTTCATTTCAAAACTTTTTCTTCCCTCTCACACTCACATCTTTCTCTCACACCTACACTCACATCAGCACAACTTCAACCCTATATCAACACATCAGCCACAATACAGCCCCCTACATCAGCTGCTGAAAACAAACCTCAGCCCAACACTTCACCCACCATCAACACATTTCAGCCCCAATTGCATCAGCATCTGCAGCAACAGCAGTAACATCATTTAAAACAACCCCACACCCTCATCACACCACACATTATCAACAAAACAACCACAACAAAACATCAGCCACAGCAGTAGCAGCTGCAACAGCAACAAAAAGGAAAATATCAAGCAGCAGCAGCAGCAGCCTGATGCAGCAACAGCAACAAGGGAAAACAGCCCAAGGAGCAGCTCCACAGCAGCAGCAACCCCTCCTCCTTCCTTCATCCTCTCTTCTCCTACATCCTAGGATTTCCTTGAGGTATAATCTTGCAACCCAGCTCCTATCTTGTTAAGTTATGGATAATTGGCTGAAACTTAATGTTATTAAGTAGATTAGTGCTGGTTTAGATAAATTTGAGTGAGATGTGGCCAAGTGATGGTTTTGATCGTTAGGGTAACCTTATTAGGTGTATTTGAGACCATTGTAACCAAGATTATCCCAGTTTTCCAGTTAGTTACCTGAGAGTTTCGACATGGCGTATTTTAGCGATTGTGTCGATTTTGTGACCTTTATGGATTCTGCTACAACCCGAGATACCCTAAAATAATATTGACTTGGCAGTAGGATGTGCAGGCAGATAGGAACCAACACCCAAAGCCCTAGCCCCCAACTCCCATTTCAGGCCGCAGATATATTCCTTCTGGCCGCAATTTGCGGCCAGAGCAGGAGGAAACCCCCTCGTTTTGCGTGCACGGCTCTTTTACCTGTAAACTTGACCCATGGTATGCCTAGTTTTGTCGGATTCCAATCAGGGTAGATCTGAGTTGATTTTCTTGAGTTGGCGCATGATTTACGACTTATTTTCGTATGGATTTTGGTATTCGATGATTCGTGACTGTCGGGTGGCGTTTGAACGCCAACGGCAGCAGGTTGTTGGCTCTGTTTGCACGCAAGGCTACAGGTTTTTACCTATGAGCGTAGCGCGCACCATTTTGGTTTCCGACATGGTTTTCATGTGTTTTAGCATGTGATATCCTTGTAGGTACCCCACGTGGCGTCAAAGCGTTGGAGATGCAAATGGCGACATCGGTACAGGCACGCATAAAGAATAGTGAGTAGATTTATATCTATGGGGAGAAGTCGGGTGGATGGCGTATAGCACCCCTGCAATTCGTAGTGATGTATATGGATAAGTATACACATTAACAATTATTATATGTCGTTTGGGATTAATTATTGATGTTTAGGATGGATATTGGTGTTGGATTGGTGATATGTTACGAAACCCTAGGTAGTGCGTGCACTACACATACATATACACACATAAATACTTGTATACATACTTATTTCATATGTGGTTATAGGATTCTATATAGATATGTGTTCACGTGGGTATGGGACTATGTGTTCACATACGGATTTGAGGATGATACTTGGGGTTGAGTTGAGTCGATGATATTTGATCCGAGATTATGATATCGGGGATATGATAGAATTCATATTTGAGATACGTCGTGATGCTTTAGCGGATTTCGAGATAATGATGCCATAGGAATAGTGATATATATTAAATGATCGACATGTGATTATGATACGAGATAGGATATGATATGACATGATATGATAAGATGTTTATGATAGGCCGCTCGGGCGATGTATGCCTCTTCTTGCTGATATGTGCTGATGATATCGATTTTGCTAGAAGCTGTCAATCGGAAGTCGGATTATGATTATATTAACTATATATGATGATGATATCGATTCATACGAGACTGTTGATCAGTAGTCAGATCATGATGATAGTGATGCTGTTAGCTTTATACTAGACGTAGGTCAGTACCCAGATTATGATATTTGATATAAAGAATACAAGATGAATGATATGACGAATGTGATATTGACCCGTACCCAGATTTGGGAATGTCGTACGACGGATTTACGTACGAGCTATAATTTGACGTTTGATCCGCACTCTTGACTTGGGAATAACCGATTATAGGGATATGGTATCGGATGTGATATTATCGAGGCGGGATCACCGAAAATATAAATATATATTTATATATGTATCGATTCAGAGGTTAGGCGGTTTCCCTTACCTACTGTTAGCCTATTAGCTCAGCCCTGTAGTTGGGTTAGCTGTATGACTCTTATGACATTAGATGCAGTTTAGCTATCATTGTGTTTGGTATTCAGCTCCCGCGCATTATTATTGTTGCTCTGCATCGTATACTTATTGTGATTCATATTCCATTGTTCATATCATGCTATTAGGACACCAGCACCATTACCGATGATGCGTATGTACCACGTACACTTACTTGCAAGTTCACACATATCTTCATCGGTAATTGCCATGTCACTACACAGTAGTATTATTGCTGCAGGATATGACCCTTATATGTGCATACTATTATTCCATGTTGCATGATATACTGTTATACTTGCACTTCATTGATATGTCACATACATCATGTTTTCTGATTATGCGCATTGAGATATGTTGTTATATGATATTTCTGGATTTGGGAACCGTGGGTAATTCAAAGAGATTATGTAATTGTTTTAAAAACCCGGTTACCCCTGATATGATATTTCAGTGCGTCCACCATGTGTTTTCTCGGTGCTGAGAACGACATGTGAAACCCGATTCGAGGAGGCGGATGAGGCCGATTGCAGGTACATGGTGGGCCCGGTGCGGTACCCCGTAGCATGAAGATCGCAGGAGATGGCGTTGAGCCTGGTAGGGGAGCACTACCGACCATTGATTTTACCTGACGCGTCGGATATCCGGAGGATACCGTCGTGGTCTTGAGATTGATGGTAGGGGCCGGTCTGGATTGACGGCGCCCTAGATAGTGAGACTTATCAGAGACATTGAGATATTGAGATTGAGGCTATGTTTTATGCCGATGCTGGGCACATGTTTCATGATGTTTTTCCATGATTTTGACTATATCCTCATATTTACATGCATGATGCTTATTGTCATTGGGTGACACGTAGACGGGATCCACCTATATACAGACATTGATCACATACAGACTTTGATTACATTGATCATACTTTTCATGCATTCATAGATCATTCATATGATACATTGCTACCTGAGGTACCGACACCGACACAGGCACATGGGATTACATTTGGGTTAGATAGTTACCCTAGTCATGGTTATAGACTGGTGGTTATATATTTGAGGATTGTATATTATGATCTAGGATTGCGTCATACATGCGATTTTCTGTTCGTAGATGTTTTTTTATTCACGAGTTGGCAACTCACCCCGTTGTGCCCCAGTTCTTCCAGGTGTTTCCGTACGGGTTTCATTACGGCTTGCGAGCACTGCTTCTTTCGGGTGACTTGCTAATAGGTGGGTTTATTTGTATCGTACCCATCATTATACATTGTATATTATATTTCTGTTGTATTTAGAAGTTCCATCAACCAAAAATGTACTTATTTGAGATAGAGACCAGTGATGTTATTCTTTCGTCCTTAGAGTCACACGTCATATTTCTCTGGGTTTCATGCTGTTGAGTTTCCTTTTCTGTTGTGATCCTCGCCTTTAGGCATTGTATATTATGTTGCAAACTAGTTGATTTACATATGGTTTTTCCTTCACTCCACTAATTTTCTTGGTTTGGATTTCTGGGCTCGGCTTACTTAGAGCACGTACGCCTTGAGACGTTCGTAGCCTAAGTGCCGGTCATGTTCCGTACTTTCGGGTCGTGACAACAAACATCCAACAACCCATTACAATTCCAATTAGCAAAACCAAACATTTCAAAATACGGAAAACATAGCCAAAATCACATCAAAGTGCTCCCGGATTTTGACTCAGGTCAAACTAGCCAATTTTGCATATGGGGTTGCTTTAGATAGAAGATATATGAGCTATAGACCAAGTATGAGCCAATTCCAACCTACCCAGGTCGCAATTTTCGGCCATATTGCATTAATTTGAGGCCAGAAATTGGGGTATGGGGCTAGGGTTTCAGTGGTAGCTTCCTAGGGGCCTGCATGAATCCCTGTGTTTGCTAAATAAATCCTTATGCCCCCGGGTGTTAGCAGATCTCTAAACAATCTCATAATTTTCACAAATTCCCGATATCGGGGTTTCTAGATTTGGAGTTTGGGGTTCTATCTCAGGTTTCAGTCCATGAAACTAACTCTAGAGGGGTTATAAGGTCTCTACTAATCTCAATTTCATATTTGGATTCAATTCCAACCCTAACCTCTTCTATAAATTTCCAAAGTTCACATATCCACACTAAATTGATTCTAAACTTAAACTAGAATATAAAAAACTAAAACTAAACTAATTGGTAGAGATTATACCCCATTAATGCCATCAATCAAAACCCTAGAAGTCCCAATTCTTCAAAATCTAACTTTTCTTAGTCCAATGTGTAGAGGATGAAGTGGGGATTATCTTTTGTGAAGGAAGTATAGGGTTTTGGTGAGGGAATTGAGATGGGTCATGAGGATAGAATGAGGGAGCTTCAAGGTGAAGAAGGAGAAGAAAATGGGGGGGGGAATGGTTGAGGCAGCACTCTCCCTCTCTCTCTCTTTCTGACTCTCATTCTGTAGGGTTTCCTTAGCACCTTATCAAGGGTTTAGAAGCATCACACATGCCGCAATAAAATTTTAACGAGGTGCTAAGCAAACTTAACTATGAATCGAACTAGAAATATAGGATAACAACTAATATTATCACACACAATAAATAATCTATCACTAAGTGGAGAGACTACAAGCTTTGTAGACCTTCTTGAATGACTCCTTGGATCTCCTAGAGTTTGTAACGGCTCGCTTGAATCCTTCCTAGTCCACGACGATCCACCCGAAGTCCCTTTGCCCAAATCTCCTTGCTTCACTTGATCAATGAGGAAGTGATGCAAATACTCTAAACTAATAGGCTAAACTAGTATAGAATGATTGTGTGGTTTGTTATCTCACTTAAAAACCCTTTCTTTTTCATTTTCTCACACTCAAAGAAACTCAAGAGAGCTTGAAGAAGGAGGAAGATGAAGATGGCAAAGCTTTTCTCAAGATAATGATAATTCTTATGTTTTAAAATAAAAACAAAAGGATATATATTTGAGACACTCTCACATCCAACCATGGTTAAAAGAAATATCTAGATATTTTGTGATGAGTTAAAAGAACAAAGGAAATAAACCTAGGGTTAAGTCAATGGTCAACCCTAGAAGAGTGTAGAAAGAATGAGTCATTTGTTAATTTCCTTTTTCTTTTATCTCAAAACAAAAACACACATATTAATTTGAACCATGTGAGTCTTGCATTGCCATCATCCCTGTATCATCAACCATGATACACTTGTATGTATGTATGTGTGCATACACATCATCATGTGTATGTATATACATATATGCATACATCCATAATGAAAAGGTTTAATAAAAGTGAGCTAAAAGTCATTATTAAATCAACAATTGATTTAATAAACAGGTCAAATCACATACGATCCGACCAATAGTAAAAGCCCGATTAATATACGGTATCTCATATACGTATTTAATCGAGCTCCCGTGCATATCTCATATGCACTCCACATCGTTTTGCCTGAGCTAGGAAACTTCTGTGTGGGACTCTAAGACTCGTCAATACTCAGGCAGTAGGTGATGATCACATCAAACACCTACAAGCCGCAAACGGTCAGCTAAACGTAATGGCCACCCGGGTATTGAGCGATCAGAAGAAAAACAAGCGAACCTGTTAAAACTCCATCGAGCCAACTGCCAACACTTAACGTACAGTCTGATCTCTTCGTCATATATGTTGCATATCGAGTCTAGGGAAGGTAACGTCGACCCCAATAACTCAATAAGTCATGCAGGTATATGGCTCATAACAGATCGAGAAACTACTGATAACACTTATCAGTAAATCTCAGCAGCCCTGGCCAGGGACTTGCTGTTATAGCCAATCGAGCATAGCGCAACATCAACCCCAATACCGGGAGAGATGAAACCCCTCCTATTGCTCATCGCCTCCATGTGCCTCGGGACTGTACCCAAAATCCACCTATTTGTACGACTCGGTAGAGCCGTAGTAGGGTGGAGATCAAAGTACAGTGGGAGGACACACAAGACTCTATGACGATCTCGGGTATAGAGACTAACCTGTACCAGTGTCACCTGAGAACGGCTATCCGACGTATGATATAATACCATATAGAAGTTCTCGGCGAGTCCGTTCAGTGTACCCAGTCTCACTGAGCACCCGTATACAATCTTTGGTGTCACCACACCAGATGGATATGGGATCATCCATCGACCATCATATGGAACAAGAATGGTAAACGATAGTCTACTCTGGAATATCGATGCCCTGTCTCGATATACCTACGACTAGGAACATTTCAAGGATATGCTTATAAATTATAGGTGTCCCACTAGTATGATCCACATTACAATCCCAGTAGTCAAGCCAATATCCTAAGGGCTTTATCAACATGTATCAAATGGGTAAAAGCATGATCAAGTGAACATATGATAAAGACAAATCAGATAGCATACTATCATGTCGAGCAAGACTGTCCTCTGAATATATATATATAGACACACACACACACACACATCAGTATATACACTATCATATAATGGCCTCTAGGGCATACATATATCCAACAATCTCCCACTTGCACTAAGGCCAGTTATTGGCGTATCTCATACCCAACATCTCAAAAATTCGCTCATGCTGCGGCTGAGGGAGGGCCTTGGTGAATGGATCTGCAGTGTTGTCCTTTGTATCTACTCTCTTAATCTCGATTTCGTGGCGATCAACTATCTCCCGGATCAAATGATATCGCCTCAGGATGTGTCTGGACTTCTGATGGGACCTGGGCTCTTTGGCCAATGCTATAGCCCTATTATTGTCACAATACAAAGGTATTGGATCAATAATGGTTGGAACTACTACTAGAGATGAACTTCCTCATCCAGACGGCTTCCTTGGCAGCATCATTTGCAGCAATGTACTCAGCTTCCATCGTTGAGTCTTGATTGTTACAATTTCTTGATTGGATGTATGTAAAAGTATCAATTCAAATAGTCCCCGGCAACGGCGCCATTTGATTGTTAAAGATTTTCTTGATCGGATGTAAAAGTATCGAATCAAATAGTCCCCGGCAACGGCGCCATTTGATTAATAAGGATTTCGGATTGTGTAGTATGAGAAAATAGTAAAGAAATCACAACCAAAAATTATTTGACCGCAATCAACTACGGTGTCGGATGTAGATTGTAAGTGAGTGCGGATCGTTCACAGGGACAGTGTAATCGTTCATCTTTTGAATTAGATGAGTCGAAACTTTAATGAAAACAAAACAAAACAATTCATGATTTAAAGAATTGAAGTTCAAAAATTAGAAAAATCTAGATCTAATAACAAGAAAAAAAGATAGAATCAAGAATTGATAGTTTGTTTATTTTTCCAAACCAAATATCAAGAATCGAAATGAGGCTCGTAGGAATTGATCGGATCTATAGATGTGATGTAATATTACGATGACGTATTCTTATCCTTCGATGAATTGATACAAGATCGATGATGATCGACAAGAATTAGGGATTTCTAGTGAAACTAGGGTTTCAACTTATCCCTTGTTCTTTCATCGATATCATTCACATTCTAGTCTCTAGTAATTTCAAGAAACGATCGTAGATCCCTAATTTCGAGCGATCACAATCAAAAAAGCATCGCAACGAAACTAGGTCATCGATTCTTGAACATGCTAGGGTTTACAAAACTAGTAGGACTTAAAAATCGTTTTAAAGATTTGTTACATCATCATTCTATTGATCGTCTCGACTCTTTGACGAGCGAAGTTTTACTCAAACATCACAACAAGAACAACAATTACAAATTGAGATCTAATCATGATGCAAGACATTAAAGAAAGCAAGATTCAAGAATTTCACCTTTTATTTATATCAACAATTTCGTTACATTCGCTCAAGAACTACAAGAGGAAGCACTCGATCGTCTATTTGGCTTCGCTCGTCTCCGTGAGTCGCGGATCGGCTTGGATCACTTGCCCGATTGAAGATCGGCTCGGCTCCTAAAAGGTTGAAGGCTTCTTGCTTGATTGGAACTCAAGATCTTGAATTTGGAGTGGAATTAGGGTTAGGGTTTCGCACAAGTCTTGTCACTAGACTTGTGGAAGAAGATGGTGAAGAAAGAGATTTAAGAATGGGAGCTAAAGAACTAACTAAAGATTGATTACCTAAAGATTGATTAGACTTTAACCATAGGTCTAGGTTCCTATTTATAAACATCTAAACCCTAGATCTAGGATTTCAAATTCTAAGTTTCCCTCCTAAAGTTTGTTGAGGAAATTTGAATTTCCCTCCAAAAGTTAGTTAGAGGAGAAGATTCTAGATATGATTAGTTAGGAGGGAGCTTCTAGAAGAGGTTAGTTAGGAGCTTAATTAGGATTAGCCCTGCTTAATGATCTTTGCTGATCTGGCAGTAGCTTCGAGAGAATTCTGGAATTTGTCATGTATGAAATGAATGTGGGCCCTGAGAGATAAATTTTGCAGCTGAAATGGGGAGCTGAAGCTTTGGAACCGCCGTGGATCCGCGGCCCAAGCAGGCTCATGCCGCGGATCCACGGCTCCTTGTGGGCCTTGGGCTTCCATCCTTTCTGGTAATTTGCTATATAATATCTGGGCCTTGTTTTGATATGTTGAATTTTGTAATTACTTCTGCATTGCTACCAGATCTGCATCATTTGAGTTGGCATAATTTTGATCAGCTCTTTAGCTTTTCTTCCGTATTTTCCTGCACAGACTCAAGACAAGTGTTGTGCAAATACAGAAATGATGCGATGCCATGATATGCGGTTAATTTCCCTTAAAGTGTCGGTTTAAAAGTCTAACACATGAAATCTGATATTTAACGACTGATTTGCTAATATGTGAAATATGAATACCGAACACTTCTAAATGAGTGCAAATGTTAGGGAAATTGCCGTGTTAAAAATACATTATTTTCGACTTATCAAATACCCCCAAACTTAATTTCGATCGTCTCGAGCGAACTTTTATTAAAAAGAGAAGGAGAAAATAATGAAAGAGAAAAACTAACTAGCACACTTTCGTAGGCAACACGATTGCACTGAGCACGTGCAACAAGCCTTTAAACCTCTAGGTGTCCCTAGTAGGAGGAGTGTTGTCTCCTGAGGGTTTTCAGCGGATTGCACCCACAAAATCCAATAATAAAAGGAAGATCATGAATATTACATTTAAAGAAAAGAATTGTAAAAGAAAGACTTTGAAAATTAGGGTTTCCAACTAAGCTAGCTTTTCGGTTGTTATGAGCCCTATCTTAATGGTCATGAAAAGATGTCAGAAATCACGTCCTCCCTCAATAAAACATCGTCTTATTTTTCATTCCTATCTTTCTTCCAAACATCAATCATATCACCCTGCGTGTGTGTAAAGGACAACCCTACACCCGGAGAATTCAATTCAAGCTATCATACTCTTGCCCATCAGCCTCAGTACTTTTTAATTAATGAATATTTAGATAAGATTGCTCACACACTTTCATGCGACCGTTAATACTTCTTGAGGTACTAACCGACCGATTACTCATGTGCTTGCTTATTTGGTGTTTTTCCTCGTCTTGCACCACCTAAGGCTTAGCAGTGACTCCCAGACCAGTTGGCCTTAGGGCACTAGGTGAAAGAGGCACCCTCGCTATAAATTTTTTATTGCCCTTGGCGATAACAAAACCAGTGTCCATTTTTTTTCTCACCAGTTTATATTTTATTTATTCATCATTTTTTTTATTTCCTTCATACTTTTGGCTTTAAGACAAGAGCATTTCAAGGTATCCTCTACTATCCCAGGGTTCAAGACATGTATAAGTGCGAATAGCAGGGTATCAACGTTCAAAATGTTTGGCTTCCAGAATAGAAACTATTTTTCAGACTTATTTTTATCCTCAGATTAGTGACGTCTTTCATCTTACTAACCCTTGGGACAACGGCTCATAACTACTTATTACTAGTTCGTATAAGAAAACTTCTAATTTTCTTGGTTTTCTTAAATTTTTCTAATCTCATGGATGTAATTTTAAACTATCTAAACTTTTATTATCTTATTTATGTACAAAAATATTTTTATATTTTTCTAAATTTTTTAAATTTTTATGGTTTTCAAAAAAAAATGTTTTGTGCTTATGCAAAGTGATATGCAAATGATGCGAAAATAAGCACAAACCTCCTCCAAACTTGTTTTCAACAGTGTCCTCACTGTTGCCATCTGCTAAAGCTCAAAAAACCTGTAAGCTTGGGAGGAATTTATTAGTAGGGGCAAAATATTTAAGTGTAGAACCTCCCCCAAACTTATTTTTGGCTCATCATTTTGTAAAACTTTTCTTTTCAAGAGCCCGATAGAAATGCCCCCCAAACTTATGCAATGTTAATCTTTGAAAATCAAAAGAGGGGGTTAAAAATTAGTGGTCGATGCCAAGCTTTGCAAAGACCGAAGGTTAACACCAACCATTCGAAAATTTTATCAATGCAGTGCTCTGGTTGGTGGAAGAAGAAGTGGGGAAAGGGTAAGTGGTGGAATAGAATGTGTGTGCGTCTCATTTTGGAGAGATGATGCAGTGTATGTGATGGATTACTCGCATTATTTTTCCAGTTCAGAAGAAGGGGTAGAGGTTTAATTTCATTGATTGGGAGATGATTCATCTCAACACTCATGTCATTGAAAAATGCGAGTTCATCAGCGAAGATCTCCTTAAAAGTTCCATTTATACCCCGATGAATAATGTCATCACAAAGTGCGGGGTGATCTTCAGACTCTAAAAACGGTTCATAATCAGTGTTAATTGTTGACCCGGACATCTCAGTGGAAGAGTCCGTATGTGTATGATACATAGTTGGATCAAACAACAACGTATGAAAAGAGTCTAGATCAATATCAGAAGGATCATCAAATTCGCTGCTGTCGACATCCATTAAGTCGACAGAACAGACCTGAGCAGTAGGTTCGGAGGGTACACTTCCCAACTTGTAAATGTTCAGCTCTATT
Source organism: Agapanthus africanus (assembly GCA_030015575.1). Lineage (NCBI taxonomy): Eukaryota > Viridiplantae > Streptophyta > Magnoliopsida > Asparagales > Amaryllidaceae > Agapanthus > Agapanthus africanus. Next base: position 379,820,694 of record JASDDO010000012.1, read on the forward strand.
GACCTATTCCCGAAAGATAGGGTCATAGAACCGTTACGACAGTTGATAATAGCATTGGAAGTGGCCAAAAAGGGGCGACCTAAAATCACCGGAATTTGATTCCGTGGGTTCGCTACAGGCTGTGTATCAATTACAATAAAGTCCACAGGAAAGATGAATTCCCCGATTTTTATTAACACATCCTCCAGTTCACCCCTAGGTTTGGTGATTGATCGGTCAGCCATTTGAAGAGTTATGTTCGAAGGCTTTAACACTCCGATACCTAGTTGCTCATAGACTGAGTATGGAAGCAAGTTAACACTAGCGCCAAGGTCTAGTAGAGCACGATTGATGTGTTTTTCCCCTATAGAAATGGAAATCGTAGGATATCCAGGATCCTTACTTTTCCTCGGTAATTGTTGGGGGAAAGCTGTGTCTACTGTTTTTTCCATAAAAATCTTCTTGGGCACTTGAGTCTTCCTCTTCCTAGTGCACAAGTTCTTAAGAGTTTTCGCATAGGACGGAACTTGTTGGATAGTATCTAGGAGAGGGATGTTGATGTTAACTTGCTTTAAAATGTCCATGATCTTCTCCATATGTGGACTCGTTGTGTTTGCCCTTAACCGATTAGGATAAGGCGCTTTAGCAATAAGTGCTGGGTCCATCATAGGAGAAGGAAGTGTGTGTGGACCTGATCCCAAGATAGAAGTGGGGATCGTCCGTGGAGGAGTAAAAGAGGTGGGCTGAAGTGGCGAGCCTTTTGGGAAACGAAGAATAGGCTCAGAAGAAGGTGGTGGGGTAGAAGAACTGGGGTCAGAACTAGAAGTGTGTGTGTGAGAAAAGGTCTCAGCCGGGGTGTTATTGATTGATTTATTAGTATCATCAAACTCTTCCCCAAGGTGATGGTTAAGCACTCTTCTAGATCTCAACGTGGTTGCATTCACAAGATGTGAATAGCTAGGATTAGGTAAAGGTTGAGCTGGAAGTTTTCCTTTCTCTCGTGCACTCATTTCGGCTTTTAGTTGTGCAATTTGTTCTTCCATCGATTTGATGTTCTCATTTTGAGAGATAATGATCTTCATTACATTCTCGACGGAAGATTGCAAACTTGCTGTCCCTTGGATGGATTGTTTCATGAAGGTATCCAAGGTTTGTGCTAGTGCAGAGGTATTATCAGTACCGGTCAATTGCAAAGAGTTTTCATGTGGTGCAAAAGTGTAGGCCGGATTTTGGAAATTTTGTGATTGGAAGGGGTGCTGACTCAATTGAAGTGGTGGCTGCTGTTGTGGTGGAGGGACCCTTTGGAAATGATTCGTGTTTGGAACCGTGTTTTGAGATTGTGATTGGTTCCAAGAAAAGTTAGGGTGATTCCTCCAACCCTGATTATATGTGGAGGAAGATGGATCGTTTCTAGGTCTTTGAAATGCGGCATTGGTATGCTCATGACCTTGAAACGGACATTCTTCCGTCAAGTGAGACGGATCAGAACAGCAGCCACATACAGTTTTGGAGAGTGACATTTGATTTAGGGTGGCGGCTAAAAATTTATTTTCCATAGTCTCGAGTTTCTTGTGTATAGCTGCAATGTCAGCTCTAACTCCTATGGAAACATCATTGCCATCCCTAGACGATTGACTCACACCCTCCCACTGTAAAGATTTTTCAGCGAAATCTTCTAGAAAGTTCAATGCTTCCCCATCATCTTTGGTCATAAAATTGCCTTGACACATGGATTCAAGGGTCTGTCTTGTGTATAGAGTAATGCCCTCATAAATGATTCGGCACAGTTCCCATCTCGGGATGCCGTGATGTGAACATTGGACTAACAGATCCTTGAAGCGTTCAAGACATTTTGAAAATGTTTCATTTGGAAGCTGGGTGAATTGATAGATTTCGCTACGGACTCGAGCTGTCTTTTGATGTGGATAGAATTTCTTAAGGAATGTTTTGACGAATTCATCCCAATTTGAAATAGAATGTGCGGTAGTGTTATATAGCCACTTCTCGGCTAAATCGCACAAGGTAAATGGGAGAAGACGTAGACGTAAAGCATCCACAGAAAGCTGTGAAGTACCCATCATTGCGCATACATTTTCAAATTTCGTGATAAACACGTATGCGTCTTCAGCCTCGAGACCATGAAATTTTGGTAGAAGGTTGATGTATTGGGGTTTTATTTGAAAATTTTCCCCGTTTGCTGGTGGAATGGAAAGACAAGTGGAAAGTGGACCTCGTGTAGGATAGCACCTCTCTTGGAGAGAGATGCGAGGTGGATTCTGCGCACCAACAGACGGTGGCAGATTAGTGGAAAAGAAGTTCGATGGAGGTGGATCCATCGATGTGGGTGTGGTGGTGGGTAAAAGAAAGGGTAAATGTAGAATTACCGACTTTAGGGTCGATGACGGAAACGCGGACTTAACGGGCACTAGAATCCCGTGTCCAGCCTATCTTGCACTAAAAAGGGTTAGTACAAGTGGCAGCGTGAATTTATAATTAGGGGAAATGATATGAATGCGGTGTTTGTTTTGAAAAGTGGACGGATTTTTTTTGAAAATATGATGCAAATCCCAAAATGCAACAAGCAAAACCCTAGTTCTAGTGGTCACCTAGGTCCGGCTCTAGACCGCTCCTAACTGCCAAAAGACAAGTCGCAGGATAAATCCTCCACTGCCTCTTTGTTCCCCTGTGGCCAGGTAAGTGCCAGGTAAGTGGGAAGGTACTCCACTACGTAAGTAGTGGGCCTAATGCGGATGCAAGTTTTGTGATTTTCGGGGCTTAGGAAGGGTAATGAACTCCCCACCTAATCTGGATTTGGTCATGCCCCTTAATTTCCGTATTAATATGCAAACAACCAAAAATCAAAACCCGCACAAATTTTTATTTTGCTTTTTGCGCGGCGCTGCGATTATTTGCAAAGAAACCTGCAGAAAAGTGTTATTTCGAGCAGATTTAGGAGAGAGATAAGAAAGTTAGAAGTTACTGTGAAAATTTTGTGCAGAGAAGCTTCCACAGAGGCGCGGAACCGCCGCAATAGGGCTCTAATTCCGCGGAAGGGCGGTCAAAATGACTGTTCACTGCACCAAAATTCTTGACACTGTTCCACTTGAACTCCTCAGCTCTCTGGAAAATTCAGAAAAATTTTCTCCAGCTCCAGTGATTCCAGATTTCCTCGCAATCAAATCATAACACACGTATTAGGTTTTGTGCGAGTTTAGATCTAAAAATTATAATGGAATAAATTGTTCAACTCAAATTTCAAAATACGAACAATTAGCGCACTATCCCCGGCAACGGCGCCATTTGATTGTTACAATTTCTTGATTGGATGTATGTAAAAGTATCAATTCAAATAGTCCCCGGCAACGGCGCCATTTGATTGTAATAAATTCTTGTTGTGTAAATAAAATCAAATGATCCCCGGCAACGGCGCCATTTGATTGTTAAAGATTTTCTTGATCGGATGTAAAAGTATCGAATCAAATAGTCCCCGGCAACGGCGCCATTTGATTGATAAGGATTTCGGATTGTGTAGTATGAGAAAATAGTAAAGAAATCACAACCAAAAATTATTTGACCGCAATCAACTATGGTGTCGGATGTAGATTGTAAGTGAGTGCGGATCGTCCACAGGGACAGTGTAATCGTTCGTCTTTTGAATTAGATGAGTCGAAACTTTAATGAAAACAAAACAAAACAATTCATGATTTAAAGAATTGAAGTTCAAGAATTAGAAAAATCTAGATCTAATAACAAGAAAAAAAAGATAGAATCAAGAATTGATAGTTTGTTGATTTTTCCAAACCAAATATCAAGAATCGAAATGAGGCTCGTAGGAATTGATCGGATCTATAGATGTGATGTAATATTATGATGACGTATTCTTATCCTTCGATGAATTGATACTAGATCGATGATGATCGACAAGAATTAGGGATTTCTAGTGAAACTAGGGTTTCATCTTATCCCTTGTCCTTTCATCGATATCATTCACATTCTAGCCTCTAGTAATTTCAAGAAACGATCGTAGATCCCTAATTTCGAGCGATCACAATCAAGAAAGCATCGCAACGAAACTAGGTCATCGATTCTTAAACTTGCTAGGGTTTACAAAAACTAGTAGGACTTAAAAATCGTTTTAAAGATTTGTTACATCATCATTCTATTGATCGTCTTGACTCCTTGACGAGCGGAGTTTTACTCTAACATCACAACAAGAACAACAATTACAAATTGAGATCTAATCATGATGCAAGACATTAAAGAAAGCAAGATTCAAGAATTTCACCTTTTATTTATATCAACAATTTCGTTACATTCGCTCAAGAACTACAAGAGGAAGCACTCGATCGTCGATTTGGCTTCGCTCGTCTCCGTAAGTCGCGGATCGGCTTGGATCACTTGCCCGATTGAAGATCGGCTCGGCTCCTAAAAGGTTGAAGGCTTCTTGCTTGATTGGTACTCAAGATCTTGAATTTGGAGTGGAATTAGGGTTAGGGTTTCGCACAAGTCTTGTCACTAGACTTGTGGAAGAAGATGATGAAGAAAGAGATTTAAGAATGGGAGCTAAAGAACTAACTAAAGATTGATTACCTAAAGATTGAATAGACTTTAACCCTAGGTCTAGGTTCCTATTTATAAACATCTAAACCCTAGATCTAGGATTTCAAATTCTAAGTTTCCCTCCTAAAGTTTGTTGAGGAAATTTGAATTTCCTTCCAAAAGTTAGTTAGAGGAGAAGCTTCTAGATGTGATTAGTTAGGAGGGAGCTTCTAGAAGAGGTTAGTTAGGAGCTTAATTAGAATTAGCCTTGCTTAATGATCTTTGCTGATCTGGCAGTAGCTTCGAGAGAATTCTGGAATTTGTCATGTATGAAATGAATGTGGGCCCTGAGAGATAAATTTTGCAGCAGAAATGGGGAGCTGAAGCTTTGGAACCGCCACGGATCCGCGGCCCAAGCAGGCTCATGCCGTGGATCCGCGGCTCCTTGTGGGCCTTGGGCTTCCATCCTTTCTGGTAATTTGCTATATAATATCTGGGCCTTGTTTTGATATGTTGAATTTTGTAATTACTTCTGCATTGCTACCAGATCTGCATCATTTGAGTTGGCGTAATTTTGATCAGCTCTTTGGCTTTTCTTCCGTATTTTCCTGCACAGACTCAAGACAAGTGTTGCGCAAATACAGAAATGATGTGATGCCATGAAATGCGGTTAATTTCCCTTAAAGTGTCGGTCTAAAAGTCTAACACATGAAATCTGATATTTAACGACTGATTTGCTAATATGTGAAATATGAATACCGAACACTTCTAAATGAGTGCAAATGTTAGGAAAATTGCCGTGTTAAAAATACATTATTTTCGACTTATCAAGTCTGCAACGGTATCCTGTTTGGAACTCTTCCAACTTACCGTCCCTTCATTGAGGGTAAATGCAAACCCTGAGATAGACTTGTTGTCATCCTTATCACTCGGGAAGCTCGAATCGGTAAAGGCCTCCATTTGGAGATCCCCGTTACCATACACCAAGAACAATTCTTTAGTCCTTCGCGAGTACTTAAGAACGTTCTTCACAGTAGTCCATTGATTCTCCCCTGGGTTTGACTGAAACCTGCTTATTACACTCAGTGCATAAGCTACATCAGGGCGTGTACATAACATCGCATACATTATTGATCCTACGGCCGAAGCATAAGGAATAATGCTCTTGCGAGCTCTCTCTTCATCAGACTTTGGGCAATCGTCCTTGGAGAGAGTGACTCCGTGGCAAGCGGATAAGGCACCCCGCTTGGAGTCTTCCATACTAAACCTCTTTAAGATGGTGTTGATGTACTTGGTTTGGGACAATCCCAATAACCGTTTGGATCTATCCCTATAGATCTGTATGCCCAATATGTACGTGGCATCAGCCAGGTCTTTCATGGAAAACCTTTTTGATAAGAATGATTTGACTAACTGTAGCATAGGAATGTCATTTCCTATCAGAAGAATGTCATCCACGTACACTACGAGGAATGCGACAGTTCTCCCTACAGTCTTCTTATAAACACAAGGTTCATCTGGATTTTTGATGAAATCAAACTCTTTGATAACATCATCAAAACAGATGTTCCAACTCCGTGATGCCTTCTTTAATCTATAAATGGATTTAAGCAATTTACATGCTTTCCTGCTGCTCCCTCTGTCAAGGAAGCCCTCTGGCTTATCCATATAAACGCATTCATCTAAATCACCATTTAGAAATGCAGTTTTAACGTCCATCTGCCAGATTTCATAGTCGTAGTGAGCAGCAATAGCAAGTAGGATCCGAATGGATTTAAGCATGACTACCGGAGGGAAAATCTCGTCATAGTCCAAACCTGGTCTTTGACGAAAGCCTTTCGCTACTAACCTTGCCTTATAGGTCTCCACCTGTCCATCTACACCATCTTTGTGTTAAAGATCCATTTGCAGGCTACAGGTTTTATCCCAGAGGGTACATCCTCCAAAGTCCAACTTTGTTGGTGTACATGGACTCCATTTCTGATCTCATGGTATCCAGCCACTTCACAGAGTCACCACTCGTGATAGCTTGCTGAAAACTGGCAGGGTCATCATCATCCATGATGCAATCTTCTCTATCACCATCAATGATAAAACTGTAGTATCTATCCGGTTGGCGAAAAGTCCAACCAGATCTACGCAGTAGCTGAGGTTCATAAGATTATGTTGCAACTTCAGGTTCAACCAAGTCGTCATTTGTAACTTCTGTCTCTAGAGCCTCTTCTAGATCTACCACATTGCCATCAGCATCATTGGAAAAATCTCATTTTCTAAAAATGTGGCATACCCAAACGAATGTTTTGGATATCCCACAAATATACATTTGACCGATTGTGTCTCGAGTTTGCCTGGATTCTTCTTTTTGAAAAAAGCTGGACAACCCCAAATCTTAACTCGTTTAAGAGATGGTCTCTTCTCATGCCATATCTCATATGGAGTGGTAGACACAGTCTTGGTTGAAACTTTGTTTAACAGAAAAGCTGCAGTCTCCAATGCATGCCCCCAAAAGGAGAGGGGTAACTCAGAATCACTCATCAAAGATCGTACCATATCTAATAGGGTACGATTCCACCGCTCTGACATACCGTTGTGCTGTGGTGTGTAAAGGGGAGTGAGCTGAGAGAGAATCCCATTCTCTTTTAGGAAGTTTAGGAACTCAGTACTTAAGTACTCTCCACCTCGATCTGATCGAAGTATCTTGATTCTCATTCCTGTTTGGTTTTCTACTTCAAGTTTGTACTCCTTGAATTTCTCGAAAGCTTCAGACTTATGCTTTATCAAAAACACATGACCGAATCTTGAGAAATCATCAGTAAAAGTATGATGTATGAAAAACTGCCTCTTGCATGTGTAGACATTGACCCACATACATCACTATGTATGAGGCCTAGGAGCTCAATAGCTCTTTCTCCGTGTCTAGTAAACGGACATTTGGTCATTTAACTTTGATACAAGATTGGCAAGTCGCATAAGATTTATACTCAAAAGAATTTAAATATCCATCTTTATGAAACTTGTTTAGTCTTGTTTCATTAATATGACCAAGTCTACAATGCCAAAGAAAAGTTTCATTTATATCTGAAAATTTTCTTTTACTTGTGTGTTGAATGTTGAAAACTGTGTGTTGATTAAGGACATATATCCCGTTATTAAGTGTACCACAACCAATCAACTCTTGATTTAGTCTAATGTTCATAACATTGTGTTGCACAGCAAAATGATATTCTTCATTGTCTAATAAAGAAACGGATATAATATTACAAAGCATACTTGGCACAAAATAACATGGGTTCAAAACCAATATACAACCCGACGACAATCCTAGGTGACACACTCCTTCTGAAACTGCATGTACAATGAAACCATTTCCATCTTGGAGAGTATGATCGCCTGTCTTCAAAACTCTGCAATTTCTCAACGCCTGCACAGAATTGCAAATATGAGAACCTGAACCTGTCACACCCGAAATTGGCACGTGACGGCCCTTAAACTACACAACGTTTACAGGCGTAACGCAATTTAAGTAAGCCAAAAACCCAGCAATCTAAACCATCAAAAGTAGTAAGAAATAAGAAATTTTAAAAATCTTTGAAATTGTAACCCAAATTCTTTAAAAGTCCAACTTTATTTCCTTTAAAATTTTGGCAGCACTTCATTTGTAAAAACCAGCCCCAAAAATGGGTACAACATAAATATAAGTAAAGCATCGCCAAATAGGAGCAAAACACGCCCAAAGACGGAAAAAAACCACCACAACAGATATACGTTGCCGTAGCGAAGAAATAAAAGACGATAAAAAGGAAACTGTATAAAAGACAACCAAGTCACAAAATAATATACAATATCGTCTTTGTTAGTGTATATTCCTTATGGGCCATTATTGTATCATACTAGTTTGTATATTACTTAATGGAAGCTTGGGATATTCACATGTATATAACAGTCTTGCTAAACATGGTAGTATGCTACTTGGTTTTTCTATCTTAATATGTGAGTAAACGTATTGATAGAGCTCTTAGGATCTTGATTGACTACCAGCGTTTTGATGGCAGTCACACTAGTGGGGGCTGGGTAGTCTACAAGCACATCCATATTCAGCTCCCTAGTCGTAGGATTATCGAGACAGGGCATAGATACTCCGGAGCAGACTAGTGTGTACGCTTCTCATCCCAGTTGGGGAGATGGTCTGTCCCACAGCCGTTAGTACGTCGTACTGGAGATAGTATGCAGGTGCTCGTTAGGTTACGGGTACACCGGACAGGACTCACAGGGAACTGTTGGTTGGTTTTATACCAGTCGTCAGTGAACAGTTCCCAGGTGACATGAGTAGAGCATAGTCCGCAGACTTGACACTGCTACATCGCCTCGAGTGTGTCCCACTGTTCTTAGATTGCTACCCTACCACGGCTCAAAGGAGTCGTGCAAACAGGTAGCAGTTGGGTGTAGTCCCGAGCACTTGGAGGCAGTGGTGGTTAGATAGGATTCGTCTCTCCCGGTATTGGGGGTTGATATCGCGCTGTGTCAGAGAGACATTACGCAAAGTCCCTGGCCAGGGCAAGCGAGATTTGCTGGTAGGTTCCAGTAGTTTCTCATGGTGTAATGGGCTTCACTCCGACACGACTTATACCGCTATTAGGGGACTGACGCTTGCCGCCCCCTAGGCCCGATATGCGATAGTCTTAGACGAACAGACCGGACTGTACGGAGATTGTCACATCAGACTCAGTAGGAGTTCTGATGGGTTTCCTCATCGGCCTTCTTATCGACATCTACCTGGGGACCGTTACGTACAGCTAGTGCCGCTTGCAGTCTGTGGTTAAACCCACTGCCAGCGTAGTAGTCGAGTCTCTAGAGTCCCACACAGAGAGTTTCCCTACTCCAGGCGAAACGATATAGAGGTGTATGGTTTTACGACAAGGGTTCGGACGCATACGTGTGTTTACGCACGTACGACATCCGGACAGTTTTTACTAGTCGGCTTTGGTTTAAGCCAGTTTCTAGTATCCGGTTATTGGATTTATACAGTCTAAAGTTTTTCCGTGTTTTCACGGATAGGAGGGGCGTTCTCGTAATTGCGCGAGAAGCTTCTAGAAGATGGTGACTTGGGGGTTAAGGTGGTATATGCATTAAATGAGATTAGTGAGTCATTTGAGTGATTCATCCAAGTCATTAATGCATCATAAATGCTTAATGACTCATGGAGATGAATCACCCTCTCATATTTATTAAGCATGATGATTAATCATTTATTTCTTTTATTTTGGATAAATCATAATGCTTGATATATATTATGATAGCTCACTTTCTCATCTCATTCTCTTGCTCACTTTCTCTCGACTCAAGCTCTCCCTCTTCAAACCCTAATCCTCCCCTCTCATGTGTTGAGTACAAAGATTATATTAGACTACTTAATCCTTAACCATTCTCTATATCACCTGGGTTGCTTAGATTAGCGATTTAAGAAACCTAGTTACCTCTAGTTTGAGGTGAAGCTTGTAGTAAAACTCTCGGGTGGATCTTCTACTACTTAGAGAAGGCCGGAGAGGATGTGGAAAACGACCAGAAGAAGGACTCGGTTCTACAGGTATAATCACTCTTCATAGTAGTTGTAAACTCCTATGTTTTGTTGTTAGTTATTGTTTATGCAAAGATTCTCGGTTAGTCGATGTTTACGCTTTAAACAAGATCGTTTTTCATTAATCCGCCTCCCCGCAAGTCGTGGGGTGTTGTACATCGACTTACAGTGGTATCAGAGCCTCGCTAAACAATAATTAACTCATTAGCAAAGTCGTAAGAATTTCGAACGCAAAAAGAACCGAAAACATCGTCGCATTAACACAGTTTCTGTCAATTTTAAAACAGGCCCTAAAAATTTTTCGGGGACCTTCAGAATAACAAGCATGAAATTATAGGGCTACTGAAGAAATTTGGACCCCCAACTTGGATAACTCACCGCGGAACCGCGGCTAATCCATGCGATCCGCCGCGGATCCGCGGCCGAGTTAGGGCCGAGTCGGCCCTAATTTTTCCAGTGAGCCCTTTGTATTAACAGTGATATTTCTGGATATTTTATTTTCTGCTAAGATCTCAGGTGCACAGAGAAGTTTTGCAGTAGAATCTAAAGTGTTTTGCTCGATGAAAATTTTGCGATGTTTGCTAATATGATTATATCTGTGATTGTATAATGTGTTCGTAAACCTCCCCTAACTGCTAGTATGTCGGTTGGCAGGGGGTTGCACATTTCTGTAATGGATTTTACTGTTTGTGGATGTGAACTGTATTGGACTGTTGTGATGATTAGCCGGGTTTTGTGATGGGTTATTATTTTAATTCATTCGATGTAACTGTAATATGTTGTAATATTATTTTGCGGGGCGCATCCAGGTTGCAGTTGTAGCCACCGTTGTATTATTTCATTTTACTGTTTTTTGCTCCTAGGATAGACCCAAGATAGGGTGCACAAACTACCGGGTACTTTGAAGTGTTTAGTGGCCTACTCACTTTGTTGAGAGAGACCGCTTCACTTCGGGTATTAGGCGGGTAGTTTGCCGTACCCGTAGGGGTCTAGGGTGGGGTAATGGCTATTCATAACAACTGTGTAATCCGTCTTTTGTTGCAGGCTCTAAACAAACACGGATTGCTTGCAAACTAAATAAAGTTCATATGAGATCTGGAATGCCTATTATTGCGTCTGACGAATGTACAATATCTATATATGATAGCTATTTAGACGTCACTTATGTTTTACACCCGTGCTAGCCCAGCCCCCGCTCTGCCGTTAGTTAAGTAACCTAACGGGTGATGACGGGACCCCGTGGCGAATGCGGATGGCATAAGAGGACGTTGTATTTTCGTTGTTTTCTGCAATTATAGGTTAATGATGGGACGCATTATTTATAATGCAAAGAAATTAAACCAAAAGTTGAATCGTTGGAACAATTTAAAAGAAACTAATCGGTTATTTTAAAACAGATGATATTTTTTAATTGCGGAGCTTTAACCACTCCTTCTAAAAAGCTATCAGGTTCCTTCGGTCATATCAAGTTCACTACGTTCACGGTTTCGCCAAAACCATTCGTAGCCCTCCGTCATTTCATTTGGGTATTCAGTAGTATTCAAGCTATGTATTTTGACCAACGCCAAGGCATAGAGTTTGGTAGCTACTGGGTATTCATTTGTTGCATAGATAGATGAGTTGGTTTGGGACAGTCGTATTATCATTTTGGCCAACATCAAGGATATGTACGGATGGGTTCAAATTAACAAGATAATGATGGGTAGAACTTGACATGTGACTTATGATATTTTGACCAACGCCAAGGTCATAAGATCATGGGGCAAAAATATATATCGGGAATTTCTAAAGAAACTGAAATTTGCAAAGAGTTGCATACCATTTGGAGTTTGATGAATGTTGGTAGGATTCCTTCAACATTATCATACGATGATATTTGGATCCCGATCCTACTGTGAGTATACGCTACTCATCAGGATATTCGTCATTTAACGATCAATGCTATAAACTAAGTAGGTGTCAAGAAAGGTGTCAGCGGGGTTACACCCCAAGAGAAAAGAGGTTATTTAATTAAGGAACTTCGCGAAAGCGTTGGAAAACCTCCCTCGAAGTACCGACACCAGGCTGGCTGAACGGTTAAGCAAGTATTGTACAGTGAGAATAGTCCTGGCTAATTCTTCTTTTATGGTTTGGGGAAGGATTCGAGAAACAGTGGGAGCCATCCAGTTTAGATAAATTAAAAACCACTCTAAACTTGCAAGAGCATCATGCTAAAGAGTTTTCTTCTCTCTCTCCTAATTGCAGAGACCCTGAAAATGACTGGACTTAAGTTACTTTTAGAGAAAAATATACTGACAGGGACAAACTATAAAGATTGGCTGCGGAATGTCAAAATGGCTTTGACCGATGACAAATTGGGGTACGTCCTCACCGCTAAGGCACCTGCTGTCCCTGGTCCCAAATCCAGTTATGCGGATAAGGAAATCCGCAAAAACTGGGATTTCGATTGCGCGAAAGCCAAGTGCATCGTGCTTGCCTCGATGAACAATGAACATCAGAGGAGGCACGAGAATATGGAACTTGATGCCATATTTCTCCATACAAAGGAACTTTATGGAGAGCAATCTCGTATAGCAAGATACGAGACCTCTAAGAACTTGTTTCGAGCGAGGTTGGCTGTCGGGTCATCGGTAGGAGAACATGTCCTAAAGATGATCGGCTATATAGAAGAGCTCGCAGACCTTGGGACGACTTTGGATAATGAGCTCTATACAGACCTTATTATCCAGTCCCTTCCTTCCACCTACGCCCAGTTTATCCTGAACTTCAACATTCAAAGAAAATAAGTTGAACTACCGGAACTCCTGAACATGTTAAGGAGTGCAGAGGGCACCTTGCAGAAGGAAAGGGAAACACCCACTATGTTTGTTAGCGGTGCTTCTTCTTTTGGGTCCAAGGCTAGGGCCAAAGGGAGGAAAAAGAAGGCCGCCCCCAGACCTAGAGGAGGTGTAAGTAAGGTGGGAGGGAAGGGAAAGAAAAAGTTTGCGGTACCGGTAGTGGGCCAGGATGAGTGCTTCCATTGTCACAGGAAAGGGCACTGGAAGAAGGATTGCAAGGCGTGGAACGCCAAGAACCAGGAACCGAAGCAAGCTGTGGCTTCGACTTCAGGTGTGTTTGTAATTGAGAATTGTCTGTCAATCAACTCTACTTCCTGGGTATTGGATACCGGATCAGGATCTCATATTGCAATTCATTGCAGGCACTGAGAAACCGTAGAGAGTTGTAGGAAGGTGATATGAGCCTGATGGTTGCTAACGGAGCTAGCGTGGGAGCTGTGTCCGTAGAGGATTATCACCTGGGATTGACGAGTGGACACATTTTGGTTTTACATAACTGTTTTTGTGTAACCAGCTTAACGTGTAATATCATATCTGTTTCCTTGTTATCAAATAAAGGTTATGATTTCACGTTTGGAAGTGGTGTTGTAAACATCCACCTTAATCATGGTTTGATTGTGTCCGGTACACTGGATAATGGTATTATGTGTTAAACCAACTCTAAATTTTCAATGTCCAGAACACACTAAAAAGAAAGTCTCCAGATTTAAATAAAGCTTTCTTATGGCATTGTAGACTGGGTCACATCAATAAGAGAAGGTTGACTAAGTTGCATAGAGAAGGATATTTGGACTCGTTCGAATATCAAACTTATGACACTTGTCAATCTTGTCTCAAAAGAAAGATGGCAAAGACTCCATTTACTGGACATGGAGTAAGAGCGAGCGAGCTCTTAGGACTCATACACAGTGATGTATGTGGTCCAATGTCTACACATGCAAGAGGTGGTTTTTCCTATTTCATTACTTTCACGGATGATTACTCAAGGTACGGATTCATTTATCTGATGAAACATAAATCCGAGACTTTTGAGAAATTCCAAGAATATAAGAATGAAGTAGAAAACCAAACCGGCAAATGTATCAAGACACTAAGATCTGATCGAGATGGTGAATACTTGAGTGCCGAGTTCCTAGGTTACCTAAAAGAGAAAGGAATTCTCTCTCAGCTTACTCCTCCATACACTCCACAGCATAACGGTGTATCGGAGAGACGGAATCGAACCCTATTGGATATGGTACGATCCATGATGAGTAATGCTGAGTTACCGCGATCTTTTTGGGGTTATGCGCTAGAATCAGCGGCATATCTTTTGAACATGGATCCTACCAAGACTGTGCCTACCACGCCATATCAGATGTGGAGTGGGAAGAAACCCTATATTCAGTATCTGAAAATATGGAGATGTCCACCTTTTGTTAAAAAGCAGCATGTGGACAAGCTCGAGGCACAATCAGTAAAGTGTAAGTTTGTGGGATATCCAAAGAACTCCAAGGGGTATCTTTTCTATTACGAAGAGGAACAAAAGGTGTTTGTTTCTCGTAATGTCCATTTTCTAGAATATCAGTTTTTAGAAAAGGAAATAAATGGGAGCGAAATAGAACTGGAAGAAATTCCAGAACCACAAACTAATACTGAAAGTTTTGTAGAACAAGTAGTTTAAGAAGAATAGGACATTCCCGCACCCCTCCGCAGGAGTAGTAGGCCGTCTCATCCGCCTGAGAGATACTACGGTTTTCTCATAGATGGGGATAGAGAGGATTGCATCATAGATGATGATGAACCTACTGGCTTCCAGCAGGCCATCCAGAGCGGCGACTCGGTACGATGGCTAGATGCAATGCGGACCGAAATGGAGTCCATGTACACCAACAAAGTATGGACTTTGGACTTTGCTCCAGATGGGGTAAAACCCATAGGATGCAAATGGATCTTCAAGAAAAAGATTGGTGTAGATGGACAGGTGGAAACCTATAAGGCTAGACTTGTTGCAAAGGGTTTCGTCAAAGACCTGGTTTGGACTATGACGAAACTTTTTCTCCAGTGGCTATGCTCAAATCCATTCGGGTACTTCTTGCTATTGCTGCCTTCCATGATTATGAAATCTGGCAGATGGACGTAAAGACGGCTTTTCTAAATGGAAATTTAGAAGAGTGCGTCTATATGGATCAGCCAAAGGGTTTCAATCAGAGTGGGAGCAGTGGGAAAGTATGCAAGCTGCTTAAGTCCATTTATGGACTAAAGCAGGCATCGTGGAGTTAGAACATCTGTTTTGATGAGACAGTCAAAGAATATGACTTTATTAAAAATCCAGATGAACCATGTATATATAGTAAAGTTGTAGCCAGAAGTGTCGTATTCCTCGTCTTGTACGTGGATGACATTCTATTGATAGGAAATGACATTCCTATGCTACAATTTGTCAAAGGATTCTTGTCGCACAGGTTCTCCATGAAAGACCTAGGTGATCCCTCTTACATTCTGCGGATCCGGATCTATCGTGATAGATCCAAGAGGATGTTGGGACTTTCGCAGTCCAGGTATATCGACACTGTACTGAAAAGATTCAGTATGGAAGATTCTAAGCGCGGTAATCTACCGGCTTGTCACGGAATCACCCTATCCAAAGAGATGTCTCCCAAGACTGATTTGGAAAGGGAACGCATGTCTATTATACCCTACGCTTCTGCGGTAGGCTCTATAATGTATGCGATGTTGTGCACCAGACCAGATGTAGCTTACGCACTAAGCGTGGTAAGCCGGTATCGGTGAGACCCAGGGGAGAAGCACTGGATAGCAGTAAAGAACATTCTCAAGTACCTGAGGAGGACTAAGGAGATGTTCTTGGTTTACGGCGGAAAAGACCTCAGGATAGAGGCCTATACTGATTCCGGCTTCCAGAGTGATAAGGACGATTCCAAGTCCATGTCAGGTTATGTCTTTACCCTCAATGGAGGGGAGGTGTGCTGGAAGAGCTCCAAGCAGGACACCGTTGCTGACTCGATGATGGAAGCGGAGTATATAGCTGCTTGCGATGTCGCAAAAGAAGCAGTCTGGATGAAGAAGTTCCTAACAGAACTTCAGGTGGTTCCTACCATTGTTGATCCAATACCTCTGTATTGCGACAACAACGGAGCTATAGCTTTAGCGAAGGAACCAAGGTCCCATCAGAAGTCCAGACACATCTTAAGGCGGTATCACCTGATCAGGGAGATCATTGATCGTCGGGAGATCGAGGTTCGGAGAGTTTCTACTGAAGAGAACGTTGTTGATCCATTCACAAAGGCCCTACCTCAGATTAAGTTCGAGAGGCTACTCGAGATCATCGGTCTTCGATATGCCAGTACATGGCCCTAGTGCAAGTGGGAGATTGTTAGTGTATATGCCCGAGGGGCCATTATTGTATCATACTAGTTTGTATATTACTTAATGGAAGCTTGGGATATTCACATGTATATAACAGTCTTGCTAAACATGGTAGTATACTACTTGGTTTTTCTATCTTAATATGTGAGTATACGTATTGATAGAGCTCTTAGGATCTTGCTTGACTACCAGCGTTGTGATGGCAGTCACACTAGTGGGGGCTGGGTAGTCTACAAGCACATCTTTATTCAGGTCCCTAGTCGTAGGATTATCGAGACAGGGCATCGATACTCTGGAGTAGACTAGTGTGTACGCTTCTCATCCTAGTTGGGGAGATGGTCTATCCCACAGCCGTCAGTACGTCGTACTGGAGATAGTATGCATGTGCTCGTTAGGTTACGGGTACACCGGACAGGACTCACAGGGAACTGTTGGTTGGTTTTATACCAGTCGTCAGTGAACAGTTCCCAGGTGACATGAGTACAGCATAGTCCACAGACATGACACTGCTACTTCGCCTCGAGTGTGTCCCACTGTTCTTAGATTGCTACCCTACCACGGCTCAAAGGAGTCGTGCAAACAGGTAGCAGTTTGGTGCAGTCCCGAGCACTTGGAGGAAGTGGCGGTTAGACAGGATTCGTCTCTCCCGGTATTGGGGGTTGATATCGCACTGTGTCAGAGAGCCATTACGCAAAGTCCCTGGCCAGGGCAAGCGAGATTTGCTGGTAGGTTCCAGTAGTTTCTCAGGGTGTAATGGGCTTCACTCCTACACGACTTATACCGCTATTAGGGGACTGACGCTTGCCGCCCCCCTAGGCCCGATATGCGATAGTCTTAGACGAACAGACCGGACTGTACGGAGATTGTCACATCAGACTCAGTAGGAGTTCGGATGGGTTTCCTCATCGGCCTTCTTATCGACATCTACCTGGGGACCGTTACGTACAGCTAGTGCCGCTTGCGGTCTGTGGTTAAGCCCACTGCCAGCGTAGTAGTCGAGTCTCTAGAGTCCCACACAGAGAGTTTCCCTACTCCAGGCGAAACGTTATAGAGGTCGTATGGTTTTACGACAACGGTTCGGACGCATATGTGTGTTTACGCACATACGACATCCGGACAGTTTTTACTAGTCGGTTTTGGTTTAAGCCAGTTTCTAGTATCCGGTTATTAGATTTATACAGTCTAAAGTTTTTCCGTGTTTTCACGGATAGGAGGGGCGTTCTCGTAATTGCGCGAGAAGCTTCTAGAAGATGGTGACTTGGGGGTTAAGGTGGCATATGCATTAAATGAGATTAGTGAGTCATTTGAGTGATTCATCCAAGTCATTAATGCATCATAAATGCTTAATGACTCATGGAGATGAATCACCCTCTAATATTTATTAAGCATGATGATTAGTCATTTATTTCTTTTATTTTGGATAAATCATAATGCTTGATATATATTATGATAGCTCACTTTCTTATCTCATTCTCTTGCTCACTTTCTCTCTCCTCAAGCTCTCCCTCTTCAAACCCTAATCCTCCCCTCTCATGTGTTGAGTACAAGGATTAGATTAGACTACTTAATCCTTAACCATTCTCTATATCACCTAGGTTGCTTAGATTAGCGATTTAAGAAACCTAGTTACCTCTAGTTTGAGGTGAAGCTCGTAGTAAAGCTCTCGGGTGGATCTTCTGCTACTTAGAGAAGGCCGGAGAGGACATGGAGAATGAACAGACGAAGGACTCGGTTCTACAGGTATAATCACTCTTCATAGTAGTTGTAAACTCCTATGTTTTGTTGTTAGTTATTGTTTATGCAAAGATTCTCGGTTAGTCGATGTTTACGCTTTAAACAAGATCGTTTTTCATTAATCCGCCTCCCCGCAAGTCGTGGGGTGTTGTACATCGACTTACAGTCTTCACACCAAGTCTCTAAGTCAAACAAGATAATAGTAGATGGAGGGTATAGGATACAACGAATATACAATACAACAACGAATAACCACAAAACCCACCTAAAGCAAAACTGCACACTGTGAGCCGATGCGGTATCCGCAGCAAAAGATGATAAGATAGATGAATAGCATGCCTCGACTACTATGGGGCACAACCTGCAAAACAAACTGTGGCACAACGGGGGTGAGTTGCCAACTCGTGAATAGTAAATAACATATGCAGGTAATCGCAAGTATGCACGTACAACACGAATCTAACATATGTAAGCTAAAAGCAGTAAAAGGTCATATGAATGCAATAATCATGAATGGTACACTATCAGGTGTTAGTGTTTATGCCCTAGAAGGCCATTACTGTATCATACTAGTTTGTAAATTACTTAATGGAAGCTTGGGATATCACAGTTATATAACAGTCTTGCTAAACATGGTAGTATGCTACATGGTTTTATCTATCTTAATATGTGAGTATATGTATTGATAGAGCTCTTAGGATCTTGCTTCACGACCAGCGTTGTGATGGCAGTCATACTAGTGGGGGATGGGTAGTCTACAAGCACATCCTTTTTCAGGTCCCTAGTCGTTGGATTATCGAGACAGGGCATCGATACTCCGGAATAGACAAGTGTGTACGCTTCTCATCCCAGTTGGGGAAATGGTCTGTCCCACAGCCATCAGTACGTCGTACTGGAGATAGTATACAGGTGCTCGTTAGGTTACGGGTACACCGTCCAGGACTCACAGGGAACTGTTGGTTGGGATTATACACGTCGTCAGTTAACAGTTCCGAGGTGACATGAGTACAACATAGTCCGCAGACTTGACACTGCTACTTCGCCACGAGTGTGTCCCACTGTTCTTAGATTGCTACCCTACCACGGTTCAAAGGAGTCGTGCATACAGGTAGCAGTTGGGTGCAGTCCCGAGCACTTGGATGCAGTGGCGGTTAGAAGGGATTCGTCTCTCCCGGTATTGGGAGTTGATATCGCGCTGTGTCAGAGAGCCATTACGCAAAGTCCCTGGCCAGGGCAAGCGAGATTTACTGGTAGGTTTTCCAGTAGTTTCTCAAGGTGTAATGGGCTACGCTTCGACACGACTTATACCGCTTTTAGGGGACTGACGCTTGCCGCCCTAGGCCCGATATGCGATAGTCCTAGACGAACAGACCGGACTGTACGGAGATTGTCACAGCAGGCTCAGTAGGAGTTCAGATGGGTTTCCTCATTGGCCTTCTTATCGACATCTACTTGGGGACCGTTACGTACAGCTAGTGCCGCTTGCGGTCTGTGGTTAAACCCACTGCCAGCGTAGTGTTGAGTCTTTAGAGTCCCACACAGAGAGTTTCCCTGCTTCGGGCGAAACGATATAGAGGTCGTATGGTTTTACGATAGGGTTCAGACGCATACGTGTTTTTAAGCACGTATGATGTTCAGACAGTTTTTACTAGTCGGCTTTGGTTTAAGCCAGATTTTAGTATCGGATTATTGGATTTATACAGTCTAAAGTTTTTCCGTGTTTTTACGTATAGGAGGGGCGTTCTCGAAATTTTTCGGGAAGCTTCTTGAAGCATGGTGACTTGGGGGTTAAGGTGGCATTTGCATTAATTGGATAAGTGAGTCATGGTGTGATTCATACATGGAGTTAATGAATCATTTATGATTTATATGACTCATGTGATGAATCACTTAGTGTATTAATGAAACATGATGATATATTATTATTTGTTATTCATTTAATATATATGATATGTTTCATATATACACATATGATCTATTCATCCAAAAGGATTCTCACTCTCACCTTCTCTCTCCTCAAGCTCTCCATCTTCAAACCCTAAACCTAACCTCTCATGTGTTGAGATCAAGGGTTAGCTAGACTAATACATCCACAATCCAACTCTATATCACCTAGGTTGCTTAGATTAGCACTTTGAGTAACCTAGTTACCTCAAGTTAGAGGTTAAGCTTGGAGTAGGAGCTCTCGGGTGGATCGTCTTTGACTCGAGGAGGCCGTTGTGGTGCTAACGTTCCAAAGAGCCAACAAGGGGTGGAGGATAGTGATGAAGACCCGAAGGACAAATAACGTGAGGTATAACTTCGAATCAGAGTAGTTAAACCTTTCGTAGTTTGCTAGTAACGGTTTAGACACGATTCATGCGCTCAAGTCCGTGTTACGAAGCTTTGATAATCGTTTTTCATGTATTCCGCCTCCCTGCAAGTTCGTGGGGTGCGTGACATGGACTTACAGTGGTATCAGAGCCAACTAAACCATTACTAGCTTGTTAGCAACTAATTAGAACTTCGATCGACCGAAAACACGAAAACAACACCCCGAACACCTTAACAGTTTCTGTTGATTTTAAAAGTGTCAGAAAAATTATTTGATAGGCCTTAAAATTCACGGCAGGGTATTATAAGAAAACTGGGAATATACGAGCTCTCAACTCGGTTAGATGGCCGCGGATCCGCTGCACCCGCGGCACAATAGTGCTTTTGGCCGCGGATCCGCCGCCGAGTCAACTCCGAGTTGACTCGGATTTGCGCAGTAATTCATATATTATGGTGTTTTGTTTTCCTGTATATTCTGTTTCTGCCCAGGTTACTTCTGTGCTGGCATGCATTTGGGGTAGACACGGAAAAAGCTTGTCGATCAATATTCTAAGTTATTTGCTAATCGGGTTTTTATCTGTAATGATTAATGTGTTCGTAAACCTCCCCTAACTGCTAGTATATCGGTTGGCAGGGGGTTGCACATTTATGTAATGTTTACAGTTTGTGTATATGAACTTGATTGGATCGTTGTGATGATTAGCCGGGGTTTGAGATGGGTTGTTATATTCATTCATTCAATGTAATTGTAATATGATGTAATATTCTTTTGCTGGGCACATCCAGGTTGCGGTTGTAGCCACCGTTGTATTATTTCATTTACTGTTTTTTTTGCTCCTAGGATAGACCCAAGGTGGGGTACACAAACTACCGGATACGTTGAAGTGTTTAGTGGCCTACTCACGTTGTTGAGGGAGACCGCTTCACTTCAGGTACTTGGCGGGTAGTTTGTCGTACCCGTAGGGGTCTAGGGTGGGTAAAGGCTATTCATCACAACTGTGTAATCCGTCTTTTGTTGCAGGCTCAAAGCAAACGCGGATTGCTTGTATATCCAATAATGTTCATCTAAGATCTGGAATGCCTATTATTTCGTCTGACGAATGTACAATATCTATATATGATATCTATTTAGACGTCACTTATTTTTTACACCCGCGCTAGCCCAGCCCCCGCTCTGTCGTTAGTTAAGTAACCTAACGGGTGATGACGGAACCCAGTGGCGAATGCGGATGGAATAAGAGGACGTTGTATTTTCGTTGTTTTCTGCAATGATAGGTTAAATGATGGGACGCGTTATTTTAATGCAAAGAAAATAAACCAAAATTGAATCGTTGGAACAAATTTAAAAGAAAACACTCGGTTATTTTAAAAGAGCAGATTTTTTAATTGCGGAGCTTTAACCACTCTTTTTAAAAAGCTATCAGGTTCCTTCGATTATGTCAAGTTCACTACGTTCACGGTTTCTCCAAAACCAGTCGTAGCCCTCCGTCATTTCTTATTGATGGTCAGTGGTATTCAAGCTATGTTTGTTGGCTTTCCTCAAGGCATAGTGTTTGGTAGCTGCTGGGGTATTCATTTGTTACATAGATAGATGAGTTGGTTTGGGACAGTCGTATTACCTTGTTGGCTTTCGTCAAGAGTATGCACGGGTGGGTTCAAATTAACAAGATAATGATGGGCAGAACTTGACATGTAACTTATGATTTGTTGGCTTTCGTCAAGGTCATAAGAACATGGGGCAAAAATCCACATCGGTAGTTTCTAAAGAAACTGAAACTTGCTAGTGTTGCATATCATTTGGAGTTTGATGAATGTTGGTAGGATTCCTTCAACATTATCATACAATGATATTTGGATCCCGATCCTACTGTGAGTATATGCTATTTATCAGGAGATTCGACACTTAACGATCAATGCTATAAACCAAGTAGGTGTCGAGAAAGGTGTCAGCGGGGCTGCGCCCCCAGAGAAAAGTGGTTATTTAATTAAGGAACTTTACGAAAGCGTTGGAAAACCTCCCTCGAAGTACCGACACTAGCCTGGCTGAACGGTTAAGCAAGTATTGTACAGTGAGAATAGTCCTGGCTAATTCTTATTTTATGGTTTGAGGAAGGATTCGAGAAACAGTGGGTGCCATCCAGTTTAGATAATTTAAAAACCAATCTAAACTTGCAAGAGCATCACGCTAAAGTGTTTTCTTCTCTCTTTCTCATTGCAGCGACGTTGTGACCATGACTAGGTTACATCTAGATAACAAGTTGACTGAATCTAACTTATATGACTGGCAAAGGTCTGTCCAGATGTCCATTGCCTATGACAAGATGGACCACCCTATTACTACTCAAGATCCCGCCGTCCCAGGTCCAGTTTCCACCGTCGCGAATATGGATATCCGTCAGACAAGGGAAAAGGATAAAGCGAAATCTAAGTGCCTCGTGTTGGCTTCAGTTGATGGTGTATACCAGAAGCAACACGAGAAGATGGACTTAGTTTTCATCTTTCTCCATAACAAAGATTTATATGGAGAGCAATCTCATATCGCAAGATATGAGACCTCGAACGATTTAATTCAAGCGAGGTTAGCTGTCGGGTCATCTGTAGAGGACAACGTCCTTACAATGACTAGCTCTATTGATGAGTTCAAGGACCTGGAGACCACGCTGGGAAACAGGTCTTACGCTGACTTATTTCCACAGTCCCTACCCTCTACTTACACCCTGAAAGAAACCAGGGAGACACAAGCTCTGCTTAATGGGGGACCTTCTTCTTCTACATCCAGGGCGAAAGCAAAGGGTGAAAAGAAGAAGACCTCTACAAAGCTGATATACGGTGTCAATAAAGTAGGAGGAAAGGGAAGAGCAAAAGTTTCGGGACTTGGTATAGCTAAGGAGGGATGTTCCTATTGTTATGGGAACGTGCATTGGCAGAAGGATTGCAGGGCTTTGGAAGCCAGTAGCCAGGATACGAAGCATGTTGTGGCTTCAGCCTCAAGTGTCTTTGTAATTGAGAACTGTTTGTCAATTAACTCTACTTCCTGGGTTCTAGATACCGGAGCATGATCTCATATCTGTAATTCATTACATGCTTTGAGAAACCGTAGAGATATAATGATAGGTGATTTGTCTCTCAGAGTTGCAAACGGAATGAGCGTGGATGCTCAATCCGTGGGAGAATATCGCCTAGGTTTGACAAGTGGGCAGATATTGATTCTACATAACTGTCTGTATGTACCTAGTTTGACTTGTAATATCATATCAGTGTCCTCACTTTCAAGAGAGGGATATGACTTTACATTCGTAAGCGATGTAGTTCACATTCACCTAAATCAAGTTTTGATTGGGTCCGGTACATTAGATGACGGTATATACATATTGAGTCAAGCTCAGGTTTTCAATGTCCAGAACACACTTAAAAGATAGTCTCCAGAAATAAATCAGGCTTTCTTATGGCATTGTAGACTAGGTCACATCAATGAAACACGATTAACGAAGTTACATAGAGAATGATATTTGAATCCGTTCGAATATCAGTCTTATGCCACTTGTGAATCTTGTCACATGGGAAAGATGACAAAGACTCCGTTTACTGGACACGGAGTAAGAGCGAGCGAGCTCTTAGGACTCGTACAAAGTGACGTGTGCGGTCCAATGCCTACACATGCGCGAGGTGGTTATTCCCACTTCATTACTTTTACGGATGATTTCTCTAGGTATGGACATATTTTCTTGATAAAGCATAAATCCGAGGCCTTTGAGAAATTCCAGGAATACAAGAATGAAGTGGAAAACCAAACAGGCAAAAGTATTAAGACACTGAGATCTGATCGAGGTAGTGAATACTTAAGTGCCGAGTTCCTGGGTTACTTAAAAGAGAATGGAATTCTCTCTCAGCTTACTCCTCCATACACACCACAACACAACGGTGTATCGGAAAGGAGGAATAGAACCCTATTGTATATGGTTCGTTCCATGATGAGTAAGGCTGAGTTACCGCGATCATTCTGGGGTTATGCACTAGAATCAGCTGCATGTCTTTTGAACAAGGTTCCAACCAAGACTGTGCCTACCACACCATATCAGATGTGGAGTGGGAAGAAACCCTATCTTCAGTACCTGAAGACATGGGGATGTCCAGCTTTTGTAAAAAAGCAGCATCCGGTCAAGCTCGAGGCGCGCTCAGTAGAGTGTAAGTTTGTGGGATATCCAAAGAACTCCATGGGATATTGCTTCTATTACGCAGAGGAACAAAAGGTTTTTATTTCTCGTCATGCCCGCTTCTTAGAAACTGAATTTTTAGAAAATCAGAACAGTGGGAGCGGAGTAGAACTGGAAGAAATTCCAGAACCACAAGCTGTTACTGAAAGTTTGGTAGAACAAGAAGTTTCAGAAGAAAGGGACATACCAGCGCCTATCCGCAGAAGTAGTAGGCAGTCTCATCCGCCCGAGAGATACTACGGTTTTCTCATAGACGGGGATCGAGAAGATTGCGTCATTGATAATGACGACCCTACTAGCTTCTAGCAAGCCATTCAGGGCGGCGACTCGGTAAAATGGCTGGATGCAATGCGGACTGAAATGGACTCCATGTACACTAACAAAGTATGGACTTTGGACATTGCTCCAGATGGGGTAAAACCCGTTGGATGCAAGTGGATCTTCAGAAAGAAGATTGGTGTAGATGGACATGTTGAAACCTATAAGGCTAGACTTGTTGCAAAGGGTTTCCGTCAAAGACCTGGTTTGGACTATGACGAAACCTTTTCTCCAGTGGCTATGCTCAAATCCATTCGGGTCCTTTTTGCTATTGCTGCCTTCCACGATTATGAGATCTGGCAGATGGACGTAAAGACGGCCTTTCTAAATGGTAATTTGGAAGAGAGCGTCTATATGGATCAGCCAGAGGGATTCATTCAGAGTGGGGAGCAGCGGTAAAGTATGCAAGCTTCTTAAATCCATTTATAGACTAAAGCAGGCATCGCGGAGTTGGAACATGTGTTTTGATGATACTGTCAAAGAATTCGACTTTATCAAAAATCCAGATGAACCATGCATATACAGTAAGATTGTAGGGAGAGTTGTTGTATTCCTCGTCTTGTACGTGGATGACATTCTCCTAATAGGAATTGATATTCTTATGCTACAGTCAGTCAAAAGATTCTTGTCACAGAAGTTCTCCATGAAAGACCTGGGTGATGCCACCTACATTCTGGGGATCCAGATCTATCTTGTTAGATCAAAAAGGATGTTGGGACTTTCGCAGTCCAGGTACTTAGACACCATATTGAAAAGATTCAGTATGGATGATTCTAAGCGCGGTAACCTACCGGCTTGTCACGGAATCACCCTCTCCAAAGAGATGTCTCCCAAGACTGATTTGGAAAGGGATCGCATGTCGATTATACCCTACGCTTCTGCGGTAGGCTCTATAATGTATGCGATGTTATGTACCAGATATAGCATACGCATTGAGCGTTGTAAGACGGTATCAGGGAAACCTACGTGAGAAGCACTGGATAGCAGTAAAGAACATTCTCAAGTACCTAAGAAGGACTAAGGAGATGTTCTTGGTGTATGGCGGAAAAGACCTCCAGATCGAGGACTTTGCTGACTCCAGCTTCCAGAGTGACAAGGATGACTCCAAGTCCATGTCGGGTTATGTCTTTACCCTCAATGGAGGGGCGGTCTGTTGGAAGAGTTCCAAGCAGGACACCGTTGCTGACTCAACGATGGAAGCGGAGTACATAGCTGCTTGCGATGCCGCAAAAGAAGCTGTCTGGATGAAGAAATTCCTCACAGAACTTCAGGTGGTTCCTACCAGTGTTGGTACAATACCTCTGTATTGCGACAACAACGGCGCTATAGCTTTAGCGAAGGAACCCAGGTCCCATCAGAAGTCCAGACACATCTCAAGGCGGTATCACCTGATCAGGGAGATCGTCGATCGCCGGGAGATCGTCGATCGCCGGGAGATCGAGGTAAAGAGAGTAGATACAGAGAATAACACTGCTGATCCATTCACAAAGGCCATTCCTCAGACGCAGTTCAAGAGGATATTCAAGATGATAGGTCTGCGATATGCCAGTACATGGCCCTAGTGCAAGTGGGAGATTGTTAGTGTTTATGCCCTAGAAGGCCATTACTGTATCATACTAGTTTGTATATTACTTAATGGAAGCTTGGGATACTCACAGTTATATAAAAGTCTTGCTAAACATGGTAGTATGCTACTTGGTTTTATCTATCTTAATATGTGAGTATACGTATTGATAGAGCTCTTAGGATCTTTCTTGACTACCAGCGTTGTGATGGCAGTCACACTAGTGGGGGATGGGTAGTCTACAAGCACATCCTTTTTCAGGTCCCTAGTCGTTGGATTATCGAGACAGGGCATCGATACTCCGGAGTAGACTAGTGTGTACGCTTCTCATCACAGTTGGGGAGATGGTCTGTCCCACAGCCATCAGTACATCGTACTGGAGATAGTATACAGGTGCTCGTTAGGTTACGGGTAAACCGGATAGAACTCATGGGGAACTGTTGGTTGGGATTATACCCGTCGTCAGTTAACAGTTCCCAGGTGACATGAGTACAGCATAGTCCGCAGATTTGACACTGCTACTTCGCCTCGATTGTGTCCCACTGTTCTTAGATTGCTACCCTACCACGGCTCAAAGGCGTCGTGCAAACAGGTAGCAGTTGGGTGCAGTCCCGAGCACTTGGAGGCAGTGGCGGTTAGACAGGATTCGTCTCTCCTGGTATTGGGAGTTGATATCGCGCTGTGTCAGAGAGCCATTACGCAAAGTCCCTGGTCAGGGCAAGCGAGATTTACTGATAGGTTTTCCAGTAGTTTCTCAAGGTGTAATGGGCTACGCTCCGACACGACTTATACCGCTTTTAGGGGACTGACGCTTGCCGCCCCCTAGGCCCGATATGCGATAGTCCTAGACGAACAGACCGGACTGTACGGAGATTGTCACAGCCGGCTAAGTAGGAGTTCGGATGGGTTTCCTCATCGGCCTTCTTATCGACATCTACCGGGGGACCGTTACGTACAGCTAGTGCCGCTTGCGGTCTGTGGTTAAACCCACTGCCAGCGTAGTGTCGAGTCTTTAGAGTCCCACACAGAGAGTTTCCCTGCTTCGGGCGAAACGATATAAAGGTCGTATGTTTTACGACAGCGTTCGGACGCATACGTGTTTTTACGCACGTACGATGTTCGGACAGTTTTTACTAGTCGGCTTTGGTTTAAGCCAGATTCTAGTATCGGATTATTGGATTTATACAATCTAAAGTTTTTCCGTGTTTTTACGGATAGGAGGGGCGTTCTCGTAATTTGTCGGGAAGCTTCTTGAAGCATGGTGACTTGGGGGTTAAGGTGGCATTTGCATTAATTGGATAAGTGAGTCATGGTGTGATTCATACATGGAGTTAATGAATCATTTATGATTTATATGACTCATGTGATGAATCACTTAGTGTATTAATGAAATATGATGATATATCATTATTTGTTATTTATTTAATATGTATGATATGTTTCATATATACACATATGATCTATTCATCCAAAAGGATTCTCACTCTCACCTTCTCTCTCCTCAAGCTCTCCATCTTCAAACCCTAACCCTAACCTCTCATGTGTTGAGATCAAGGGTTAGCTAGACTAATACATCCACAATCCAACTCTATATCACCTAGGTTGCTTAAATTAGCACTTTGAGTAACCTAGTTACCTCAAGTTAGAGGTTAAGCTTGGAGTAGGAGCTCTCGGGTGGATCGTCTTCGACTCGAGAAGGCCGTTGAGGTGCCGACGTTCTAAAGAGCCTACAAGGAGTGGAGGATAGTGATGAAGACCCGAAGGACAAATAACGTGAGGTATAACTTCGAATCAGAGTAGTTAAACCTTTCGTAGTTTGCTAGTAACGGTTTAGACACGATTCATGCGCTCAAGTCCGTGTTATGAAGCTTTGATGATCGTTTTTCATATATTCCGCCTCCCCGCAAGTTCGTGGGGTGCGTGACATGGACTTACAGCAGGTACAACTAATACATGAAGCAATAATATATGACAATCGGTATGCAATAATCATGCAATAATGATATGAAAATGTATATATGCAACAGTCATGAAAGATACTCTAACAGGTACAACTAATACACGAAGCAATGCATATAAAATGAAGTATGTAAATGCAACAGTCATGAAAGGTACACTAACAGGTACTACTAATACATGAAGTAGTGCATAAACAATGAATGTGAAGTATGGAATGAAATATGTCATTTCAACGGAATCCTGACATCGTTGTAGGATCACAATCCATCAAGACAATCCAAATCCCAATTCCTCAAATCAGCCCCCAAATTGGCTTTCATATCATATAAGTCTCACAAATCCTGAATGTACAATATCGAATAAATCTCATATATCCTGAATGTATAAAATCAACAATCTTATATATATCCTGTATCCAATCTCAAATAAATCTTCTATATCCCAAATCCAATATCAAGTGAATCTCTTATATCCTAAGTATATTTTCATGAATAAATATGATGAAGTATATGAATTTATATATCTACATATATATTAGCGTCCCATTTCACTAATACATATATATATAAATATTCATATATAACAGCGTCCCATTCTACTGTTATATATACTTAGGAGTAAAATATCATGAAAACCAAGTGTCAAGCATCAACACAAAATAGTGATCTATAAGGTGTTGTCACCACGACTGGCCCCCTGATAGGTACGTATCATATGCTATACCGAAAACTCGAGTGCCTAGCTCTGACCCTCGCCTCTCGACTTATCCATACGTACATGACTCCCGTCGGAATCCCCACGATAATCGCCGAGTCATAGGTAATGTCACTGGAAGGTATGGTTCCCTGTCAGGCTCAATCGGCAAGGTCCATCAATCGTCTTGCCCCGGGGTACCTCCGGGTCCCACCATGTACCCACACACGGCCTCGACGCCTCCTCGCAAGGGGTATATATATATATATATATATATATATATATGAACCGATAAAACTCATGGTGGCTGCTGAAATATCATATCAAGAGGAACCGTGTTTTTCAAATAATGCATAATTTCACGAACTCCCACGGTCCTCAAATCTAGAAAACATCATGAAAAATCCATATCTCAATGTGAAAATCCATGAATATAAAATATGCAACATAAAACTGAAATGTAAGCATATATAGGAAAAGCCGCTAATTAACTGCAACAAGTTAATATAAAATATCAGGCGGTTCCTAATTTCTTCAATTCTAAATAACATCAAGTAAAGGTAATCATGTATCTATAACTGATATATGTGTAAACATAAAGGTATAGCAAGATATAGATATCTACCTATCAGAAATGATGTAATATACCCCCGGGGGTATAAGTGTAAATGTGTATGGAAGGTATACATGTAGTTATGTCATTATGTGTGTATGTACCTATCGCTAATGGTACAATACCCTATAGGTATACAGGTAACTAGCATGTAAGTATGTCAAGGCATATGTGTAAGCATGTGGGTATACAGGTATGCTATATGTCATATGCATAAAGAAATATGAATCAATGTCTCAATATCCCTAACCAAACAATATCATTTCTATATGTGGGTTGTGCGTGACATGGCAATTATTGACGGTGTGTGTGGCATACAATCAGTGCTCGTGCAATATGAGCCGTCAATAATAGTGCAGTGTCCTAAGGATACTAATCCAAGCACAACAATTAACTAAGCAGTAGGGTATATGCGCAACTCTATAAATGAAATAGAATATGCGACAAGTCAAGTCATTTCTAGCCCAGACGCATAACGTCATGCGGGCGATTCCCCTGTAGATGTTAAATCTACTCACCAACGCTCCAGACTAAGTGAAGCCTACCACCTGTTTTCCCTTTGTAGCAGTGTCCGAAGTCCCCTCCTGCGAACCTACAATATTAAGACAATAAAACAAGTGTATATTAGTAAAAGAACCAAAACACGTACCAACTACATTTGACCGACGCAACAACACAAAACATACTCTCAAGTGTTCGTATTGTAGCTAACGTGCGTAGCGACACGACGAAACTAACCCAAGAGCAAAATCACACAAAGTGCACGATCCGTTTCGTATAGCGTATCGCGCTTAAACGAAACACAAGAAACTACCTAGGTGATCCTAGATTTTGCATACAGAGGAAACTCAACAACCAAACAAGACCAAATACACCAAAACCACTGCAGACACCTACCGAGAAAAACCCAAATCCCAACTCAACCCAGGGGCCGATGTCGCCGGAATTCTCCTTTGGGTCGCCGGCCGAGTCTGAGCTCTAGGGGTTCGTGCTCCAGGTGATGTCCTATGGTCTCCGGTACAACACAACTATATTGTTTGGTTTTCTAGTAAAAACTCCGGGTCACAGCAGATCACAGATGTCACAAACGACACAAAAAATACCATATTGTACATAAACTTAACTTAAAACATTCTAAACTAAAAGTCTAAACTGAAGGACTACCTTAGCACCATGATGAGGTTGTAGAAGCATCTACCATGCCAAATTCAAATTTTTCTTGGTGCTAAGCTAGACTAACAAGATCTTAACTAGATTATTTGGGTTTTCTTTAGATGATATATCAACTAGAGAGAATGAGAGATGTTTATACCTTGGTAGAACCAAGTCCTTCTCTTCAATATGCTCCGTGTAGTAGTCCCGCGACTCCACATGGCTTCTTTTGAGACTTTGAACAAGCTCCCTTCGTAGCCTTCACGCCAATGATGATCCACCCCGAAGCTCCTTTTAGTTCAAGCTACCATTGCACTAAACCCTTTAGTGCATGAAACGCATCACACTAATTTGCTAAAAGGTGTGAGATGATGAAGTAGGGGATGTTAAGAGCTCACTAATTTGTGCTCAAGCTTCATGATTCACATCTCATGTGAGGGTTGAAGCTTGAGAAAAAGCAAGAGGGGGAAGAAGAAGCAAGAGCAAGCATGAGCAAGTGAAAATGGCTAAGTCTTTTTGGAATGAACAAGAATCAAACATAATCCTTGACCCCTCACTCATTCAAGCATGGAATTATGCAATATTAAATTGCAACCATGCTTGAATAGTGAGTCAAGAATGAATAAAGAAGTATTTAAACCATGCTTGCAACCATGCTTCATTTTACACCTCATTTCTATTTTCACAAAATAGAAAAGAAAATGTCGTGCTTCATTTTAATATAATATATATATTTAATGAAGATTAATTAGTGAGCTAATGATATTAGTTAATATGTAATTATATCACATATAATTTATATCATATTATTAAATCAACATTTGATATAATAATCCGGTTATATCATATACGACCGACTAATATCATATATCTGTATATGTTATTATCGAATCAACACTTGATTCGACAATCTGGTTATATCACATATAACCGCACCGATAACAGATGACTGCCAGATTACAAGATGGTATCACATACTCGTATTTAATCAGGCCCTTACACATATCACATATGTGTCCTACTTCGTTTCGCTTGAACCAGAGAACTTCTGTGTGGGACTCTAAAGACTCGTCAATACGCCGGCAGTAGGTGATGATCATATCAGTCACCTACAAGCCGTCAGCGGTACTAGCTGGACGTAACGGCTACCCGGGCATTGAGCGATATGAAGGTCAACAAGCAAGCCTGTCCATAGTCTCCATGAAGCCTATCAGTAACACTACCGTACAGTCCGGTCTCTTCGTCTGATATGTCGCATATCATGTCTAGGGGTGGAAATCGTCAAACCCTAGCAACGTGATAAGTCATGTCGATGTGAGACTCATAACAGGTCGAGAAGCTACCGATAACACTTATCAGTAGATCTCCAAATCAGCCCTGGCCAGGGACTTTCAGTTATTTCCAATCGAGCATAGCGCAACATCAACCCCCAATACCGCGAGAGATGAAACCCCTCCTATCGCTCATTGCCTCCATACGACTCGGGACTGTACCCAAAATCCACCTATTTGCATGACTCCTCTTGAGCGTGGTAGGGAGGAAATCAAAGCACAGAGAGAGTCGCATAAGACTCTATGACGATCTCGGGTCTACAGACTAACCTGTACCAGTGTCACCAGAGGACTGCTATTTGACGATAGGTATTCTACCACATAGGAGTCCTCGGTGAGTCCTGTTCAGTATACCCAGTTTCCAATGAGCACCCGTATACAATCTTTGATGTGAAACACTAATGGATGTGGGATCATCCATCGCCCATCATATGTGACAAGAAGCGTATACCATAGTCTACTTTGGAATATCGATGCTCTGTCTCGATATTCCCTCGACTAGGAACAATTAAAGGATGTACTTATGAACTACCATTGCCCCACTAGTATGATCCACATCATAATCCTGGTAGTCAAGTACATAACCTAAGGGCTTTATCAACACGTGAGAGCACGACAGTATCACAATACAAGTCTACATGTTCAGATAATGGTAACCAGATAGCATACTATCATATCGAGCAAGAAAGTCTTCTCAGTATATACATATCCAAGTATCCACTATAATATACATCATATGTACAATAATGGCCTCTAGGGCATACACATAACTAACAATCTCCCACTTGAACTAAGGCCATGTGTTGTAGTATCTCATACCCAACATCCCAAAAAGTCTCTCAAATTGCGTCTGAGGGGTGGCCTTCGTGAGTGGATCCGCTACGTTATCCTTCGTATCAACTCTCCTGACCTCGATCTTCGTGGAGATCAACCATCTCCTTGATCAGGTGATACTGCCTAAGAATATGTCTGGACTACAGATGGGACGTGGTTCCTTGGCCAAAGCCATAACTCCATTGTCACACAACGGTAGGAACTAAGTTCATCTCATGAACTAACATATCCAGACTGCCTCTTCGGTAGTATCCTTGGTAACGATGTATCTAGCTTTTAATCGTCTAGTTTGCCACGGTATCTAGCTTGGAACTTTTCCAACATACCGTCCCTATTCTGAGGGTGAAGATAATGCCTTTGACTGACATTCGGTCGTCTTTATCACCCTGGAACATTTCCAGTGATTTTCCCCAGGATCCATTCATCTCATTACAGCTAGTGAGAATCCTAATATCCAAATAGATCTATCTCATAGATCCATAACCCAGGATTTAGGAGGTATCACCTCGGTCCTATATGGAGAATCTTTGTGATAAGAGGAGATTGACCGAGGGTAGCATAGGAAACTCCTTTCCTATCAAGAGTATGTCATCCACATATAATACGAGGATCACCACCATACTCCCTACAACCTTTTTGTATATACAAGGTTCATCTACCATTTTGATGAAGTCAAACTCTTTGACTACCACATCAAAACAGACGTTCCAACTCCGCGTTGCCTGATTTATCTCATAAAACAACTCGCACACATTTCCACTGCTCCCACTGTCTACGAAGCCCTCTGGCTGTATACTTATAGACGCTCTTTTCTAAGCAGTCATGACACACAACCGCCAGATATCGTAGTCATGGTATGTAGCAGTGGCAAGAAGGAACTGAATGGACTTAAGCATAGCTTTGAAAGTCTCAACTTTTCCATGTACACCAAGTAATCTTCTCAAGATATGCTTGCTCCTGATGGGGATTTAACCCTTCAGATAAAGCAACCAAAGTCCATACTTTGTTGGTGTATAAGGATTCCATCTCAGATCGCTTAGCATCCAGCCATTCTTACAGAGTCACCACTCCTGATGGCCTGCTCGAAACTAGTTGGGTCATCATCTCATGATGTAATCCTCGCTCCCACTGTCATAGTGAAAACCGAAGTATCTCTCAGGTGGGTGAGGAACCCTACAAGATCGGCGGAAAGGCTGAGGTTCGTTGGAAACTATTGAATCCTTCGGTTCTACCAAATCATCAGCTGGAATTCTTTCCAGTTCTATCTCATCTCCACTAGAAAAAAATGGCATGCCGAGAAATAAAACACATTTGTTTCTCGGTTTGGTAGAAGATATTCCTTTGCAAATGCTTGGGATATCCAATAAACTTCCACAGAACTGACCTTGCCTCGAGCTTGTCCGGATCATGCTTTGGACATAGGCCGGACACCCCAAATCTTAACATTCTTTAGAGATGGGCTCTTTCCATACCATATCGCATTTGGAGTGGTAGGCATCTGATTTGGTTGGAACCCTATTCAAAAGGTATGAAGCTTCTCAAGTACATAACTCCCAAAAGGAAATAGGCTACTCAGTAGTACTCATCATAGAGCACACCATATCACATAGGGTGCGATTTGCTCCGTCCCGATATACCATCGTGCTGTGGTGTACACGGAGGAGTAATGCTGAGAGAGAATCTCATTCTCCTTTAGAATAATACAGGATCTCCGTGCTCAAGTATTCTCCTCCCTGATCTCAACATAGGACATAATACTTATACCCTTTTTGGTTCTCTACTTCTAACTTATATTCATTGAATTTCTCAAAAGGTTCAGACTTGTGTTTCAACAGGAACATATGTTCGAATCTTGAGAGATAATCAGTGAATGTAATGAAGTATAAAGAACCAGTCCTGGCATGTGTAGACAGGGGACTCACATACATCATCATGTATCAATCCCAAGAGTTCAATAACTCTCTCTCTGTTTCCAATAAACGGAGCTATGGTCATCTTATCTTTATGACATGACAGGCAAATTTCATAAGATGTAATTCCAAACTGATTTAAATATGCATCTTTATGTAACTTGAGCTAGTCGGGTCGCATTGATATGACCTAGTCTACAATACCTCAAGAAGGATTTGTTCATTTCTGAACTCTTCCTCTTGTGTGTGTTCTGTACGTTAAGAACTATGGTTTGATTTAGAACGTCTATGCTTTTAGATAACGTGCCTGAACCGATCAACTTTTGATATAGGAAATGTTCAAAACATTATCCAATAGTACAAAATTATATCCTTCTTTACTAATAAAGAAACTGATATGATGTTGTATATCAGGTTCGGTATATAATAAAATTTGTTCCGAATCAATGTATTTGGTAATACAGGGTGATAACTACCAACAAACTTGGCTGCAACACTTTGCACCATTTCTAAATCTTGAAACTTATCACCCGTTCTCAGTTCTCTATCTTTCTGCAGCCCATGTAACATATTACATATCTGGGATCCTGATCCGGTATCACATACCCAGGACGTAGAGGATACTGCGAACAGTTCTCGGTAATGAACACACAAGAAGAAGATGTATCAGCATGCACTTTTCTTCGTTTGGGTGGCACGGGATTCTGGTAATCCCCAATTTCCTGCTCTATCTTATAACAATTATAAGTTGGAGCGGGACCAACGTTCTCTAGCGCAGTATAACAAGCGGGTCCGGGCAATACATCCGTATTATTTATCTTGATTAAAGCGTGACATGGTCGCTACCTGAAGAGAGAGAGAAGAAAACACTCTAGCGTATGCTCTTGCAAGATTAGATTGGTTATTAATATATCTAATCAGGATGGCTCCCACTGTTTTAGTCAAATCTTCCTTCAAACCCTAAAAGGAAAGACTTGCCGGGATTAATTACACCGTACAAGTTCGCCAATCTTTCAGCCATGCCAGTGCCGGTACTTTGAGGGAGGTTCCCCGTGCTTTCGCACGGACCTAATTAAAATAAACCTCGTTTTCCCAGAGGCGTAACCCCG
The DNA here is from genome assembly GCA_030015575.1 of Agapanthus africanus. NCBI lineage: Eukaryota > Viridiplantae > Streptophyta > Magnoliopsida > Asparagales > Amaryllidaceae > Agapanthus > Agapanthus africanus. The sequence continues at coordinate 379,856,734 of JASDDO010000012.1, forward strand.
TTGACACCTTTCTAGACACTTACTTGATCGGCTAATTGTAATGTGTAAAATTCTCCCAGGAGTAACTCTTACTCGCAGTGGGTATCGGGATTCAACTATCTCATAGGAGGTATGCAATCTCATTGCAAATTTCAATACTTGAAATTCCCGATAATGCTTTTACCCCCAACATCCTATGACCTTGACGAAAGTCAACAAACCAAAGGACGCTAGTCAAGCTCAACCCGCACATTTCTTGATTGAATTAAACCCACCCGCACGAGCCTTGACGAAAGCCAAAAAAGTCGTATGACTACCCTAATCCAATCGCATCTCATGCTTTAGTAGATAAGCACTAATTAGCTACCGCATACTACGCCTTGACGAAAGCCAACAAACGTAGCACGAATACTAAATAGTACCTATCTGAAATGACGGAGGGCTACGCAGGTTTTTCAGAAAAACTATGAGCGTAATGAACTTGATATCGTTGTAGAAGCTAGTGATTTTTAAAAGGAGTGTTTTTAAGGTTTTTCTAGTTTCGCTAAAGAGGTCACTCCCGGTGAAGGGATCTCGGCTCTTTTCTTATCGAATAAGGTGCTGGATATTCTCCAAGGAATACCGCTATGCAAAGCAAGAACTATAGAAGAAATCAAAAACTAAACTGAGTGTTTTGTAGCATTTGCTAGTTTTTCTAAAGAGGTCACACCCGGTGAAGAGATCTCGGCTCTTTCCTTATCGAATAAGGTGCTGGACATTCTACAAGGAATACCGCTATGTAAAACAAAAACTAGAGCTACCCTTTTTGAAAATTTGATTCTACAACATCTTTAGGTTTCTTTTATTTCATTAATCTTATTAATGAAGTCCCATCAATTAATGTTTCCCTAAACATCACAGAAGAAATGAAACGAAAATAGAACGTACGCTTATGCCATCCGCATTCGCCATGGGGCCCCGTCATGCACCGTTAGGTTACTTAACAACCGGCAGAGCGGGGGCTGGACTAGCGCGGGTGCAAAACATAAGCAACATTTATTATATATATTATATATAATATTACATTAGTCTCACGCAGTTATATGAGTAACATCACAGAACACAGCAGCAGATGATAAACATATGAAATATTGGATATACTAGGATGTTCTTGTTTTAAATTTAGCCAGTAATGTAAAACACGGATTCCATGGTCGTGAAGAATAGCCAAACCCACATCCCATAGACCCCTACGAGAGCGGCAAGTAACCCTGCCAATTCTAGAGTTAGGAGACCCGGTCTCAACTCCTTGACATGGTCTCCCACTGGACTTTAGAACCCGGTTACTTGTGCTCCCCACCTTGGGTTTATCCTAATGCGGAAAAGTAAATAACATACAACAATGGTGACATCATCCTCACCCCGAAAGTTCCCCAATAAAAGAATATTACATACAATGAATTTTACATGAATGAAAAAGAAAACTCCTATCTCACATAAAACCCCCGGCTATTCTTTCACGACGATCCATTAAGACATATCAGCAACACATGACATCATATATCATCAACGTAAGTAAATATGTGTTTTCCAAAACTGGTTGACATATAGCAACGAGATCGGGATACCCACATATTACACTTACGGTCACAGAAAAGAAATTGTAAAACTACAATAATTAGAATCCGTATATCCTTAGACATCATAAACCGGGAATCCGCATATTCCGGATTTCATGCCTAAACTGTAAACCTTGTATTTTAGTCTCAGATTGAAAACACTTTTCAATTATCTTAGTCGGGTAATTCAACAAGATTCCCGACTACAATATCGAATACTCGTCGGAAACTTTAGTAGATGGCCACACCACCTATGTCGGCGACGAAGTGCACTAAGGCGGAACACCGTGGCCGCGAGCACCCGACTGGGTGCTTTTTGGCAACGGGGTTCTCCTACAGTCACTTGGTCACGACTATGAGGCGTGGCTATCTACTAAAGTTACCCGGCCAGTGTTCGCGTACAATACGCGATTGCGACGGAGTTTTGATCCGAATCAAAACTTCGTGGCAACCGATTAATCGAGACTAACATACTAGATTCACAATATACTATATACATTACCAGTTTTCACAAAACCAATAAGCCGGATTCTAATAATTGTATCACATATCATCAAGATCTATACGACGCCAAATATATCGATCAGTTTTACAAAATCCAGAGTACTCAACAACTTGAGAATCACAGTTAAAAATACCCAGAAAGTGCAATATACAAACATGGAGCAGCACAAGAAAAATGGAACCACATCTCCTCAAAACGGCGGCGGAACCGAGGCCAAACCCAGGTTTGTGCGGCGGTTCCGCGGCGCTTTGAAGGAGTTAGGTCTCCAAATTTCTTGAGGCTCCATATAAAAGCCTGCACGTATTTCTGCATATTTTTAATTTCAAAAATTCCAACATTTGAAAAAATCGACAGAAACATGTCAAAAAGTCGGATTTTTTAACCGATCGAACTCTTTAACTTCGTAACTGAAAGGATTGCCTTGCACCCTATAATGAGTTTTGAAGCATCACATGTCTCAAAGTTTGGATTTTGATGGTGCTAAACAAGCATGCAAAGGAATCGATCCTAGAAAATTAGGGTTACGAAAATTAAAGCTAATAAAATTAGGGTTTCGAGACTACAACCTTTGTAGCTCCCTTTTGCTGGACTCCTTGGTCTCTTGGGTGTTGGAAGAAGGTCCTCTTGAAGTCCTCTCACGTCCACGACGATCCACCCGGAGTTCCCCGTCGAAGCTTGCAACTTCGAGAATCGAAGAGAACACTCTAAACAAGTTGGCTAAACTTGTGTAGAATGATGTTGTGGTTAAGATTCTCACTTCAAAAACCTTTCTTTATGTGTATTTTACTCACTAGAAAAGATAAAGAGCAAATGGTGAAGGAGGATGAAGATGGTAGCTTTCTTTTTAACAAGAGTTAAAATGATAACCAAGAAGAGAAATGAAATATATCTTTATATATTTTATTTCTTCCCACATCCAACCATGGTTAAGTGATGGAGACATTATTTAACTTGAGTTTTAAAACATAAAGAGAAGGATAACTCATGGTTAGAGTTAGGTGAGCTTGGTTAGGTTAAAAGAAGAGTGTAGAAGCAAACAAGAATTATCCTTTTCTTTTCAATTTTGTTTTAAACACAAAATCAAATAATAATCCATCCATTAATCCATGGTGTGATTCTTTATTGCCACCATTTCCATGTGTAAACAACCATGATAGATGGGTGTATGTATGTATGTATGTATGCACATACATATGTGCATGAAACAAGAAAAAAAGAATGAAACACATACATGTATGCATACATCCATCATATTCAAGAAAAAGGTTTTAAGTGAGAAAACTAATGGTTAAATGATAAATCAACACTTGATTTATCAATCCGGCCATATCACATATGACCCTACCAAAAGCAAGCCGCCCGATCAATGCACGGTATCATATACTCGCATTTTAATCGGGTCCATGCGCATATCGCATACGCGCACCACAACGTTTCACCTGGACTAGGTAACTCCTGCGTGGGACTCTAAGACTCGTTAATACGCCGGCAGTGGGTGATGATCATATCAAGCACCCCCAAGCCACAAGCGGTCACCTAAACGTAACGGCCACCCGGGTATTGAGCGATCAGAAGAAAAAAAGCGAACCTGCTACAACTCCCGTTGAGCCAACCGGCAACACTACCGTACAGTCCGGTCTCTTCGTCAGATAAGATGCATATCGAGCCTAGGGATGGTCACGTCGACCCCAATAACTCAATAAGTCGTGCCGGTGAATGGTCTATAACAGATCGAGAAACTACTGATAACACTTATCAGCAAATCTCAGTAGCCCTGGCCAGGGACTTACTGATATAACCAGTCGGGCACAGCACAGCATCAACTCCCAATACCGGGAGAGACGAAACCCCTCCTATCGCTCATCATCTTTGTGTGTCTCGGGACTGTACCCAACGGCCACCTGTTTGCACGACTCAGTAGAGCCGTGGTAGGGTGGCAATCAAAGTACAGTGGGAGAACACACAAGACTCTATGACGATCTCGGGTGTACAGACTTACCTGTACCAGTGTCACCTGAGAACTGCTATCCGACGATAGATATAATTCCATATAGGAGTTCTCGGTGAGTCCGTCCAGTGTACCCACTCACCACTGAGCACCCGTATATGATCTTGACGTCAAACATCGATGAATGTGGGAACATTCATCGCCCATCGTATGGGTCGAGTATCATATACGCTAGTCTACTCTGGTATATCAATGCCCCGTCTCGATATACCTATGACTAGGGACTTTCCAGGATATACTTATAGACTACAGATGTCCCACTAGTATGATCTCCATCATAATCAGAGTAGTCAAGCCGATATCCTCAGGGCTTTATCAGCATGTATGAATGAATAAAAGCATGATCAAATCAACATGTCAGATAAAAAAGAACCAGATAGCATACTATCATGTCGAGCAAGAATGCATACTGAATATATATACATGTACAGATACATCCACTATCACATAATGGCCTCTAGGGCATACATATATCCAACAATCTCCCACTTGCACTAAGGCCAGTTATTGGCGTATCTCATTCCCAACATCTCAAAAAGTCGCTCATGCTGTGGCTGAGGGAGGGCCTTGGTGAGTGGATCCGCGGCGTTATTCTTTGTGTCTACTCTTTTAATCTCGATCTCGCGGCGATCTACAATCTGCCGGATCAAATGAAAGCGCCTCAGGATGTGTCTGGACAGCTGATGGGACCTGGGCTCCTTGGCTAACGCCATAGCCCCATTATTATCACAATACAAGGGTATTGGATCAATAATGGTTGGAACTACTCCTAGCTCCGAGACGAACTTCTTCATCAAGACAGCTTCCTTGGCGGCATCATTTGCAGCAATGTACTCAGCCTCTATCGTAGAGTCTGCAACGGTATCCTGTTTGGAACTCTTCCAACTTACCGCCCCTCCATTGAGGGTAAATACAAACCCTGAGATAGATTTGCTGTCATCCTTATCGCTCTGGAAGCTCGAATCGGTAAAGGCCTCCATTTGGAGATCTGTATTACCATAAACCAAGAACAATTCTTTAGTCCTTCGTAAGTACATAAGAATGTTCTTCACAGCTGTCCAGTGGTTCTCCCCTGGGTTGGATTGATACCTGCTTACAACACTAAGTGCATAAGCTACATCTGGGCGTGTACATAACATCGCATACATTATAGATCCTACTGCCGAAGCATAGGGTATAATACTCATGCGAGCTCTCTCTTCATCGGTCTTTGGACAAGAATCCTTGGAGAGAGTGACTCCATGGCAAGCGGGTAAGGCACCCCGCTTGGAGTCTTCCATACTAAACCTTTTTAGGATAGTGTTGATGTATCTGGTTTGGGACAATCCCAATAACCTTTTGGATCTATCCCTATAGATCCTTATGCCCAGGATGTATGTGGCATCACCTAGGTCCTTCATGGAGAACCTTAGTGATAAGAATGATTTGACCGACTGTAGCATAGGAATATCATTTCCTATCAGAAGAATGTCATCCACGTACAATACGAGGAATGTGACAGCTCTTCCTACAGCCTTCTTATAAACACAAGGTTCATCTGGATTTTTGATGAAATCAAACTCTTTGATAACATCATCGAAACAGATCTTCCAACTCCGAGATGCCTGCTTTAACCCATATATGGATTTAAGCAGTCTACATGCTTTCCCGCTGGTCCCACTGTCAATGAAGCCCTCCGGCTGATCCATATAAACGCATTCTTCTAAATCTCGATTTAGAAATGCTGTTTTAACGTCCATCTGCCAGATTTCATACTAGTAGTGAGCAGCAATAGCAAGTAGGATCCGAATGGATTTAAGCATGGCTACGGGCGAAAAAGTTTCGTCATAGTCCAAACCTGGTCTTTGACGAAAACCTTTTGCCACAAGTCTTGCCTTATAGGTCTCTACCTGCCCATCTACACCAATCTTTCTTTTAAAGATCCATTTGCATCCCACAGGTTTTACCCAGGGGGTACAATGTCCAAAGTCCATACATTGTTGGTGTACATAGACTCCATTTCGGATCTCATGGCATCCAGCCACTTCACAGAGTCACTACTCGTGATAGCTTGCTGAAAACTGGTAGGATCATCATCATCCATGATGCAATCTTCTCCGTCACCATCAATGAGGAAACCGTAGTACCTCTCCGGTGGGCGAGAAGTCCAACCAAACCTTCGGAGTGGCCGAGGTTCCTCAGTTTCTATTGCAACAGCCGGTTCAACCAAATCGTCATTAGAAATTTGTGTTTCTAGAACCTCTTCTAGATCCACCACCTTGCCATCATCTTTATCTGTGAAAAACTCTTTTTCTAAGAATGTGGCATACTGAGAAACAAACACTTTTTGTTCCTCTTTGTGGTAGAATAGATATCCTTAAGAATTCTTTGGATATCCTACAAAGTTACACATGACTGAACGTGTCTCGAGTTTGTCCGGATTCTGCTTTTTAACATAGGTCGGGCAATCCCAAATCTTAATTCTCTTAAGAGATGGTCTCTTCCCATGCCATATCTCATATGGCGTGGTAGACACGGTTTTGGTTGGAACCCTGTTTAGTAGAAACGCAGCAGTCACCAATGCATGCCCCCAAAACGAGACTGGTAACTCAGCGTCACTCATCATGGACCGGACCATATCTAATAGGGTCCTATTCCATCGTTCTGACACACCGTTGTGCTGTGGTGTGTAAGGAGGAGTGAGTTAAGAGAGAATCCCATTCTCTTTTAGGAAGTTTGCAAATTCTGTACTGAGATACTCACCACCTCGATCTGATCGAAGCATCTTGATACTCAAGCCGGTTTGTTTTTCTAGTTCTTGTTTATATTCAATGAATTTCTCGAAAGCTTCGGACTTGTGCTTTAATAAAAATACATTACCGAATCTTGAGAAATCGTCATTGAACGTAATGAAGTATGAAAAACCGCCTCTAGCCTATGTAGACATTGGCCTACATACATCACTATGTATGAGGCCTAGGAGCTCAGTAGCCCTTTCTCCGTGTCCGGTAAACGGAGTTTTGGTCATTTTACCCTTGATACAAGACTGGCAAGTCGCATAAGATTTATATTCAAAAGAGTTTAAATATCCATCTTTGTGTAACTTGTTTAGTCTTGTTTCGTTAATATGACCAAGTCTACAGTGCCAAAGAAAAGCTTCATTTAATTCTGAAAGCTTTCTTTTATTAGTGTTTTGTATACTGAAAACTGTGTGTTGATTTAGGACATATATTCCGTTATTAAGCGTACCATACCCAACCAACATTTGATTCTGGTGAATGTTCATAACATTGTTCTGCAATACAAAATTATATCCTTCATTGTCTAACAAAGAAACGGATATTATATTACAAAGCATACTGGGTACAAAATAACAAGGATTCAAAACCAAAATACATCCAGATGGCAACCCCAAGTGATACTCTCCCACTGCGACTGTATGTACATTGGAACCATTTCCAACGCGGAGAGTATGGTCACATGTCTTCAAAACTTTGCTATTTCTCAGCCCCTGCATAGAATTGCAAATGTGAGAACCTGAACCGGTATCCAATACCCAGGAAGCAGAGTTTATTGAAAAACAGTTTTCTGTTACAAACGCACCTGAAGCAGAAGCATCACCATGCTTCTTCTTGAGACTTAAGTACTCCGTGCAGTTGCGCTTCCAATGTCCTCTCTTGTGGCAATGAAAACATTCGCCTTTCCCCGAGTCTCCAGCCTTGGACTTTTCCTTTCCCTTCACCTTTTTAACTCCACCGTTAGGATTAGTGGGCTTCTTCTTTTTCATTCCCTTAGCCTTAGCTTTCGGGCGAGAAGAGGAATACTTTCCAATAGTCATAACGGGAGTTTTTGCTAACATCATAGTGCTCTCTGCACTCCTTAACATGTTAAGGAGTTTAGGGAGTTCCTTCTCCATGCCGTGCATGTTGAAGTTCACTATGAATTGAGCAAAGGTGGAGGGGAGGGACAGCAAAATAATATCTATATATTGTTCATTGTCCATTGTCCATCCTAGGTCCTTAAGCTCTTCTATAAGAGCTATCATCTTCAGAACATGGTCTCCTACTGGTGTGCTAGGGGCCATTCGCATCTGAAACAATTTCTTTGATGCTTCGTATCGTAATACGCGGGATTGCTCTCCATACAACTCCTTTGTATGGAGAAATATGGTTTGAATGTCCATATTCTCGTGCTGCTTTTGATGTGTATTGTCCATCGATGCAAGCGCGAGGCATTTGGCCGTGGCACAGTCAGCGTCCCATGTCTTGCGGACTTCAACGTTCGCAACAGAGGATTTTGGACCTGGGATGGGCGGGGCTGAAGCCGTGAGGACATATGATACTTTATCATAAGTCAAGGCGATTTTCAAATTCCTCATCCAGTCTTTATAATTGGTCCCATTCAGTTTGTTTTTATCTAGCAGAAGCTTAAGTCCAGTCATGGGTATCTGCCTTTAAGAGAGAGAAAAGAATACACTCAGCGAAAGCTCTTGCACAGATCAGATTGGTTATTATCTTGTCTAATCAATGTCTCCCACTGCTTTAATCAAGTTTTTCTTTCAAACCTTAAAAAGAAAACTAGCCAGGATTAATTACAGTCTACAACTTCCCTAACCGTTCAGCCAGGCCTGTGTCGGTACTTGAGGGAGGTTCCCCGTGCTTTCGCATGGACCTAATTAAAGTAAACCTCGTTTTCCCAGAGGCGTAGCCCCGTTAACATCTTTCTAGACACCTAATAAGTTAGCTAATTGTAAACTGCAAAACTCTCCTAGGAGCAACTATTGCCCAAAGTAGGATCGGGATCCAACCATCACATGGAAGGTATGCAATCTCATTGCAAATTTCAACACTTGAAATTCCCGATGTAATTTTTACCCCTAGTACTTATGACCTTAACTATGGTCAACAAATCATAAGTACCAGTCAAGTTCTACCCGTCATTTCTTGATCAATTAGACCCACCCATATGACCCTTAACTATGGTCAACAAAGTCGCATGAATGTCCTAATTAATCTGCATCATATGCAGTGTAGAAAGACATCACTTAGCTACCGTACACTACCCTTAACTAAAGTCAACAAACGTAGCATGAATACTAAGTACTCTACTTCCTAAAATGACGGAGGGTTGCGGATGATTTTTAAGAAAATTTTTAACGCTTTGAACTTGATATCGTTGTAGAATCAAACGGTTTTCAAAAGGAGTGGTTTGTGCTCCGCAGTTTTGAAATATAGCTTTTTCATAAAGAGCCGAGTGGTTTTCAAATCTGATTCTACAACATCTTTTTAGGTTTATTTTCTTTACATTAATCATATTAATGTAATCCCTGTTGGAGATAGTGCCCTCAGAGTCGATTATTGGATCACAGGCACGTGATTGCAATGATTGAGGGAGGACCTATCCCGGTAGGACAGTCTTACTCGAGATGATAGTATGCTATCTGGTTTACCTTTATCATCGTGCACTGCTTTAGGTGACCTGGCATGGTCGCTATTGCACGTTGATAGAGCCCCTAGGATTCTTGCTTGAATACCGGCAGTATGACGGCGATCATATACGTGAGAGCTGGCAGTCTATAAGCACATCCTTAAAAGGTCCCTAGTCGTAGGAGTTTCGAGACAGGGCATCGATTCTCCAGAGTAGACTAGTGTATACAGTCGAGACCCCGACGAGGGGCGGTGGCCGGTCTCACAAGCCACTGGTGTCAGTTGGATCACCTAAGATGTATACAGGTGCTCATTGGGTTATGAGTACACCGGACAGGACTCGCCGGGAACATGCTAGTTGGTCTTATACCTGACGTCAGATGGCAGTTCCCTGGTGACATGTGTACAGGTTAGTTCATCGACCTGGGGATCGTCATTTGTCTCGTGTGAGTTCCCACTGTACTTTGATTACTACCCTACCACGGCTCAAAGGAGTCGTGCAAACAGGTTTTAGTTGGGTACAGTCCCGAGCCACATGGAGGCAGTGAGCGGATCTTCAGGGGTTCGTCTCTCTCGGTATTGGGGGTGAGGTCGCGCTGTGTCTAGGAGAGCCAGAACATGAAAAGACCTTGGCCAAGGCAGGAGATTTACTGGTAGGTATTCCAGTAGTATCTCAGGGTGTTCTGGGCTGCACTCCGACACGACTTGTACCGCTTTTAGGGGTCTGACTTTTACCAATCCCCTAGGCCCGACATGCGATGCTCATAGACGAACGGACCGGACTGTACGAATATTGTCACTGACAGGCTCAGTAGGGTGTCAGTATGAGTTCGCTCATCGACGTCCCTTTTGGTCAATAGCTGGTGGCCCGTCACGTATTGGCTTATACCTCTGACGTGCTAGTGGTTAAATCCACAGCCATAGTATTGACGAGTCTTTAGAGTCCACCACACTTTCAGTTACTCAAGCTTTCGGGCGAAACGCTGTAGAGGCCGTATGGAGATATGGCAGGGTCCGATCAGATACGTGCGGTATTGCATGGATCAGGATCGGACGGTTTGTACTAGAGGCCGTATGGTTATATGGCAGCGTTCGATCAGACACGTGCGGTATTGCACGGATCAGGATCGGACGAATATTACTAGCCGGCTTTGGTTTAAGCCGGATCCTAGTATAGTACAGTGTAGATTTTGTCTCTTTGCATTTGTATCCGGTCGGAATACAGATGCGGGTGTGTATGCACAGTATCGGGGTTTTCCTGTAATTTAATACGGGACCAGTTTTCTGGAGTTGCCAGTTTGCATTCCGTTCCGGCCGGTTTTCCTTTGTTCTTTCCCGGCCGGACTTTTCTGATGGAGGGGGTTATTTGCAGTTTTGCAAATAACACTTTGTGGAGGACTTATTTGCATAAGGTTTGATATGATAAGCATCTTTGCTTTTCATGCATTTATGAGATTTGATGAGATTAGAAATGAAGTGAGGTTTGATGTTGATTTAGTGATGATTATGTTTTAGGATGTGGTCACCACTTTTGCTTCCTACACTCACCTCCCTCTTGCTATCATATTGTTTTTGCTCCACCATTTTATTCTCACTTGATGAGAGAGTTTTATTCATGGTTGAGAAAAAGAAAGAGAGAAGAAGAAAAGAGAAGAAAATGAGAGCTTCATCTTTGAGAGAGTAGCATTCTTGATCTCATTTTTGATGCTAGAAAAATGCAAGCACCATTTTTCTTACCTTGTTTCCTCCATCATTCACAAATGGCAACAAAACCCAAAAGAGACTATGATTCTACACTACACTTCCTACAGCATATCTTGGGCACGTCGGGTAGCCTACTTCGCGCCCGAGTTGCATCGGTATTGAGGTGGGAACCCGTAAATGCTACAGGCGATGTGGTGCCCTTCCAGCGAGGAGGCGACGACCGGAGTTCCCGCGAGGAGATCGGAGTGGAGATGAAGACCGGAGGACTCGGATCAGTCGGTACATCTCTAACCCTTCCTCTTGTTAGCTTAGACTTGTTTAATGGCACGATCCGGGGTTTAGTGCGCGGTGGTGCCGGTTTGCTAAGTCCGCAAAATTAAAGTTTATCACCGTTTCCGCATTTGGCCGTCGGATTCACGGCCGGGGCGCCGCCGTGCAGTTACAGTGGTATCAGAGCCTCGCCATTAACTTCGTCTAGCTTTCGTTTGATGTGTTTTGCATTTCCGATCGACCAAAATTCCAAAAACCCAATATTACCTCACATCAGTTTTCTGTTGAATTTTTTCTTGCTCCAAAAATTTTTCAGGTGGTCTCAGATTGATGTGCAGGGAGTTCTAAGAACTCTGGGAAAATTCGACCAACTGATCTCTCATCCAGAGCGCGGAACCGCGGCCTCCCCCTTCTATGTGGCCGCGGATCCGCCGCAAGCTAGAGAGATCAATGGGCCAAAATTTCCCAGTGGGCTTCTGGGCTTATTTTGGGGTTTTTGGAATATTAAAATTGGGCCAATTATTTCTGTGAGTGCTACAGTATTAGTTTGGGGCCCACTTGTTAATTTTTGGTCAATCGGAAAATTTTAAACACATTTTTCACAGTATTTACATTATATCTGCGACCGTGAATGTCACTTGATCGGTAAATCCGGTCTAACTGCTATAGCCCGGTTAGACGGATTTGCGAACGTGACTTTCACGTTGATGTTCTATGTTTATGCTGTGATGTTGCGGATCGGTCGTGGGGGATAGCCTGGATGCAACGCTAGTACAGTGCTGTTGTATTATGTACATTTGATATTGCGGGGCGAGCGTCCGACATGTGGACTGCCGTCACTGCCTGTTTGTATTATTCTTTTGGGGCACGACCTGGTTGCGGTCGATGTACCCGGTGTATGTATATTTTACATTCTGTACTAGGATTACCCCGCGGTGGGGTGCACGGATAGCCGGGTTCTGGAGGGCAACAAGCCCGCATCTCATGGCATTGGGACGGAGGGGGCTTCACTCTGGGATTGGCGGGCTATTCGCCGCACTCGTAGGGGGTACAGGTTGACCCAGGAGGGGTGCCCAAGTTGCCGGATTCCGTGGAGTGCTGGGTGGTCCATTCACGGAGCTGAAGGGGGCTGCCTCGCTTCAGGTTTTGGCGGGTGACTTGCCGCGCCCGTAGGGGTCTAGGATTTCATTGCACAGGCTATCCACACGACCAGGGGAACATCGGGTTTCAGTAGTGGCTCTGTGAAACCCGGGGATCCCAGATATCTGTATTGTTCTGTGATGCTGTACATTTCTGTGATGTTGCATTTCTTTTCACGCCTTGAGCGAAATATAATATATTGGTATATATATTAGTAGATGTTGTATATGTTTTTCATCCGCGCTAGTCCAGTCCCCACTCTGTCGTTAGTAAGCTAACCTAACAAGTGATGACGGGACCCAGTGGCGAATGCGGATGGCATATACGTACGTCAGTATATTTTCGTTCTTTGTGGTGTGATCAATTGATGGGACTGCGTTGATTCGGATCAATGCAAGATAAACAAACCTATTCTGATGTTGTTGGAACACTTTTCAAAAAGCTGTTATTGCAAGGACGTTCACTTTTGTTTTGCATCGTGGTATTCATTTGGAATATCCTGCTCCTCAGTCGACGAGGCAAGGGCCGAGATCCCTTCACCGGGAGTGACCCCTTGGACAGAAGTTTGCGTCAAGGCATTAACTTCACTATAGCCGATTACTATTGCTTTGCACCGTGGTATTCATTTGGAATATCCTGCACCCCATTCTACGTGGAAAGAGCCGAGATCCCTTCACCGGGAGTGACCTCTTTAGTAAAGGTTTTCGTCACTATATTTTCTAAAAAGCTATCCGTTCCTTCAACGATATCAAGTTCATTACGTTAAAGGTTTTCGCCAGAAACCATTCGTAGCCCTCCGTCGTTTCATATGGATGGTCAATAGTATTCAAGCTGTGTATGTTGGCCAAAGTCAAGGCACAGTGTTTGGTAGCTGTTGGGTATTCATATGCAGCATAGATAGATGCGTTGGTTTGGAACAGTCGTATTGCCATTTTGGCCAAAGTCAAAGGTAGGTACGGGTGGATTCAAATTAACCTGGAGAATGACGGGTTGAACTTGACATGTGACTTATGATATGTTGGCCAAAGTCAAGGTCATAAGAGCATGGGGTAAAAATCACATCGGGAGTTTCAAAACAACTGAAACTTGCCAGATATGCGCATACCTTGTGGAGTGTGATACCGTGAGTGGATTCCGTCACGTTATCGTGCGATGAGAGTTGGATCCCGATTCCCACTGATGAGTTGGTTTACTCCTCGGGTGACCCCGACTAATTCTTCTTTCAGGTTTGGAGGAGAATTTGAGGTACAGTGGGAGGTTTCCTGATTAGAAAAAGTGACAACCATTCTGATCTAGGTTAGAGTGCACGCTGAGTGTTTCTTTTCTCTCTCTCTTTGGCAGCGACCATTGACCCGACCCTAGACTATAACTCAGTGACCAAGTTGACCGAACCTACTTAACACTGGCTTTTGGATTGTCAAAGTTGCAGACCTCATTGCCACTCCTACTTTTACCCTTTTCTCCAGGACACCCCGTATTACTACGAACGTCCACTTCCATTGGACAAAACCATCGTATGGTTATATACGAACTCGAAGGACTTCGAGGATGGTTTCTGGTTCTGGAGAAAACGGATAGGATTATTCAGTTGTCTTTTCTTTTCACCTTCTCTCAGGTTGCGAGTACTCCTTGGTTTAGGAGTAGTACACCCATTACGCAAATTGGATAGTCTTCTTCCAAACCATAGGCTGGTGCCGACCGGTAGGGAATGAAGAAAACCAGTTAGCCTAAACGGTGTACAGAAGGTATTGAGTTAAGACAAAGAAAGGGATTAGTAAGAGGGCAAAGTAAGTTGTGACTGCTATTCACGACCAAACCAAGTATTTCTTCGCCAATCCTAAATCACCTTTGTATTTCTCCAGGACACTCCGTATCACTACGAAGATCCCATTATATTGGATAATCTATCGTATGGTTATATACGAACTCGAAAGGAACTTGTTCCAGTTCGGGGATGGATCCTGGTTCAGGAGAAATAGGAATAAAAGTACATTCAGGTGTCTTTTATCTTCACCTTCTCTCGCATTGCGAGTACTCTTAGGATTAGGACAGTACACCCTTTATGCTTTTTGGATAGTCTTCTTCCAAACCATAGGCTGGTGCCGAACGGTAGGGAAGGAAGAAAACCATTTGGCTTAAAGGGGTGTACAGAAGGTAATGACTAAAGACATATAAAGGGATTTAGAGAGATGGCAAAGAATTATACGGTTATAGTTGTGAATCTGGATAATGGATGAGGCATTACTAGGAATACCAGGAAACCCCAACGAAACATTTCAATGTTTCAGGTTCACTGTGTACTGTTAAAAGAAAACAGATTTCCCGATTAGACACTTACACCAGGGTATGTATTTACCAGGTATGATTCTCACATCTGTATGGTTTTACAGATGATGAGTGGGAGTAAGTTATTGGGAATTGGGTGATCATCCTCATTATATCGGGATTCGTTGTAATTGGTGATATTTGAGGATGCCACCTGGGTTGTTTGCCGGTCGGCAAATATTTGGTTTTGAATATCCGCTGTTGTGCACCAATTTCAAATTGATATATCTGTACGTCTATTTTCATAGAGTGAGATATACCTTTTGATATTATGTCGATGACATTTACCTATATCAGTGGATGGTTAGGTAAGGAGCATTGAACAGCGGTGTAATTCTTCTTAACCATAAGTACAGTTTTCAACCTACGACACACAGTGAATGAGTTATCTGACTCAAGGGACTTATACAGAGTATTGTATGTTGTCCAGGGTCCATTAGGACAGAGGGGTTGGTCCTCGTACTATATTCAGTTTACTTATGACTTCTCTAGTTTTAGACAGGTGTTTCGTGGAAACACAGTGTCTGAATTTTGAGAAGTTATAGGTATTTGAATAAAGTAGAGAACCAGATATTGCAAGTATCGGGATTCTTCATAGTAATCGAAGATGTAGATACTTGTGTATGGTATTCAGTTGATAGTAATGATTAAGAGAAATTGCTTCTTTTTCAGGTTACTCATAATTGGAAGTATTCCTAAGTCGAGTAACGCTGATCGGCCTCCTTCCATTTAGTTGACATGCACTGGAGACAGCTGCATGATTTGAATCTGGTTCAATTAAATCAGTGCCTCTGGTTCTATATTGGATATAGAACAGTTCATATCTTAACATTGTTAAGGTACGGGGAGTTGTCCGGCTTATGATTAAAACCAGACTCTGGATAACTCAAGGCACGTTTCTGTAATGGCTGTTTGTAGGTTGACCCAGGCTATGACGAGGGTTGACTTTCTACCATCTGGAAGATCAATAGTGATATTGTTCTTCACTCGCCACAATTTTAAAAGAAATAGATTTTTTCAGAAAACAGTAGTGGGAGTATGGTAGAACTGGAAGTGATTCCAGAACCGCAAACGATTACTGAAGATTTGATAAGGAACCTAAAGATTCAATCTGATTTGACATTCCATTGGCCACTCCGCAGATAAGGTGGGTAACTTCAGGCACCCGAGAGGTACTTCGGTAGCCTCAAGGACGGTGACAGGGAAGTTCTTGTTTACCCACACTTGCCATTGTTGTTGTTCCAGGCTGCGAGACCCGGCAGGAGGATGAGTATAGCGTCGTTCTAAACTTGCTTTAGAAGTGCACGTCTATATGACTCTGCCAGAGGGTTGTCGTAGTCAGTGGGAGTAGCGGAAGCATTGGTGGACATCAGGCTTATGTCTATTTATAGACTAAAGCAGATGTAGCGGAGATAGATCATCAATTTCTGATGTGACAGTCATAGGTTTGACGTCATCAGAATAGGGGATGGATCTGTTGAGAAGGTAGTAGGAAGTGATATTCCTATACTACGATCGGTTATACTTTGGTCGTCACACAGTGGTTTCTCCACACAGGACTTGGATATTATATCAGACATTCTGGTTACTAGATCTATGGTTTTAGATCTAGATTTGGGTGGTTTCCCAATCAGGGTACTTTGACAGCATTCTGAGATTATTTAGAATGGACGACTCCTGGCACGGTAGTGTACCTACAGGTAATGGAGTCACCCTCTCTAAAGGTGTCTTATAGACTAAAGTAGAGAGGGATGTGCATGATTGGCAGATCACATGCTTAGGCAATTGAGTCAATCATGAGATGTCAAGTACCATACCAGATGTTGTTCTTGCAGTAGGTGCAATAAGTTGATATTGATCCAATCCTGGAGAAGCAATCGGAAGCAGTTTTAGAACATAAGTGGATGTTCTAGGGATATGATAACAACAGCCTCATTCGGGAGACAGTTATCATTCCAGGCTTCCAAGGTGACATGGATGACAAGGAGGTTGTCAGAGTTATAGTTATCCCTCTGATGAGGGGCAGTATTTTGGACAGATGGTCTAAGGGAATACTGAGGGTGGCATGGCGCAGGATACTGATTAAGTTCAGTTGACGATACAGTCTAAGAAGTTTGGATTTGGAGTTCATTTATGAGCAAGGTCCCATCAGACATCCAGACATTCTAAGACAGGTATTGCTCATTTCGGGAGATGGCTTTCTCCGCGAACTTGAGATATAGAGAGACATAGAAAGAAACATCAGAGCGGATCCACTCACTGAGGCTATTCCTCGAACGCAATAGTTTCGCAAACGAGCTTTGTGAGACTGACAAGTAGAGGAGTTGGGTGTTCGGTATCACACGGGCTGTGAGTATGCGGCATCGCAATAATTAGCCTTGAGTGCAAGTGGGAGATTGTTGGAGATAGTGCCCTCAGAGTCGATTATTGGATCACAGGCACGTGATTGCAATGATTGAGGGAGGACCTATCCCGGTAGGACAGTCTTACTCGAGATGATAGTATGCTATCTGGTTTACCTTTATCATCGTGCACTGCTTTAGGTGACCTGGCATGGTCGCTATTGCACGTTGATAGAGCCCCTAGGATTCTTGCTTGACTACCGGCAGTATGAGGGCGATCATATACGTGAGAGCTGGCAGTCTATAAGCACATCCTTAAAAGGTCCCTAGTCGTAGGAGTTTCGAGACAGGGCATCGATTCTCCAGAGTAGACTAGTGTATACAGTCGAGACCCCGACGAGGGGCGGTGGCCGGTCTCACAAGCCACTGGTGTCAGTTGGATCACCTAAGATGTATACAGGTGCTCATTGGGTTATGAGTACACCGGACAGGACTCGCCGGGAACATGCTAGTTGGTCTTATACCTGACGTCAGATGGCAGTTCCCTGGTGACATGTGTACAGGTTAGTTCATCGACCTGGGGATCATCATTTTTCTCGTTTGAGTCCCTACTGTACTTTGATTACTACCCTACCACGGCTCAAAGGAGTCGTGCAAACAGGTCTTAGTTGGGTACAGTCCCGAGCCACATGGAGGCAGTGAGCGGATCTTCAGGGGTTCGTCTCTCCCGGTATTGGGGGTGAGGTCGCGCTGTGTCTAGGAGAGCCAGAACATGAAAAGACCTTGGCCAAGGCAGGAGATTTACTGGTAGGTATTCCAGTAGTATCTCAGGGTGTTCTTGGCTGCACTCCGACACGACTTGTACCGCTTTTGGGGGTCTGACTTTTACCAACCCCCTAGGCCCGACATGCGATGCTCATAGACGAACGGACCGGACTGTACGGATATTGTCACTGACAGGCTCAGTAGGGTGTCAGGATGAGTTCGCTCATCGACGTCCCTTTTGGTCAATAGCTGGTGGCCCGTCACGTATTGGCTTATACCTCTGACGTGCTAGTGGTTAAATCCACAGCCATAGTATTGACGAGTCTTTAGAGTCCACCACACTTTCAGTTACTCAAGCTTTCGGGCGAAACGCTGTAGAGGCCGTATGGAGATATGGCAGGGTCCGATCAGATACGTGCGGTATTGCACGGATCAAGATCGGACGGTTTGTACTAGAGGCCGTATGGTTATATGGCAGCGTTCGATCAGACACGTGCGGTATTGCACGGATCAGGATCGGACGAATATTACTAGCCGGCTTTGGTTTAAGCCGGATCCTAGTATAGTACAGTGTAGATTTTGTCTCTTTGCATTTGTATCCGGTCGGAATACAGATGCGGGTGTGTATGCACAGTATCGGGGTTTTCCTGTAATTTATTACGGGACCAGTTTTCTGGAGTTGCCAGTTTGCATTCCGTTCCGGCCGGTTTTCCTTTGTTCTTTCCCGGCCGGACTTTTCTGATGGAGGGGGTTATTTGCAGTTTTGCAAATAACACTTTGTGGAGGACTTATTTGCATAAGGTTTGATATGATAAGCATCTTTGCTTTTCATGCATTTATGAGATTTGATGAGATTAGAAATGAAGTGAGGTTTGATGTTGATTTAGTGATGATTATGTTTTAGGATGTGGTCACCACTTTTGCTTCCTACACTCACCTCCCTCTTGCTATCATATTGTTTTTGCTCCACCATTTTATTCTCACTTGATGAGAGAGTTTTATTCGTGGTTGAGAAAAAGAAAGAGAGAAGAAGAAAAGAGAAGAAAATGAGAGCTTCATCTTTGAGAGAGTAGCATTCTTGATCTCATTTTTGATGCTAGAAAAATGCAAGCACCATTTTTCTTACCTTGTTTCGTCCATCATCCACAAATGGCAACAAACCCCAAAAGAGACTATGATTCTACACTACACTTCCTACAGCATATCTTGGGCGCGTCGGGTAGCCTACTTCGCGCCCGAGTTGCCTCGGTATTGAGGTGGGAGCCCGTAAAAGCTACAGGTGATGTGGTGCCCTTCCGGCGAGGAGGCGACGACCGGAGTTCCCGCGAGGAGATCGGAGTGGAGATGAAGACCGGAGGACTCGGATCAGTCGGTACATCTCTAACCCTTCCTCTTGTTAGCTTAGACTTGTTTAATGGCACGATCCGGGGTTTAGTGCGCGGTGGTGCCGGTTTGCTAAGTCCGCAAAATTAAAGTTTATCACCGTTTCCGCATTTGGCCGTCGGATTAACGGCCGGGGCACCACCGTGCACTTACAATCCCATCATTTAAGTCCTTAAGCCAATCACAGAAAAGAAACGAAAATAACACGTACGCGTATGCCATCCGCATTCGCCGCAATGTTCCGTTATGTACCGTTAGGTTACTTAACTAACGGCATATCGGGACGGGACTAGCGCGGGTGTAAAACATAAGCAACGTCTACTATATATCATATATATAATATGTCATTCGTCTCAGATATCACAGAACACAGGCAGCAGAAACATATATATAATGTGGGATATACTAGGACGTCCGTATTTAGTATTTAGCCAATAATAAAAAATACGGATTCCACAGTCGCGATGAATAGCCAAGCCCACACCCCTCGACCCCTACAAGAGCGGCAAGCGACCCTACCAATCCTGGAGTTTAGGAGACCCGGTCTCGACTCCTCGAGATGGCCTCCCACTGAACCCCAGAACCCGGTCACTTGTGCTCCCCACCATGGGTCTATCCTAATGCGGAAAAGTAAATAATATACAACACTGGTGACACAACCTCAACCCGGAAGTGCCCCAAATAAAAGAATATTACATTACATTTGAATTTACATGAATGAAAATATAAAACTCTCATCTCACATAAAAAACCCTGGCTATTCGATCGCGACAATCCTGCACATCATATCTCAGCAACACATAATATCTCATATCATCAACGTAAGTAAGTATGCGTACCCCGATTGTCGTTGATGTATAGCAATGAAAACCGGCGATATCGAACATACTACACTTACGGTCACAGAAAAGAAAGTGTAAAACTACAATATTTGGAATCCACATTATCTTTAGACATCATAAATGCGAAATATCACATACTTCGTATTTCATGCCTAAAGTATATGAATTCCACATATTGTATCACATTCCAGATAAACAGACAGTCTTAAAGATTTCGAACGAACGATCAAGTACCCAAGATTCACTAAAGCTCAACACTTGAGCAGGGTTCAAAAATCCGAAGTGCGACACAGTAGTAGCGGTCCAGCCATAGAAGGGTCAAGCCAACGCCTCACATATGGCACGCCGTACTGCCCCAAACCCTAAGGTTCAAAGGGCAGTTCAAGACGGTCACATAATCGAGTTAAGGTTTGTTGTCTTCTAGAGGGTCCACCACAAAAAGACTTGCACGTATCTCCAAAGTATTTAAACCCCGTGAATAGTGAGCAAATGATACTCGTTCAAACACTTCAATACTTTCTAATTTATCCGGAAAAGCAACGAAATGAAAATTCTGATCGAATCTACGCGTCCAAAACCATCTCCAGAAAATACAATACTGTATTCAGATTAAACATACCTAAAACACTGTACAAGCAGTATTATGAATTACTGTGGAAAAATGAAGAAATGAACTCTCTGTACGGCCGCGGAATCGCGGCCTAAGCAAGTAATTGCCGCGGTTCCGCGGCCATATTTACGAATCATTTGTTCATTTTTCACAGTATTCCATGTAATTTCCTGCTCTATTTTTTAAGTATTTTTAATTCTGAAAAATGTCAGATTTTAAAATTTGTCCAGAGAGGGTCTTAAAATGTCGTATTTTTGTCCGATCGGGATTTTTACTTCGTAAAAGCGACGCCTAATGTTCTAGGTCGGCTCTGATACCAATGAAAGGATTGCCTAGCACCCTATAATGAGTTTTGAAGCATCACATGTCTCAAAGTTGGGATTTTGATTGTGCTAAACAAGCATGCAAACGAATCGATCCTAGAAAATTAGGGTTACGAAACTTAAAGCTAATAAAATTAGGGTTTCGAGACTACAACCTTTGTATCTCCCTTTTGCTGGACTCCTTGGTCTCTTGGGTGTTGGAAGAAGGTCCTCTTGAAGTCCTCTCACGTCCACGACGATCCACCCGGAGTTCCCCGTCCAAGCTTGCAACTTCGAGAATCGAAGAGAACACTCTAAACAAGTTGGCTAAACTTGTGTAGAATGATGTTGTGGTTAAGATTCTCACTTCAAAAACCTTTCTTTATGTGTATTTTACTCACTAGAAAAGATAAAGAGCAAATGGTGAAGGAGGATGAAGATGGTAGCTTTCTTTTTAACAAGAGTTAAAATGATAACCAAGAAGAGAAATGAAATATATTTTTATATATTTTATTTCTTCTCACATCCAACCATGGTTAAGTGATGGAGACATTATTTAACTTGAGTTTTAAAACATAAAGAGAAGGATAACTCTTGGTTAGAGGTAGGTGAGCTTGGTTAGGATAAAAGAAGAGTGTAGAAGCAAACAAGAATTATCCTTTTCTTTTCAATTTTGTTTTAAACACAAAATCAAATAATAATCCATCCATTAATCCATGGTGTGATTCTTTATTGCCACCATTTCCATGTGTAAACAACCATGATAGATGGCTGTATGTATGTATGTATGTATGCACATCCATATGTGCATGAAACAAGAAAAAAAGAATGAAACACATACATGTATGCATACATCCATCATATTCAAGAAAAAGGTTTTAAGTGAGAAAACTAATGGTTAAATGATAAATCAACACTTGATTTATCAATCCAGCCATATCACATATGACCCTACCAAAAGCAAGCCGCCCGATCAATGTACGGTATCATATACTCGCATTTTAATCGGGTCCATGCGCATATCGCATACGCGCACCACAACGTTTCACCTGGACTAGATAACTCCTGCGTGGGACTCTAAGACTCGTTAATACGCCGGCAGTGGGTGATGATCATATCAAGCACCCCCAAGACACAAGCGGTCACCTAAACGTAACGGCCACCCGGGTATTGAGCGATCAGAAGAAAAAAAGCGAACCTGCTACAACTCCCGTTGAGCCAACCGGCAACACTACCGTACAGTCCGGTCTCTTCGTCAGATAAGCTGCATATCGAGCCTAGGGATGGTCACGTCGACCCCAATAACTCAATAAGTCATGCCGGTGAATGGTCTATAACAGATCGAGAAACTACTGATAACACTTATCAGCAAATCTCAGTAGCCCTGGCCAGGGACTTACTGATATAACCAGTCGGGCACAGCACAGCATCAACTCCCAATACCGGGAGAGAAGAAACCCCTCCTATCGCTCATCATCTTTGTGTGTCTCGGGACTGTACCCAACGGCCACCTGTTTGCACGACTCAGTAGAGCCGTGGTAGGGTGGCAATCAAAGTACAGTGGGAGAACACACAAGACTCTATGACGATCTCGGGTGTACAGACTTACCTGTACCAGTGTCACCTGAGAACTGCTATCCGACGATAGATATAATTCCATATAGGAGTTCTCGGTGAGTCCGTCCAGTGTACCCACTCACCACTGAGCACCCGTATATGATCTTGACGTCAAACATCGATGAATGTGGGAACATTCATCGCCCATCGTATGGGTCGAGTATCATATACGCTAGTCTACTCTGGTATATCAATGCCCCGTCTCGATATACCTATGACTAGGGACTTTCCAGGATATACTTATAGACTACAGATGTCCCACTAGTATGATCTCCATCATAATCAGAGTAGTCAAGCCGATATCCTCAGGGCTTTATCAGCATGTATGAATGAATAAAAGCATGATCAAATCAACATGTCAGATAAAAAAGAACCAGATAGCATACTATCATGTCGAGCAAGAATGCATACTGAATATATATACATGTACAGATACATCCACTATCACATAATGGCCTCTAGGGCATACATATATCCAACAGTAACGACCTACCCTGATGTTCTAGTTAGGCTCTGATACCATGAAGGACTACCTTAGCACCATGATGAGGTTGTAGAAGCATCTACCATGCCAAATTCAAATTTTCTCGGTGCTAAGCTAGACTAACTAGATCTTAACTAGATTATTTGGGTTTTCTTTAGATGATATGTCAACTAGAGAGAAGGAGAGATGTTTATACCTTGGTAGAACCAAGTCCTTCTCATCAATAAGCTCCGTGTAGTAGTCCCGCGACTCCACAAGGCTTCTCTTGAGACTTTGAACAAGCTCCCTTCGTAGCCTTCGCGCCAATGATGATCCACCCCGAAGCTCCTATTAGTTCAAGCTACCATTGCACTAAACCCTTTAGTGTATGAAACACATCACACTAATTTGCTAAAAGGTGTGAGATGATGAAGTAGGGGATGTTAAGAGCTCACTAATTTGTGCTCAAGCTTCATGATTCATATCTTATGTGAGGATTGAAGCTTGAGAAAAAGCAAGAGGAGGAAGAAGAAGCATGAGCAAGTGAAAATGCTAAGTCTTTTTGGAATGAACAAGAATCAAACATAATCCTTGACCTCTCACTCATTCAAGCATGGAATTATGCAATATTAAATTGCAACCATGCTTGAATAGTGAGTCAAGAATGAATAAAGATGTATTTAAACCATGCTTCCAACCATGCTTCATTTTACACCTCATTTCTATTTTCACAAAATAGAAAAGAAAATGCCATGCTTCATTTTAATATATATATATATATATATTAATATATATATAATATATATTTAATGAAGATTAATTAGTGAGCTAATGATATTAGTTAATATGTAATTATATCACATATAATTTATATCATATTATTAAATCAACATTTGATCTAATAATCCAGTTATATCATATACGACCGACTAATATCATATATCTGTATATCATATTATCGAATCAACACTTGATTCGACAATCTGGTTATATCACATATAACCGCACCGATAACAGATGACTGCCAGATTACAATACGGTATCACATACTCGTATTTAATCAGGCCCGCACACATATCACATATGTGTCCTACTTCGTTTCTCTTGAACCATGGAACTTCTGTGTGGGACTCTAAAGACTCGTCAATACGCCGGCAGTAGGTGATGATCATATCAGTCACCTACAAGCCGTCGGCGGTACTAGCTGGACGTAACGGCTACCCGGGCATTGAGCGATATGAAGGTCAACAAGCAAGCATGTCCACAGTCTGCATGAAGCCTATAAGTAACACTACCGTACAGTCCGGTCTCTTCGTCTGATATATCGCATATCATGTCTAGGGGTGGAAATCGTCAAACCCTAGCAACGTGATAAGTCATGTCGATGTGAGGCTCATAACAGGTCGAGAAGCTACCGATAACACTTATCAGTAGATCTCCAAATCAGCCCTGGCCAGGGACTTCCAGTTATTGCCAATCGAGCATAGCGCAACTTCAACCCCCAACACCGGGAGAGACGAAACCCTCCTATCGCTCATTGCCTCCATACGACTCGGGACTGTACCCAAAATCCACCAGTTTGCACGACTCCCCTTGAGCGTGGTAGGGAGGAAATTAAACCATAGTGGGAGTCGCATAAGGCTCTATGACGACCTTGGGTCTACAGACTAACCAGTACCAGTGTCACCAGAGGACTTCTATCTGACGATAGGTATTCTACCACATAGGAGTCCTCGGTGAGTTCTGTTCAGTTTACCCAGTTTCCACTGAGCACCCGTATACGATCTTTGATGTCAAACACTAATGGATGTGGGATCATCCATCGCCCATCATATGGGTCAAGAAGCGTATACGCTAGTCTACTCTGGAATATCGATGCCCTGTCTCGATATTCCCTCGACTAGGAACAATTGAAGGATGTACTTGTGAACTACCATGGCCCCACTAGTATGATCCACATCATAGTCCTGGTAGTCAAGTACATATCCTAAGGGCTTTATCAATACGTGAGAGCACGACAGTATCACAATACAAGTCTCCATGTTTAGATAAAGGTAACCAGATAGCATACTATCATGTCGAGCAAGAAAGTCTTCTCACTATATACATATCCAAGTATCTACTATAATATACATCATATGTACAATAATGGCTTCTAGGGCATACACATAACTAACATAAACAACACAATAACTACATAAACAACAGAAAGAGATTTTTACCAAATTAAAATAACTCAAAGATCCAAGTTTTGCATACTCCAAGGCATCCAAGAGGCAAAAGGTGATCAAAGATGTGATTTTATGAGATTTGTGAAGGATTTGATATGGTTTTGTGTTGGAGACACAAGTGTTCAGTTGTGTGGTGAGAGATATGAGAGAATAAAAGAGATAGAAGAAATGAGAGAGTGTGTGAGGATAAGAGAGAGGGAGGTGAGTGTAGGGTGAGAGGTGAGGTGAGTGTAACCCTTGCATTAATTTTCCAATTAATGCATTCATACAACACCTTGCCACCTCATTCCTCAACAAAAGAAATATCTTCTCACACAAACAAATATCTAGGATTAGGGCAAGGATTAGGGTTAAGGTAAAAGGATAAGATAAATGGTTAATTGTCAAGGTTGCTAAGATCAAGATTAGCACAAACAAATCCTCACATTAACGTGCACACGTGCGTGCATGTCCATAACAAATAATAATAAATTAATAATTAAATGTTATAAAATGTAAGGAACCCGAATCTGTAAACTTTTTACAGTAAACCCGCATTAAACGAACACTAACCGATATCTAAGGCGTTACAATCTCCCCCCTTATAAAAATTCGTCCCCGAATTTAAAATTCTCACTAAGCATACCATCAAAGAGAAGATTACAAAACTCTCATTTCTTGCTCGCAGCCTTCCAAGTGATCACCTCACTATACGGCTACGCCCAAGAAAACCCTTCACAGATGGAAAGACCCTTGACCGAAGTTTTCTCCACTTGCCGAACCATTAACACCATTGGCTGTCGGTGAACGAAAAGATCGAGTCTCAATTAATTGGTCTGATGCCGAAACATGTGAGAAAGGTCATGAAGGTAATTGCAAAGTATCGACACAAGGAATACGGGGTGAATACTCAATAATCTGGGCGGAAGTGCCAAATTATAGGCAAAGGAACTGACTCGCTTGAGGATCTCTAAAGAACCTACAATCCTGGGATAAGCTTCCCAAAACTCAACACGTCATTCATCGGAAAGTCCGTAGGAATACATGATCTCCCACTGCGAACTCAAGTCTGCGACCACCATGGTCGGTGTATGACTCTGTCCGCAATGGAATACTCTCATCCTGACCTGAACGAACTGGATCATCTCCGAAGTCTTTAGACTAGTTGGGATCCAAAACTCCTACTTACGCAGAGTCAGAAAAACAGAATGGCGATCGACACGACCTAACAAACCAAACCTAAAGGTTGCCAATTTGTGTGTCTCCTGATAACTGCTATCGAAGGAGAACCCTAACAATGGCAAGTGACGATCCCAACCGCCGACAATAATTAGTACGCATGTAAAAGCATATCCTCCAGAGCCGGTATAGTCCGCTCTCACAAAACCATCATCCTGTGCATGGAAAAACGGAGCTAAAGCTCAACCAGTACCCAAGGCTTCCTGAAGCTCCTGCCCAAGACGGCAAGTGAACAGGATGCCCTCATTGTATACGACCCATGATGGAACTCCGTGCAACACACAAACTTAACAAAGAACAACTGAGCAAACTGAGTATAACCGGACAACAAACACCAAATGGAGTCACACCCTGTTTAGACCTGGGTAGACACCATACCGAAATTCATGGAGATCTGCTCCTATTCCCACTTCGGAACGGCTAAAGGTTGCAACTCTCCAGCCGGTCTTAGATGCTCAACCATAGCTCACAACAAGACATACACCTTGAAACGAAATCTAAAACTTCACTCTTCATCCCTGTCCACCCGTAACTATTTCACAAGTCACGCTACAAATTGGTGGAACTTGAATGAACACCGAAAGCTGACTCATGTGCCTGCTCTAGGATTTCTCGTCTCTGCCCATCAGCAACAGATACACACAAATGCGCCCCTAAACGTAGAACATCTGGTCACAAATCAAGGACTCTGAATCTTTACCCAGCCAAGTATGCTTAAGAATCTCTCACGATCGAGCATCAGCGGCCAGTGCCTCGCGAAAGCGATTAAGGAAAAGTGGTCCGGTGCGGACATGAGCAAGTTGTCCACTTAGTAGAGGCGAACTTAAGCTGTACTCAACGATCGCACAAGAAATATAAATCTGCAGAAGACCGTCTCAACAATCAACACCCACTGCAGAAAGATGTACATTAAGCTCTGGTGGTCCGTGAAAATCTGACACGACTCTCCCAACAAGTAGTGTCTCCAAATTTCCAACGCACGACCACCGAAGCCATCTCCAGATCATGAGTGGGATATCCTGCCCGTACTTCCTCCAAATGTAGGGAAGCAAAAGCGATAACTCTATAGTATCACATCAGTACAAAATCGAGCCCCACTCGCGAAACATCACAGTTAAACGACAAAGTCGCCCGAACCAGAAAGTAAAGAAAGAACCGATGCAGTTGTTAACCGGGTATTCAACTGCCGAAAACTCCGCACGCACGCCTCAGTCCAAAGAAAAAGAACCTCTATTCTGGTCAGTCCAGTCAACGGTGCAGCACTACACTAGCAATCGTGCACGAAACGGCGGTAAAAACCTGCTAAGCCCAAAAATCTGCGGACCTCCGTCCCGTACATAAGTCTGGGCTAAGCTGTACGGCCTCGATCTTCCTCGGAACCATACATAAACCATCTCCCGTAACTACAAGACCTAGGAGTCAACACAATCAAGCCTGAAGGTACACTCCAAGAATCTAGCAAACCGCTGGGGCTCTGATTGATCGATGTGTTTATGCGTATGCATTTTGAAATCAAAGAATTAACCGCAATCAAGACGGTGCCGCTTGGTAGCTAGCCGGTTGAGTATGGGTCAGTCCACAGGGAAAACGTGTCTTTTCTAGTTATTCTAACGAGTCAATTCCTATTTGTGGTAAGTTTTGATTTTCTATAAAAACTGAGGTTGAATTTGATTTGGATTAAAACCTTGCTAGGGTTAGGATTATGTTAATTTGGAATGTTAATTCTACTCTCCGTTTTCTTTGCCCTAATTAAGATCTTAGGTGTTAAGGTAATAATTAACAAAGGGGATTAGCGCGATCAGGAAAAAACTTCGTTTCTTCCTTTTGGCCCTTGTCTGTCCTTTCTTAATTCTTAGTTCTAACCTCTATGGAAATCAACCACAACCGGTCTAACTAGGGAATCACCGCTATCTCGTCGGATATGGTGCCGTAGTGAGCGGTGTGTGTTTGATTTGGATAAAGTCTTATTTTTAAAATATTGAATGGGCAAGAAAGGAGTGAGAGATTTTCATCTCTCAAATCTTCTCCAAACCTAACCCTAACAAGTGAGGAACTACTCACTCATTAGGGAATTAACAAAGGAATTCATTTTTTGTGATTTTCTTTTAATAGCCTAATTAACTTGCGTAAAATAACTACGGCAGATAAAAAAATTGCTGATAAGAAATTCAAGATAAAAAAAACTTACTTTTTATTGATGCACTCTTTGACAATTACAATGGCAAGAAAATTTAAATTCTAGAAATTAAAAGAGGCATGCTCCAAAAAGAGCTGTGGGCTTCCTATTTATAGATAATAGAAACCCTAGGGTTTACATCTGATCGACATCTAGAATTACAAAACTACCCTAAGAAAACCGGGTCAATGCACTGACTCCACCGACACGCACAGACACGCGCCGACACGTGTACAGCACGGCCGCGGATCCGCGGCGGAATGCCAAGTTAGGCCGCGGATCCGCGACCATCTTGAGGGAACTCTGGCTCATTTCTTCAGGGTTGCTTTCTATTTCTTTTTCCTTCTATTTTCTTCACTTGGTTCCTCAGAATCTTTTCTAGTTTCTTCCAGATTTCCACAGTGCGGAATGTTTTTGACTTTTACCGTTCGCTTCGCGTTGAAGTCTTGAATCTTTGTGCTACCCTCGTACTTTGTGCAATCAAACTGTTCATTGATCTTCATTTGTTCCTCAAACTGTAGGCGGCATCATAAAAGATTCTTCTATTTGTTGGTCGTAGTCTCACTTTTGTAGCGTCTTTTCACCATTTTCACTGTATTGTTCCGAGAACCTATAACCTGCAACTATTTAGCAGACATGGATCAAAAGTACATATTTATTTGCAATATGATTAAGAATGGGGAATATAATAATGCAAAATTCTGATATGAACAGGCTCTCCTAATGTCTGCAAAACGAATCCCCAAGTGCTACTCCTTTCCCTCACGACACATTGAATAGACCAGAATGTCGTCAATAACACAACAATAACTGGTCGAGGAACGGCCTGAAGAAATCTGGTTCATCATATCTACGATTGCTAATAGAGCATTGGTGAGTCCAATGACACCACCAAATCACACAAAGCTCGTAGCACGCATAAGGCAGTCTACGGAATGCCATCACTCCTAACCCGCAACAATGATGACCTGATCCCAAACAAACTTAGAAAATTTCCCGCACTCTGGAGTTGATCGAAGAAATCATCAATGCGATGTAAAGGATACATATCCGCACCGTAAGTGGGTTCAATTGACGATAAATCAATACACAACCTCAACTGCCGTCTTCCTCTTTGACGAACAGAAATAGGAGCTCCGCAAGGAGAAACACTCAGACGCACAAGACCCCCCAACAAACAACTCTGCAGCTGTTACTTAAGCTCCCTAAGCTCCGCCGGCTCATCTGGAACAACGTCGGAAAACCCTCGCACGATAAGAAACCGGTCCAACAATCCTAATGTGGTTCCGGTATCATGAATGAACGCCAAGAATCCTCGACATCCTCTCCTCTAAAGCCGACTAGCGAAAAGGCTGAATTCAAGCTGTGAGAGACGGCACCACTGTCCCCCTACACAACAAGAACTGACTCGCCGGGAAAACAAAACCTAACTGTTTTCTCGCAGTAGTCCACAGATGCCTAGCACGTAGCTAACCAATCCATGCCCAGGAGAACGTCAAATCCAACATCTCTAGAAGGATCAAAGTGACGGACAAATCTCTATCTCCTATCCGATTGGCACACGACTGAAATACGTGTTTCGCAACAAAAGAATCGCTGACAGAAGTTAAAAAAAAAACTGCTGATCTAGCTAACACAACTCTCCTCCTCCACTGTTCCGCAACTCCCAAAGTCTCAAGAAGGCGTGCCTTGTCAACTGGGGATGCATCCACTGGTGCTATGTAGGTGACGGAATGCTGCATGCTGATCGCAAGGAACAACTGGGTAACAGGGGTGACAACCTCCTGTCGCTGCGCTCGAATGGCCTCATCGTCTGGCGCATGTCCGGCATCTCTGGCACAAGCATATCGATACTATCTATCGAATGCGGATCTGTCTACTCCTGTGCAACGAGCGCGCCATCCTGGTCAGTTCTCGTCCCACCCGAGTCAAACCTGACCTCGGCCCTCGCTGCATCACTCTGAGTCCCCATAGTCATCGGCGGCAAAGGTTATAAACGAAAATAAGATTCGATAAGAACACGAAAATCTAATCACACGGATATGAGTTATCAAGGAAGGAATTTCAAGCAATTTGTACTTAGGTCACTTTAGGCGGAGTACCGCGACGTGAGTATGCCGCGGACATATACACACTACGTTACTCTGCTTTAAGCTACCTAATCCATCATATTGTTAGTTATATGTATGCCCTAGAGGCCATTACTATACATAGGATGTATATTGTAGTGGATACTTGGACATATATAGGGATGACTTTCTTGCTCGATATGATAGTATGCTATCTGGTTACTCTTTACCTTAACGTGTACACTGATTGTCTCTCTGTTACATGTTGGTAAAGCCCTTAGCATGTGGACTTGACTACCTGGACTATGATGCCGATCATACTAGTGGGGACGTGGTAGTCCATAAGTACATCCTTCAAACTCCCTAGTCGTGGGTGTATCGAGACGGGGCATCGATATACCAGAGTAGACTAGCGTGTAGCTTCTCGACACATATAGATGGGCGATGGATAATCCCATATCCATTGGTGTTTGACATCAGAGATGATATACGGGTGCTCAGTGGAGACTGGGTATACTGGACGGACTCGCCGAGAACTCCCAGATGGTATTATACCTTACGTCAGATGGCAGTTCTCTGGTGACACTGGTACAGGTTAGTCTGTAGACCCGAGATCGTCATAGAGTCTTGTGTGATTCCCATTGTGCTTTGATTTCCATCATACCACGTCCAAGAGGGCGTGCAAAAAGGTGGCTTTTGGGTCAGTCTCGAGTCACATGGAGGCAATGAGCGATAGGGGGGTTTCGTATCTCCTGGTATAGGGAGTTGATGTTGTGCTGTGCTCGATTGGCTATAATAGGAAGTCCTTGGCCAAGGCTGCTTTAGGGATTTACAGGTAAGTGTTACCAGTAGTTTCTCGACCCGTTATAAGCCTCATATCGACACGACTTATCGAGTTATTGGGGTCTGACGTTTACCACCCCTAGACGAGATATGCGACATATCAGACGAACAGACCGGACTGTACGGTAGTGTTACTGGTTGGATTCGCAGGAGTGTGAGCGGGCTTGCTCGTTGTTCTTCTGATCGCTCAATACCCGGGTGGCCGTTACGTTTAGCAGACTGCTTGCGGCTTGTGGGTGTTTGATATGATCATCACCTATTGCCGGCGTAGTGACGAGTCTTTAGAGTCCTACACAGAGGTTTCCTGGCTCAAGCGAAACGAAATAGGAGCGCATATGAGATATGTGCGGGACCGAGAATAATACCAGTATGTGATACTGAATTCTATTCTCGCGATTTGTATCATCAGTCGGTTATATGTGATATAGCAGGGTTACCGAATCAAGTGTTGATTCGATATATTGATACACATTATATTAGTCGGTTATATGCGATATGACCGGATCGTTAAATCAAATATTGATTTAATGATTTAATGTATAATTATATATTTGATATATTACTTTACATTAACTAGTATTGGTTCACTTAATATTGATTTTCTCACTTGATGTGCACAAGCTGTATATGTGATATATTTTTGTGCACTAGATTGTATCATGTTTGATGATACATGCAAACTTGGGTGTGTGTATGACTTACACCATGTTTAGTTAATGGTTTAGGGTTTTTGTTTATTTTTGTGAAATAAAATGGTGGCTCTCATTGTCTTTACTTGAAGCTTCATGAAGCTTTCAAGCATCTTTGACAAAGTCCACCATTTTGTTTTGCATGACACTTTTACTAACCTAACCATTAACTTAAACTAGGGTTTAGTCTCTACAAAGGTTAAACTCACCCATGGTTGCAAGATGATAGACTTCACTTGAATTTTCTTTCGAGATAATTGATTTTCTTTTCTTCTTCTTCTTCTTCTTCATGAAGTGAAGAAAGCTTGCTAGAAAATTTCAAGTGTTGAAATCAAGTGAGAAATCCAAATCCAAAGTGAACCCACTTCCTATTTCTTCATCCTTTACCACTTGCCATGTTGTATAAGGTGTTTTCTTCACAAGGTTCATGACCAAGTGAAGATGGAGCTTGAGTTTGAGCCGCCTCGACGTAGATCATCTTCGACACCGAAGTCAACGACCTAGCCCGATTATTTCTCCGACGAAACCATCACTAGAGTCCGGGATTCCGATGATCGCAGCGGAGGGACGTCAACACGGAGCTAAAGAAGTGGAGGACCGGATCTACAAAGGTTGTAATCCCTTTCACTTGTTAGTAAAGTTGTTTGCAAGCTTATAGTTTCGCCTATCCTCTAGTTAACGATCTATATTAGGGTTTCTCGGCACCTAAATTTTTGAATTTGGCATGGTTGATGCTTTGTGGAACCTCTTGAGTGTGCCTAGTAACCCTACAATGGTATCAGAGCCCAGCTAGAGCATTAGGCGATGTGTTTGCGATGTTAAAACCCCGATCGAACCCGAAAACAACAAATTAACCCCCTCTCTGGAAATTTTTTGAAATCTGGGATTTTTCTATATTAAAAATACCTAAAAAATTCAGCAGGGTTTTCTAAGAATTACCATGAAAAATGAGCCCCGAATTCGTCCACGTGGCCGCGGAACCGCGGCAATAAGCCCCATTTGGCGGTGGTTCCGCGGCAAGGTGTGGGTATTAGGGACGGTTTTTTGCACAGTAATTCTAGTTGCTGCTTATATAATTTCTGGGTATTATTTTATTCTGACTCAAGTGTTGAGTGTTCTGGGGATTATTTTGTATTCGTTGATTCGATCGGAAATTTTAAATTCGTAATGTTTTCCGAATATTTTTAGAACATGTTAAAAGGTTCGACCGGATATAAATACCCACATTTTCCCCTGCCGGGAAATTTTCCAATTGTTGGATTTTCCGTAGTTTGAGAACGTTCTAAGTAGTGCAAGTAACGTGATGGACCCTCTAGAAGACAACAAACCTTAACTCGATTATGTGACCGTCTTGAACTGCCCTTTGAACCTTAGGGTTTGTGGCAGTACGGCGTGCCACATGTGAGGCGTTGGCTTGACCCTTCTACGGATGGACCGTTGGTACTGTGGCATGAAGTGAATGTTTTTTTAACTTATTTCATGTGTTGAGCTGTTTCGGGAAAACTTGGGTGTTTGATTGTTCGATCGGAAAGTTTAACATTTTCTATTTATCTGGAATGTGATACAATATTTGGAATCCACAAGTAGTTATGAGATAACTGATTTGAATGTTATAAACATAGCAGTTTAGTCTCAAATGATCGGTTGCCATGGGATTTTGATGCGATCAAAAGTCCGTCGCAATCACGTAGCGTACGCGGATACTCGCCGGGTATACTTAATAGACAGCCATGCCCCATGGCCCCGACCAAGTGACTGTAGGAGAACCCCGTCGCCAAAAGCATCCGTTCGGGTGCTCGCGGCAACAGTGTTCCGCCTTAGTACACTTCGTCGACGGCATCCGGGGGTGCGGCCGTCTACTAAAGTTTGCGACGAGCATTCGATCAGTTTATCGGGAATCTTGTTGAATTGCCCGACTAGATATTGAAAAGTGTTTTCGATATAGAGACTAAAATGCGGAGTTTATAATTGTTAAGCATGCGATGTCTAAGGAGGTTGCGGATTCCAACTGTTGTAGTTTTACACTTTCTTTTTTGCGACCGTAAGTGTAATATGTGATATCGCCGGTTTCGTTGCTATATGTCAACGACAATTGGGATGCGCATATTTACTTGCGTTGATGACAGGTGATGTTCTGTGTTGCTGGATATGTTATATTGGATCGTCGCGTTATGAATAGCCGGGTTTTTTTTATGTGAGATGAGAGTTTTTATTTTCATTAATGTAAATTTAATTGTATGTAATATTCTTTTATTGGGGCACTTCCGGGTTGAGGTTGCTATCACCATTTGTATATTATTTACTTTTCCGCACTAAGATAGATCCAAGGAGGAGAGCACAAGTAACCTGGTTCTAGAGTCAAGTAGGAGACCAACTCGAGAAGTCGAGTCCGGGTCTCCTAACTCTAAAATTGGTAGGGTTGCTTGCCGCTCTCGTAGGGGGGTAGGGGTGTGGGTTTGGCTATTCATCGTGACCGTGGAATCCGTGTTTTATACAGGCTCGTATTGAAAACACGGACGTCCTAGTATATCCAATGTTTCATATGTTTCTTCTGCTACGATATCTGTGATGTGATCATTTGATATGTTGTGATGGATACTGTATATAGTATATATGATATATTATATAGACGTTACTTATGTTTTGCACTCGCGCTAGCCCTGCCCCGCTCTGTCGTTAGTTACCTAACCTAACGGTGCACGAGGGGACATCGAGGCGAATGCGGATGGCATAAGTGTACGTCGTATTTATCTGTGATGTTTAGGTGATTTAAATGATGGGACTTCATTAATATGATTAATGAAAGAAAAGAAACCTAAAAGATGTTGTGAAATCGAATTTTCAAAAACAGGTAGCTACAGTTCTTGCTTTGCATCGCGGTGTTCCTTGTAGAACATCCTGCACCTCATTCGATAAGGAAAGTGCCGAGATCCCTTCACCGGGAGTGACCCCTTTAGCAATAACTGGCAGATGCTACAACCCTCGGTTTGTCTTTTGATTGCTACAATAGTTCTTGCTTTGCACAGCGGTATATATGATATATCCTGCACCTTATTCGATGAGGAAAGGGCCGACGATCCCTTCACCGGGAGTGACCCCTTTAGCTAAACTGTAAAAGCCTCAAAAACACTCCATTTTAAAATCATTTGATTCTACAAGGATATCAAGTTCATTACGTAATAGGTTTTCAGAAAAAGCTGTCGTAGCCCTCCGTCAAGGCGTAGTGTGCGGTAGCTAACTAGTATTTATCTGCTTATGCATATGATTCCGATTGGGTTAAGGTAGTCGTACGGCCTTGTTGACCTCCGTCAAGGGTCGTGCGGGTGGGTTTGATTCAATCAAGAAATGACGGGTTGAACTTGACTAGTAGCCTATGGTTTGTTAACCTCCGTCGAGGTCATAGGATGCTAGGGGCAAAATTATCGGGAATTTCAAGTGTTGAAATTTGCAATGAAATTGCATACCTTCTATGAGATAGTTGGA
Source organism: Agapanthus africanus (assembly GCA_030015575.1). NCBI lineage: Eukaryota > Viridiplantae > Streptophyta > Magnoliopsida > Asparagales > Amaryllidaceae > Agapanthus > Agapanthus africanus. The sequence goes on from JASDDO010000012.1 coordinate 379,892,701, forward strand.
TCCCGATACCCACTGCGAGTAATTGTTACTCCTGGGAGAGTTTTACACATTACAATTAGCCGATCAAGTAGGTGTCTAGAAAGGTGTCAACGGGGTTACGCCTCTGGGAAAACGAGGTTTACTTTAATTAGGTCCGTACGAAAGCACGGGGAACCTCCCTCAAAGTACCGACACTGGCCTGGCTGAAAGAATGGCGAACTTGTAGCGTGTAATTAATCCCGGCTAGTCTTTCCTTTTAGGGTTTGAAGGAAGATTTGATAAAAACAGTGGGAGCCATCCTGATTAGATAAAATAATAACCAATCCGATCTTGCAAGAGCGCACGCAGAATATTTTCTTCTCTCTCTCTCGAGGTAGCGACCATGTCACGCCTTAATCAAGATAATAAAACATATATATTGACCGAACCCGCTTGTTATACTGAGCTGGGGAACGTTGGTCCCGCTCCAACTTATAATTTTTATAAGACAGAGCAGGAAATTGTGGATTACCAGAATTCCCGTGCCACCCAAACAAAGAAAGTGCATACCGATGCATCATCTTCAGGTGTGTTCATTACACAGAACTGTTTATCAGTATCCTCTGCGTCCTGGTTATCTGATACCGGATTAGGATCCCAGATATATAATCTATTACATAGGGCTACAGAAAGGTAGGGAACTGAGAACGGGTGATAAGTTTCATGAGGCAGAAAAACGGTGCAAGTGTTGCAGCCAAGTCTGTTGGTCACTGTCACCCTGTATTACCAGAATACATTGATTCTGAACAAATGTTATTAGATACCGAACCTGATATACAAAATCATATCAGTCTCTTTATTTTGATAAAGAAGGATATAATTTTGTATTGATTGGATAATGTTTTGAACATTTCCTATATCAAGAGTTGATCGCTTCAGGCACGTTATCTAAAAGCATTGACGTTCTAAATCAAACCACAGTTCTTAGTATATAGAACACACACAAGAGGAAGAGTTCAGAAATGAACGAATCCTTCTTGAGGTATTGTAGACTAGGTCATATCAATGCGACCCGACTAGCTGAAGTTATATATAGATGCATATTTAAATTAGTTTGAATTTACATCTTGTGAAACTTGCCAGTCATGTCACAGAGATAAGATGACCATAGCTCTGTTTATTGGAAGCAAAGAAAGAGTTAGTGAACTCTTGGGATGATACATATTGATGTATGAAGGTCCCCTGTCTACACATGCCAAGACCGGTTCTTTGTACTTCATTACCTTCTCTGATGATCTCTCAAGATTCAGACATATGTTCCTGTTGAAACAGAAGTCCGAACCATTTGAGATATTCACAGAATATAAGTTAGAAGTAGAGAACCAAAAACGGGTATAAGTATTATGTCCTTTGATGTGATCAAGGAGGAGAATACTTGAGCACGGGATTCCTGGATTATTCTAAGAATGAGGTTCTCTCTCAGCATTACTCCTCCGTATACACCACAGCACCTCGGTGTATCGGGGCGGAGCAATCACACCCTATTAGATATAGTGTGCTCTATGGTGAGTACTACTGAGTTTCCTATTTCCTTTTAGGGAGTTATGCACTTATGAAGTTGCATACCTATTGAATAGGGTTCCGATCAAATCAGTTGCCTACCAATTTATATATGATATGGAAAAGGAAGAGCCCATATCTTAAGTTTGTTAAGATTTGGGGTTGTCCAGCCTATGTCTAAAAGCAAAATTCGGACAAGCTCGAGGCAAAGTCAGTTCTGTGGATGTTTGTTGGATATCCCAAGCATTCGCAAGGGAATATCTTCTACTTAACCGAGGAACAAAAGATGTTTTGTTACTCAGCATGCCACCTTTGTGTAAGGGAATTTCTTATGAAGAAATTTAAGGGCATGAGGTAGAACTGGAAAGAGTTCAATCTATACAAACTGCAGCTGATGATTTGGTAGAACCAAAGGATTCAATAGCAACCAACGAACCTCAGCCTCTCCGCCGATCTAGTAGGGTTTCTCACCCACCTGAGAGATACTTTGGTTTCTCTATGACAGTGGGAGAAAGGATTGCATCATGAGATGATGACCCAACTAGTTTCGAGCTGGCCATCAGGAGTAGGACTCTGTAAGAATGGCTGGATGCTTATCGATCTGAGATGGAATCCTTATACACCAACAATGTATGGACTTTGGTTGCTTTATCTGAAGGGTTAAATCCCCATCAGGAGCAAGTATATCTTGAGAAGATTACTTGGTGTACATGGAAAAGTTGAGATTTTCAAAGCTAGACTTGTTAAAGGTTTTCATCATTGACCAGGTATGGATTATAATGAAACCTTTTCTAAGTAACTATGCTTAAGTCCATCCAGATCCTACTTGCCACGACAACATACCATGACTACGATATCTGGCGGTTGGGTGTCATGACTGCTTTTCTAAATGATGTTTTAGAAGAGAGAGTCCGTAAGTATACAGTCATAGGGCTTCGTAGACAGTGGGATCAGCGGAAACCTGTGCAAGATGTGTTATGTGATAAAGCAGGCATCGCGGAGTTGGAACATCTGTTTTGATGTGTTAGTCAAAGTGTTTGACATCATCAAAATGGTAGATGAACCTTGTATATACAAAAAGGTAGTAAGGAGTGTGGTGGTGATCCTCGTAGAGTACGTGGATGACATACTCTTGATAGGTAAGGAGTTTCCTATGCTGCGCTCGGTCAATCTCCGTTTATCACAAGGATTCTCCATATAGGATCAAAGTGGTACCTACTAAATCCTGGGTTTTGGATCTGTGAGATAGATCTAATTGGATGTTAGAATACTCACTAGTTGTAGTGAGATGGTATCAATCGATCCTGGGGAGAATCACAGGAAAGGATCCAAAGTGATAAGGATGACTGAATGTCAGTCACGGGCATTGTCTTTACCCTCAGTAAAGGGACGGTATGTTGGAAGAGTTCCAAGCTAGATACCGTGGCATACTAGACGATTAAAGGCAAGATACATCGTTACCAAAGATACTACCAAAGAGGCAGTCTGGGTGTATATTAGTTCATGAGATGAACTTCGTTCCTCCCATTGTGTGACAATGGAGTTGTGGCTTATGCCAAGGAACGCCCATCCCATCAGTGATCCAGACATATTCTTATGCAGTATCACCTGATCGAGGAGATGGTTGATCTCCAGGGGATCAAGGTTAGGAGAGTAGACTCAGAGGAAAACACGGCGGATCCACTCACAAAGGCCTTTTCCCAGAGAGAGACTTTTATGGGATGGTTGAGTATGAGATACTACAACCACTGCTATCAGATGGCCCTAGTGCAAGTGGGAGATTGTTAGTTATATGTATGCCCTAGAGGCCATTACTATACATAGGATGTATATTGTAGTGGATACTTGGACATATATAGGGATGACTTTCTTGCTCGATATGATAGTATGCTATCTGGTTACTCTTTACCTTAACGTGTACACTGATTGTCTCTCTGTTACATTTTGGTAAAGCCCTTAGGATGTGTACTTGACTACCTGGACTATGATGCAGATCATACTAGTGGGGACATGGTAGTCCATAAGTACATCCTTCAAACTCCCTAGTCGTGGGTGTATCGAGACGGGGCATCGATATACCAGAGTAGACTAGCGTGTAGCTTCTCGACCCATATAGATGGGCGATGGATGATCCCATATCCATTTGTGTTTGACATCAGAGATGATATACGGGTGCTCAGTGGAGACTGGGTACACTGGACGGACTCGCCGAGAACTCCGAGATGGTATTATACCTTACGTCAGATGGCAGTTCTCTGGTGACACTGGTACAGGTTAAACTGTATACCCGAGATCGTCATAGAGTCTTGTGTGATTCCCACTGTGCTTTGATTTCCTTCATACCACGTCCAAGAGGGCGTGCAAAAAGGTGTCTTTTGGGTACAGTCTCGAGTCACATGGAGGCAATAAGCGATAGGAGGGTTTTCGTCTCTCCCGGTATAGAGAGTTGATGTTGCGCTGTGCTCGATTGGCTATAATAGGAAGTCCTTGGCCAAGAATGCTTTAGAGATTTACTGGTAAGTGTTACCAATAGTTTCTCGACCCGTTATGAGCCTCATATCGACACGACTTATCAAGTTATTGGGGTCTGACGTTTACCACCCCTAGACGAGATATGCGACATATCAGACGAACAGACCGGACTGTACGGTAGTGTTACTGGTTGGATTCGTAGGAGTGTGAGCGGGCTTGCTCGTTGATCTTCTGATAGCTCAATACCCGGGTGGCCGTTATGTTTAGCAGACCGCTTGCAGCTTGTGGGTGTTTGATATGATCATCACCAACTGCCGGCGTATTGACGAGTCTTTAGAGTCCTACACAGAGGTTTCCTGGCTCAAACGAAACGAAATAGGAGCGCATATGAGATATGTGCGGGACCGAGAATAATAATAATATGTGATACTGAATTCTATTCTCGCGATTTGTATCATCGGTCGGTTATATGTGATATAGCCGGGTTACCGAATCAAGTGTTGATTCGATATATTGATACACTTTATATTAGTCAGTTATATGCCATATGACCGGATCGTTAAATCAAGTATTGATTTAATGTATAATTATATATTTGATATATTACTTTAGATTAACAAGTATTGTTTCACTTAAGATTGATTTTCTCACTTGATGTGCACAAGTTGTATATGTGATATATTTTTGTGCACTAGATTGTATCATGTTTGATGATACATGCAAACTTGGGTGTGTGTATGACTTACACCATGTTTAGTTAATGGTTTTGGGTTTTTTTTTTATTTTTGTGAAATAAAATGGTGGCTCTCATTGTCTTTACTTGAACCTTCATGAAGCTTTCAAGCATCTTTGACAAAGTCCACCATTTTGTTTTGCATGACACTTTTACTAACCTAACCATTAACTTAAACTAGGGTTTAGTCTCTACAAAGGTTAAACTCACCCATGGTTGCAAGATGATAGACTTCACTTGAATTTTCTTTTGAGATAATTGATTTTCTTTTCTTCTTCTTCTTCTTCATGAAGTGAAGAAAGCTTGCTAGAAAATTTCAAGTGTTGAAATCATGTGAGAAATCCAAATCCAAAGTGAACCCACTTCTTATTTCTTCATCCTCTACCACTTTCGATGTTGTATAGGGTGTTTTCTTCACAAGGTTCATGACCAAGTGAAGATGGAGCTTGAGTTTGAGTTGCCTCGACGTAGATCATCTTCGGCACCGAAGTCAACGACCTAGCCTGATTATTTCTCCGATGAAACCATCACTAGAGTCCGGGATTCCGATGATCGCAGCGGAGGGACGTCAACACGGAGCTAAAGAAGTGGAGGACCGGATCTACAAAGGTTGTAATCCCTTTCACTTGTTAGTAAAGTTGTTTGCTAGCTTATAGTTTCGCCTATCCTCTAGTTAACGATCTATATTAGGGTTTCTCGGCACCTAAATTTTTGAATTTGGCATGGTTGATCCCTTGTGGAACCTCTTGAGTGTGCCTAGTAACCCTACACATACCAAGGTCATCCTACACTCCGAAAGGTAAAACCTAGTGCTCTGATACCAACTTTGTCACGACCCGAAATTGGCACGTGACGGCCCTTAAATTACGCAACGTCTACAGGCATAACACAATTTAAGTAAGCCGAAAAACCTGCAATCTAAACCATCAAAAGTAGTAAGAAATAAGAACATTTTTAAAATCTTTGAAATCGCAACCCAAATTCTTTAAAAGTCCAACTTTATTTCCTTTAAAATTTTGGCAGCACCTCCTTTGTAAAAACCAGCCCCAAAAATGGGTGCAACTTAAATATAAGTAAAGCAACCCCAAACGGAAGAAAAAAACGCCCAAAGGCGGAAAACAACCACCACAACAGATATACGACGCCGTAGCGAAGAAATAAAAGACGATAAAAAGGAAACTGTATAAAAGACAACCAAGTCACAAAATAATATACAATATCGTCCTAACACCAAGTCTCTATGTCAAACAAGATAATAATAGATGGAGAGTACATGATACAACGAATATACAATACAACAACGAATAACCACAAAACCCACCGAAAGCAAAACTGCACACTGTGAGCCGATGCGATATCCACAGCAAAAGATGATAAGATAGATGAATAGCCTGCCTTGACTACTCTGGGGAACAACCTGCAAAACAAACTGTGGCACAATGGGGGTGAGTTGCCAACTCGTGAATAGTAAATAACATATGCAGGTAATCGCAAGTATGCACATACAGCGTGAATCTAACATATGTAAGCTAAAAGAAGTAAAAGGTCATATGAATGCAATAATCATGAAAGGTACACTAGCAGGTACAACCAATACATGAAGAAATAATATATGACAAACGGTATGCAATAATCATGCAATAATGATATCAAAATGTATATATGCAACAGTCATGAAAGGTACTCTAACAGGTACAACTAACATATGAAGCAATGCATATAAAATGAAGTATGTAAATACAACAGTCATGAAAGGTACACTAACAGGTACTACTAATATAAGAAATAGTGCATAAACAATGAATGTGAAGTATGGAATGAAACATGTCATTTCCACGGAATCCTGACATCGTGGTAGGATCAAAATCGATCAAGACAATCCAAATCCCAATTTCTCAAATCAGCCCCCAAATTGGCTCTCATATCATATAAGTCTCAAAAATCCTGAATGTACAATATCGAATAAATATCATATATCCTGAATGTACAAAATCAGCAATCTCATATATATCCTGTATCCAATCTCAAATAAATCTCCAATATCCCAAATCCAATATCATATGAATCTCTTATATCCTAAGTATATTTGCATGAATAAATATGATGAAGTATATGAATTTATATGCATACATATATATTAGCGTCCCATTTCACTAATATATATATATATATATATATATATGCACATATAACAGCGTCCCATTCCACTGTTATATATACTTAGGAGTAAAATATCATGAAAACCAAATTTCAAGCATCGACACAAAATAGTGATCTATCAGGTGTTGTCACCACGACTGGCCCCTTGATAGGTACGTATCTTATGCTATAACGAAAGCTCGAGTGCCTAGCTCTGACCCTCGCCCCTCGACGTATCCATACGTACATGACTCCTGCCGGTATCCCGACGATAACCGCTGAGTCATAGGTAATGTCACCGGAAGGTATGGTTCCCCTGTTAGGCTCAATCGGCAAGGTCCATCAATCGCCTTGCCCCGTGGTACCTCCGGGCCCCACCATGTACCCACACACGGCCTCGACGCCTCCTCACATGGGGTAGATATATATCAGAACTGATAAAACTCATGGTAGCTGCTGAAATATCATATCAAGAGGAACCAGGTTTTTCAAATAATGCAAAATTTCATGAACTCCCACGGTCCTCAAATCCAGAAAAAATCATGAAAAATCCATATCTCAATGCGAAAATCCATGAATATAAAATATGCAACATAAAACTAAAATGTAAGCATATAAAGGAAAAGCCGCTAATTAACTGCAACAAGTTAATATAAAAAATCAGGAGGTTCCTAATTTCTCCAATTCTAAATAACATCAAATAAAGGTAATCATGTAGCTATAACTGATATATGTGTAAATATAAAGGTATAGCAAGATATAGATATCTACCTATTAGAAATGATGTAATTAACCCCCCCGGGGTATAAGTGTAAATGTGTATGCAAGGTATAAATGTAGCTATGTCATTATGTATGTATGTACCTATCGCTAATGGTACAATACCCTATAGGTATACAGGTAACTAGCATGTAAGTATGTCAAGGCATATGTGTAAGCATGTGGGTATACAGGTATGCTATATGTCATATGCATAAAGAAATATTTATCAATGTCTCAATTTCCCTAACCAAACAATATCATTTCTATATGTGGGATGTGTGTGTCATGGCAATTATTGACGGTGTGTGTGGCTTACAATCAGTGCTCGTGTAACATGAGCTGTCAATAATAGTGCAGTGTCCTAAGGATACTAGTCCAAGCACAACAATTAACTAAGCAGTAGGGTATATGCGTAACTCTATAAATGAAATAGAATATGCGATAAGTCAAGTCATTTCTAGCCCAGACGCATAACGCCATGCGGGCGATTCCCCTGTAGATGTTAAATCTACTCACCAACGCTCCTGACTAAGTGAAGCCTACCACCTGTTTTCCCATTGTAGCAGTGTCCGAAGTCCCCTCTTTCGAACCTGCAATATTAAGACAGTAAAACAAGTGTATATTAGTAAAAGACCCAAAACACGTACCAATTACATTTGACCGACGCAACAACACAAAACATACTCTCAAGTGTTCGTATTGTGGCTAACGTGCGTAGCGATACGACGAAACTAACCCAAGAGCAAAATCACACAAAGCGCACGATCCGTATCGTATAACGTATCGCGCTTAAATGAAACACAAGAAACTACCTAGGTGATCCCAGATTTTGCATACAGAGAAAACTCAACAACCAAACAAGACCAAATACACCAAAACCACTGCAGACACCTACCCAGAAAAACCCAAATCCCAACTCAACCCAAGGGCCGATGTTACCGGAATTCTCCTTCGTGTCGCTGGCCGAGTCCGAGCTCTAGGGGTTCGTGCTCCAGGTGATGTCCTATGGTCTCAGGTACAACACAACTATATTGTTTGGTTTTCTAGTAAAAACTCTGGGTCACAGCAGATCACAGATGTCACAAACGACACAAAAAATACGATATTGCACATAAACTTAACTTAAAACATTCTAAACTAAAACTAAAAGTCTAAACAACACAATAACTACATAAATAGCAGAAAGAGATTTTTACCTAATCAAAAGAACTCAAAGATCCAAGCTTTGCATGTTCCAAGGCATCCAAGAGGCAAAAGGTGATCAAAGATATGATTTTTATAAGATTTGTGAAGGATTTGATATGGTTTTGTGTTGGAGACATAAGTGTTCAGTTGTGAGGTGAGAGATATGAGAGAGAAGAAACGAGAGAGTGTGTGAGGATAAGAGAGATGGAGGTGGGTGTAGGGTGAGAGGGGAGGTGAGTGTAACCCTTGCATTAATTTTCCAATTAATGCATTCACACCACACCTTGCCACCTCATTCCTCAACAAAAGAAATACTTTCTCACACAAACAAATATCTAGGATTAGGGCAAGGATTAGGGTTAAGGAAAAAAGGATAAGATAAATGGTTAAGTGTCAAGGTTGCTAAGATCAAGATTAGCACAAACAAATCCTCACATTAACGTGCACACGTGCGTGCATGTCCATAAAAAATAATAATAAATTATTAATTAAATGTTATAAAATGTAAGGAACCCGAATTAGTAAACTTTTTACAGTAACCCGCATTAACGTCTAAACGAACACTAACCGAAATCTAAGGCATTACAGAACCGGTATCTAATACCTAGGAAGCAGAGTTAATAGAAAAACAGTTTTTAGTCATGAACACACCTGAAGCTGAAGCATCACCATGCTTCTTTTTCTTGAGTTCAAGGTACTCAGTACTGTTTCGCTTCCAGTGCCCCGTCTTCTTGCAGTGAAAACATTCTACCTTTCCCGACTACGCAGCTTTGGATTTGTCTTTCCACTTCGCCTTCTTTTTTCCTCCTCTCGGTTTGGTGAATTTCTTCTTATTCTTTCCCTTCGCCATGGCTTTTGGGACGGAAGAGGAAGATTCTCCAATAAGCATAGAGGGGGACTTCGCTTTCAGCGTGCTCTCCGCACTTCTCAACATATTGAGAAGTTCGGGTAGTGACTTCTCCATGTCATGCATGTTGAAGTTCGCTATGAATGGAGCAAAGGCGGAGGGAAGAGTCTGTAGAACAATATCAGTATACTGTTCGTTATCCATTGTCCAACCGAGGTCCTCAAGCTCTTCTATAAGAGCTATCATCTTCAAAACGTGATCGCCTACTGATGTGCCTTGAGCCATTCGCATCTGAAACAACTTTAGAGATGCTTCGTATCTCAGGATCCGAGATTGCTCCCCATACAACTCTTTTGTATGGAGAAAGATGGATTGAACATCCATCTGCTCGTGTTGCTTTTGATGTGTATTGTCTATTGATGCAAGCGCGAGGCATTTGGCAGTAGCATAATCACTATCCCACGTTTTGCGGATTTCCTTATCCGCAGTAGAAGAATTAGGGCCTGGGACGGGCGGGGCTTTGGCAGTGAGGACATATGATACTTTATCATATGTTAGAGCAATGTTTATGTTCCTCAGCCAGTCTTTGTAGTTTGGTCCGTTCAGCTTGTTTTTATCTAGTAGAAACTTAAGGCCTGTCATTGGTATCTGCCATTAAGAGAGAGAAAAGAATACACTCAGCGAAAGCTCTTGCAAAGATCAGATTAGTTATTATCTTTTCTAATCGATATCTCCCACTGCTTTTATCAAATTTTCTTTAAAACCTTTTAAAAAAAACTAGCCGGGATTAATTACATTCTACAACTTCGCTAACCGTTCAGCCAGGTCAGTGCCGGTACTTTCAGGGAGGTTCCCCGTGCTTTCGCGCGGACCTAATTAGAATAAACCTCGTTTTCCCAGAGGCGTATCCCCGTTGACACCTTTCTAGACACCTAATGAGGGCTGCGGATGACGGAGGGCTGCGGATTGTTTTTAAGAAAACTTTTAATGCTTTGAACTTGATATCGTTGTAGAATCCAATGGGTTTAAAAGGAATGGCTTAAGCTCCGCACTTTGAAAACTTGCTTTTTCATAAAAAGCCGAGTGTGTTTCAAATCCGATTCTACAACATCTTTTTAGGTTCATTTTTCTTTACATTAATCTCATTAATGCAGTCCATCATTTAAGTCCTAAAGCCATCACAGAAAGAAATGAAAATATAACGTACGTTTATGCCATTCGCATTCGTCACGGTATCCCGTTATGCACCGTTAGGTTACTTAACTAACGGAATACTGGGACGAGGCTAGTGCGGGTGCAAAACATAAGCAATGTATATTATATATCATATATATAATATTCCATTCATCTCAGATATATCAAATGATCACATCACAGAATATAAGCAGCAGAAGCACATATAATATAGGATATCTAGGAGGTCCGTATTTTGTATTTAGCCATTAATAGAAAATACGGATTCCACGGTCGCGATGAATAGCCAAGCCCACACCCCTAGACCCCTATGAGAGCGGAAAGTGACCCTACTAATTATAGAGTTTAGGAGACCCGGTTTCGACTCCTCGAGATGGCCTCCCACTGAACCCTAGAACCCAGTCACTTGTGCCCCCCCTTCATGGGTCTATCCTAATGCGGAAAAGTAAATAATATACAACAATGGTGACAACATCCTCAATCCGGAAGTGCCCCAAATAAAAGAATATTACATACAATTAATTTTTACATGAATGAAAAGAAAACTCTCATCTCACATAAAACCCCCGGCTATTCAATCACGACAATCCTGCACATCATATCTCAGCAACACATAATATCACATGTCATCAACGTAAGTAAGTATGCGTACCCCGATTGTCGTTGATGTATAGCAACGAAAACGGCGATGTAAGTGAATGACAGCGCCCCAGCCGTCTGTCCGAGCCCAAAATGCGGAAACGAAACATTTACAAAACTTGTAAACCGGTACTACCGCGCACTAAAATCCCGGATTAGGCAATTAAGATAATACTAGCAACTAGAGAAAGGGGTAGAGAGCTATACCGAGCGATCCGTGTCCTTCGGTCTTCGGCCTCCACTCCGATCTCCTCGCGGAATCTCCGGTATTCATCTCCTCGTCGGAACGGGCACCACATCGCCGGGTTCATTTACGGGCTCTCACCTCTAGACCGAGGCAACTCGGGTACGAAGTTGGCGAGTTGACGTGTCCAAGAATACTGTAGATGAAGCGTAGAAAGTTTTGTCTCGTTGAGGTATGAAGTTGCCATTTGATGGAGGAGAAGAATGATGAGCAAAAGGGAATGAGCTTTTGGATTTTTGATACAAGCATAGAATGAGATGAATGATTTTCTCCCCACCAAAAATAATCCCCCCTCCTCACTAGAAGTGGCCGGCCTCTCTTGAATGGATGAGGAAAAAAAATGGAATCAAATGCAAGAGGATAAAATGTGTGATCATGAAAAAAAATGTCACACCAACATCAACCCACATCCTTTCAAAACCCATCACATTTAATGCAAGCTATGATGAAAGAAAAAGCAAAGATGCTATCATAATCTCTCAAATCACAAATAACCCCTCCACAATTGCTAATTTACAAATATGGAAATTAGCCCCTCCATCAATTATCAGCCAACGAAAGGAAGAAAGGAAAACTGGCTGAAACGGAATACAAACTGGCAACTTCTAAAAACTGATCCCGTAATAAATTACAGGAAAACCCCGCGACTCTATATACATACCCGCATTTGTATTCCCACTGAATACAAATGCAATGAGACAAAATTTATACTGTACAATACTAGGATCCGGCTTAAACCAAAGCCCGCTAGTATTATCCGTCCGATCATGATCCGTGCAATAACGCACGTATCTGATCAAACCCTGCCATATCTCCATACGGCCTTAACAGCGTTTCGCCCGAAACTTGAGCAACTGTCTGTGGGGGACTCTAAAGACTCGTCAACACATTGGCTGTGGGTTTAACCACTAGCACGTCAGAGGTATTAGCCATACGTAACGGGCTACCAGGTATTGACAAAAAGGGACGTCGATGAGCGAACTCATCCTGACACCCTACTGAGCCTGTCAGTGACAATATCCGTACAGTCCGGTCCGTTCGTCTATGAGCATCGCATGGCGGGCCTAGGGGGTTGGTAAAAGTCAGACCCCCAAAAGCGGTACAAGTCGTGTCGGAGTGTAGCCTAGAACACCCTGAGATATTACTGGAATACCTACCAGTAAATCTCCTGCCGTGGCCAAGGACTTCGTGTAATGGCTCTCCTAGACACAGCGCGACCTCACCCCCAATACCGGGAGAGACGAACCCATGAAGATCCGCTCACTGCCTCCATGTGGCTCGGGACTGTACCCAACTAAAACCAGTTTGCACGACTCCTTTGAGCGTGGTAGGGTAGTAATCAAAGTACAGTGGGAACTCATACGAGACAAATGACGATCTAAGGTCGATGAACTAACCTGTACACATATCACCAGGGAACTGCTATCTGACATCTTGTATAAGACCAACTCGCATGTTCCCGGCGAGTCCTGTCCGGTGTACTCATAACCCAATGAGTACCTGTATACATCTTAGGTGAACCAACTGACACCAGTAGCTTGTGAGACCGGCCACCGCCCCTCGTCGGGGTCTCCACTGTATACACTAGTCTACTCTGGAGTATCGATGCCCTGTCTCGAAAACTCCCACGACTAGGGACCATTTAAGGATGTGCTTATAGACCCTAACTCCCACGTATATGATCGCCCTCATACTGCTGGCAGTCAAGCAAGAATCCTAAGGGCTCTATCAATGTGCAATAGTGACTTGTAAGGTCACCTAAAGCAGTACACGATGTTAAAGATAAACCAGATAGCATACTATCATCTTGAGTAAGACTGTCCTACCGGCATAAGTCCTCCCTCAATCATTGCAATCACGTGCCCGTGATCCAATAATTGACTCTGATGGCACTATATCCAAGAATCTCCCACTTGCACTCAAGGATAATTATTGCGATGTCGCATACTCACAGCCCGTATGATACCGAACACCCAACTCCTCTACAAATCAGTCTCACAAAACCTGTTTGCGAAACTAATGCGTTAGAGGAATAGCCTCAGTGAGTGGATCCGCTCAGATGTTTCTTTCTATGTCTCTCTTTATCTCAAGTTCGCGGAGAAAACCATCTCCCGAAATGAGCAATACCTGTCTTAGAATATGTCTGGATATCTGATGGGACCTAGCTCATAAATTAACTCCAAATCCAAACTTCTTAGACTGTATCGTCAACTGAACTTAATCAGTATCCTGCGCCATGCCTCCCCCAGTATCCGCTTGGACCTTCTGTCTAAACTACTGCCCCTCGTCAGAGGGAAAACTATAACTCTGACAGCCACTCTGTCATCCAGGTCACCTTGGAAGCCTGGAATGATAACTGTCTCCTAAAGGAGACTGCCGTTATCATATCCCTAGAACATACACTTATGTTCTAAAACTGCTTCCGAATATTTCTCCAGGATTGGATCAATATCAACTTATTGCACCTACTGCAAAAACAACATCTTGTGTGGTACTTGACATCTCATGATTGACTCAATTGCCTAAGCAAGTGATCTGCCAATCATGCACATCCCTCTTCCATTTAGTCTGTAAGACACCTTTAGAGAGGGTGACTCCATCACCTGCAGGTATACTACCGTGCCACGAGTCGTCCATTCTAAAAACTCTTAGAATGCTGTCTAAGTACCCTGATTGGGAAACCACCCAAATCAAGATCTATAGATCTAGTAACCAGAATGTCTTGATATTATATCCAAGTCCCATGTGGAGAAACCACTGTGTGACAACCAAAGTATAACTGATCGTAGTATAGGAATATCAGTTCCTACTCTGTGTATGTCATCCAAATACCAGGACATCACACCCTACTACCTTCTTAACAGATCCATCCCCTATTCTGATGAAGTCAAACCTATGACCGTCACATCAGAAATAGATGATCTATCTCCGCTATATCTGCTTTAGTCTATAAATAGACATAGACACTTGTCCACCATGCTTCCGCTGCTCCCACTGACTACGACAACCCTCTGGCAGAGTCATATACACGTACACTTCTGAAGCCAGTTCAGAACGACGCTATACTCATCCTCCTGCCGGGTTTCATAGTCTGGAACAACAGTAGTGTCAAGTCTGGGTAAACAAGAACCTCCCAGTCACCGTTTTTTAGCATACCGAAGTACCTCTCGAGTGCCTGAGGTTACCCACCATATCTGCGGAGTGGCCAATGGAATGTCAAATCAGATTGAATCTTTAGGTTCTTATCAAATCTTCAGTAATCGTTTGCGGTTCTGGAATCACTTCCAGTTCTACTGTACTCCCACTTCTGTTTCTGAAAAAATCCATTTTTATTAACTGTGTCGAGTCAAGAACAATATCACAATTGATCTTCCTGATGGTAGAAAGTCAACCCTCGTCATAGCCTGGGTCAACCCACAAACAGCCATTACAGAAACGTGCCTTGAGTTATCCAGAGTCTGGTTTTAAGCGTAAGCTGGACAACTCCCCGTACCTTAACAATGTCAAGATATGAACTGTTCTATATCCAATAAAGAAACATAGGCACTGATTTAATTGAACCAGATTCAAATCATGCAGCTGTCTCCAGTGCATGTCAACTAAATGGAAGGAGGCCGATCAGCGTTACTCAACTTAGGAATGCTTCCAATTATGAGTAACCTGAAAGAGAAGCAAGTTCTCTTAATCATTACTATTAACTGAATACCACACACAAGTATCTACATCTTCGATCACCTTGAAGAATCCCGATACTTGCAATACCTGGTTCTCTACTTTACTCATATACCTATAACTTCTCAAAACTTGGAACCTGTGTTTCTACGAAACACTTGTCTAAAAACTAGAGAAGTCATAAGTAAACCGAATATAGTACGAGGACCAACCCCTCTGTCCCAATGGACACTGGATAATATACAATACTCTGTATAAGTCCCCTGAGTCTAGTGACTCATTCACTGTGTGTCGTAGGTTGAAAACTGTACTTATAGTTAAGAAGAATTACACCGCTGTTCAATGCTCCTTACCTACCCATCCACTGATATAGGTAAGTGTCATAGACATAATTTCAAAAAGGTATATCTCGCTCTATAAAAATATACGTACAGATATATCAATTTGAAATTGGTGCTTAACAACGGATATTCAAAACCAAATATTTGCCGTCCGGCAAACAACCCAGGTGACTTCCTTAAATATCACCAATTACAACGAATCCCGATATAATGAGGATGATCACCTAATTCCCAATAACTTACTCCCACTCATCATCTGTAAAACCATACAGATGTGAGAATCAAACCTGGTAAATACATACCCTGGAGCAAGTGTCTAATTCGGAAATCAGTTTTCTTTTAACAGTGCACAGTGAAACTGAAACATTTAAATGTTTCGATGCGGTATCCGGGTATTCCTAGTAATGCCTCTTCCATTATCCAGATTCACAACTGTAACCGTATAATTCTTTGCCATCTCTCCAAATCCCTTTATATGTCTTTAGTCATTACCTTTTGTACACCATCTTTGCTTAAATGGTTTTCTTCCTTCCCTACCGTTCGGCACCAGCCTATGGTTTGGAAGAAGACTATCCAATAAGCATAATGGGTGTACTGTCCTAATCCTAGGAGCACTCGCAATGCGAGAGAAGGTGAAGATAAAAGACAACCGAATAAACCTTATTACTATTTCTCCTGAACCAGAATCCATCCCCGAATCGGAACAAGTTCCTTTTGAGTTCGTATATAACTATACGATGGAGTATCCAACAAACTGTGGATCTTCGTAGTGATACGGAGTGTTCTGGAGAAATACAAAGGTGATTTAGGATTGGCGAAGAAATACTTGGCTTGGTCGTGAATAGCAGTCGCAATTTACTTTGACCTCTTACTAATCCCTTGATATGTCTTTACTTAATACCTTCTGTACACCATCGTTATGCTAATTGGTTTACTTCATTCCCCACCGTTCGGCACCAGCCTAAGGTTTGGAAGAAGACTATCCAATTTGCGTAATAGGTGTACTATCTCCTAAACCACGGAGTACTTACAACCTGAGAGAAGGTAAAAGGAAAAGACAACTGAATAGTCCTATTCGTTTTCTCCAGAACCGGAAACCATCCTCGAATAAATTCCTTCGAGTTCGTATATAACCATACGATGGTTTTGTCCAATGGAAGTGGACGTTCGTAGTAATACGGGGTGTCCTGGAGAAAAGGGTAAAAGTAGGAGTGGCAATGAGGTATGCAACTCTGACAATCCAAAAGCCAGTGTTTAAGAATGTTCAGTTAATTTTGGTCACTGAGTCATAGTCAAGGGTCGGGTCATGGTCGCTGCCAAAGAGAGAGAGAAAAGAAACACTCAGCGTGCACTATAACCTAGATCAGAATGGTTATCTCTTTATCTAATCAGGAAACCTCCAACTGTAACGTCAAATTCTTCCCCAAACCTGAAAGAAGAATTAGTCGGGATCACCCGAGGAGTAAACCAACTCATCAGTGGGAATCGGGATCCAACTATCATCGCATGATAATGTGATGGAATCCGCTCACGTTATCACACTCCAGAAGGTATGCGCATATCTGGCAAGTTTCAGTTTTCTTTAGAAACTCCCGATGTGATTTTTACCCCATGCTCTTATGACCATGACTTTGGCCAACAAATCATAAGTCACATGTCAAGTTCTACCCGTCATTATCCAGGTTGATTTGAACCCACCCGTACCTATCCTTGACTTTTGCCAACAAGGCAGTACGACTGTCCTAAACCAACGCATCTATCTATGCTGCATATGAATATCCAATAGCTACCAAACACTGTGCCTTGACTTTGGCCAACAAACACAGCTTGAATACTATTGACTATCCAAACTTAATGACGGAGGGCTACGAATGGTTTTTTTGGCGAAAAACCTTTAACGTAATGAACTTGATATCGTTGAAGGAACTGGATAGCTTTATAAAAATATAGTGACGAAAACTTTTGCTAAAGAGGTCACTCCCGGTGAAGGGATCTCGGCTCTTTCCCTGTGGAATGAGGTGCAGGATATTCCAACTGAATACCACGATGCAAAGCAAAAGTAATTGTCTATAGTGTAGTTATTTCCCTGACGCAAACTTCTGTCCAAGGGGTCACTCCCGGTGAAGGGATCTCGGCTCTTTACCCGTGGAATGAGGTGCAGGATATTCCAACTGAATATCACGATGCAAAGCAAAAGTAATCGACTATAGTGAAGTTATTGCCCTGACGCAAACTTCTGTCCAAAGGGTCACTCCCGGTGAAGGGATCTCGGCCTTGCCTCATCGACTGAGGTGCTGGATATTCATAACCGAATACCACTGTGCAAAACAAAAGAGAACGCCCTTGCAATAACAGCTTTTTGAAAAATGTTCCAACAACATCAAAATAGGGTTGTTTAGCTTGCATTGATCCGAATCAACGCAGTCCCATCAATTGATCACACCAATAAAGAACGAAAATAGTGATGTACGTATATGCCATCAGCATTCGCCACTGGGTCTCGTCATCACCCATTAGGTTACTTAACTAACGACAGAGCGGGGACTGGACTAGTGCGGATGCAAAACATATACAACATCTACTAGTATATATATCAATATATAATATTCTCTCAAGGCGTGATAAAATGCAACATCACAGAAATGTAATAAACATCACAGAACAATACAGATATCTGGGATCCCCGGGTTTCATAGAGCCGCTACTGAAACCCGACGTTCCCCTGGTCGTATGGATAGCCTGTGCAATGAATTCCTAGACCCCTACGGGCGCGGCAAGTTACCCGCCAAAACCTAAAACGAGGCAGCCCCCTTCAGCAACGTGAATGGACCACCTAGCACTTCACGGAATACGGTAACTTGGGCACCCCTCCTTGGGTCAACCTATACCCCCTGCGAGTGCGGCGAATAGCCCGTCAATTTTAGAGTGAAGCCCCCTCTGTCTCAAAGCCATGTGATGCGGGCCCGTTGCCCTCTAGAACCCGGCTACCCGTGCACCCCTCCGCGGGGTAATCCTAGTACAGAAAGTAAAATATACAACGGGTACATCGACCTCAGCCCGGTCGTGCCCCAAAAGAATAATATACAAATAGGCAGTGACGGCAGTCCACATGTCGGATGCTCGCCCCGCAATATCAAATGTACATAAATAACCAAACTGTACTAACATTGCATCCAGGCTATCCACCACGATAATCCGCAACATCACAGCACAACACAGAACATCAACGTGAATGTCACGTTCGCAAATCCGTCTAAAAGGGCTATAGCAGTTAGACAGGATTTACCGATCAAGTGACATTCACGGTCGCAGATATAATGTAAATACTGTGAACTAACATGTTTAAAATTTTCAATCGACTAAATTTTCAGAAGTGGGCCCCAAGCACAACTGTAGCACTCAAAGAAAATCTGGGCCTAAACAGAACATACCAAAACCCCCCATTTCCAAGTCCAAGAGCCTATGTAAAAATTTGGTGCAGTGAGGATACAGTACGACCGCGGATACGCCGCCAAAACGTGGTTTTGGCCGCGGATCCGCCGCGCTACAGTAATATCAGCCGACCAAATTTTCACAGATTTCTCCAAAAACCCTGCACGTATTTTTCCAATATACCAAATAATTTTTAGAGCAAGGAAAAATTCGACAGAAAGTGCGACATGGAAATGCGGTTTTTGGAAAATCCGTTCGATCGAACTTGTAAACACGTTAGATCAAGATAGACTAGGTTAATGGCGTGGCACTGATACCAGTGTAAGTGCACGGCAGCGCCCCGGCCATCTGTCCGAGGCCAAAATGCGGAAACGAAACTTTTACAAAACTTGTAAACCGGCACTACCGCGCACTAAAATCCTGGATCGGGCCATTAACCTAACGCTAGCAACTAGAGAAATGGGTAGAGAGCTATACCGAGCGATCCGTGTCCTTCGTTCTTCGGCCTCCACTCCGATCTACTCGCGGAATCTCCGGTCTTCATCTCCTCGTCGGAACCGGCACCACAACGCCGGGTTCATTTATGGGCTCCCACCTCTAGACCGAGGCAACTCGGGCACGAAGTTGGCGAGTCGACGTGTCCAAGAATACTGTAGATGAAGTGTAGAAAGCTTTGTATCGTTGGGGTATGAAGTTGCCATTTGATGGAGGAGAAGAATGATGAGCAAGAGGGAATGAGCTTTTGGATTTTTGATACAAGCATAGAATGAGATGAATGATTTTCTCCCCACCAAAAATAATCCCCTCTCCTCACTAGAAGTGGCCGGCCTCTCTTGAATGGATGAGAAAAAAAATGGAATCAAAATCAAGAGGATAAAATGTGTGATCATGAAAAAAAATGTCACACCAACATCAACCCACATCCTTTCAAAACCCATCACATTTAATGCAAGCTATGATGAAAGAAAAAGCAAAGATGCTATCATAATCTCTCAAATCACAAATAACCCCTCCACAATTGCTAATTTGCAAATATGCAAATTAGCCCCTCTATCAATTATCAGCCAACGAAAGGAAGAAAGGAAAACTGGCTGAAACGGAATACAAACTGGCAATTTCTAAAATCTGATCCCGTAATAAATTACAGGAAAACCCTGCGACTATATATACATACCCGCATTTGTATTCCCACTGAATACAAATGCAATGAGACAAAATCTACACTGTACAATACTAGGATCCGACTTAAACCAAAGCCCGCTAGTATTATCCGTCCGATCATGCTCCGTGCAATACCGCACGTATCTGATCGAACCCTGCCATATCTCCATACGGCCACTACAGCGTTCCGCCCAAAACTTGAGCAACTTTCTGTGGGAGACTCTAAAGACTCGTCAACACTTTGGCTGTGGATTTAACCACTAGCACGTCAGAGGTAATAGGCATACGTAACGGGCTACCAGGTATTGACCAAAAGGGACGTCGATGAGCGAACTCATCCTGACACCCTACTGAGCCTGTCAGTGACAATATCTATGAGCATCACCTAGCGGGCCTAGGGGGTTGGTAAAAGTCAGACCCCCAAAAGCGGGACAAGTTGTGTCGGAGTGTAGCCCAGAACACCCTGAGATATTACTGGAATACCTACGAGTAAATCTCTTGCCTTGGCCAAGGACTTCGTGTAATGGCTCTCCTAGACACAGCGCGACCTCACCCCCAATACCGGGAGAGACGAACCCCTGAAGATCCACTCACTGCCTCTATGTGGCTCGGGACTGTACCCAACTAAAACTTGTTTGCACGACTCCTTTGAGCGTGGTAGGGTAGTAATCAAAGTACAGTGGGAACTCACACGAGACAAATGACGATCTCAGGTCGATGAACTAACCTGTACACATATCTCCAGGGAACTGCTATCTGACATCTGGTATAAGACCAACTAGCATGTTCCCGGCGAGTCATGTCCGGTGTACTCATAACCCAATGAGTACCTGTATACATCTTAGGTGAACCAACTGACACCAGTGGCTTGTGAGACCGGCCACCGCCCCTCGTCGGGGTCTCGACTGTATACACTAGTCTACTCTGGAGTATCGATGCCCTGTCTCGAAAACTCGGACGACTAGGGACCATTTAAGGATGTTCTTATAGACCCCAGCTCCCACGTATATGATCGCCCTCATACTGCTGGCAGTCAAGCAAGAATCCTAAGGGCTCTATCAACGTGCAATAGTGACTTGTAAGGTCACCTAAAGCAGTACACGATGATAAAGATAAACCGGATAGCATACTATCATCTTGAGTAAGACTGTCCTACCGGTATAGGTCATCCCTCAATCATTGCAATCACGTGCCTGTGATCCAATAATTGACTCTGAGGGAACTATATCCAACAGGCGATACACCATATACTACACTTAAGGTCACAGAGAAATAAAATGAAAAAATACAACAATTGGAATCGTAACTGCCCTTAGACAACACAAACCCGGGATATCACATATCCAAGATTTCATGCCTAACAATGTAAAGCTCGCATTTAGGTCTCACCCATGAAAACACCTTTTGAAAATAAGTCGGTTAATTTAACAAGATTTCCGATTACTCCCGACACCGAAATGCTAGATTTACACGTAACAAACAAATTTGTAGATTCCAATTATTGTATCACATATACTAAGCCCAGTTAAAACGTTCGATCGAACGATCAATCACACAAAGGACTCTCAGAAAGCTCAATACCTGAGCAGTTTTAAAATATACCAGAGACTGCAACAAGTACTTACGGGCCATTACAAGAAGGCACAGTCCAAGTCTCACCAACGGCGCCGCGGAACCGCCGCAAAATGACCATTTTGGCCGAGGTTCCGCGGTCGTATAGTCGAGTTAGGGCTCCGTTCTTCTTGTAGGCCCATAAAATACCCTGCACGATTTTCTGAGTATTTTTAATGTGAAAAAATCCAACTTTTTGAAAAATTTCCAGTGTGGACCCTTCAAGCGTCGTATTTCGTTCGTTCGAGATTTTTAACGTCGTCTATGTTACTCTAAAGCTCTAGCTTGGCTCTGATACCACTGCAGGATTTCCTTAGCACCTTATCAAGGGTTTAGAAGCATCACACATGCCACAATAAATTTTTAACGAGGTGCTAAGAAAACTTAACTTTGAATCGAACTAGAAATATAGGGTAACAACTAATAGTATCACATACAATAAATAATCTATCACTAAGTGGAGAGACTACAACCTTTGTAGACCTCCTTAAATGACTCCTTGGATCTCCTAGAGTTTCTAACGGCTCGCTTGAATCCTTCCTAGTCCACGACGATCCACCCGAAGTCCCTTTGCCCAAATCTCCTTGCTTCACTTGATCAAAGAGGAAGTGATGCAAACACTCTAAACTAATAGGCTAAACTAGTATAGAATGATTGTGTGGTTTTTTATCTCACTTAAAAACCCTTTCTTTTTCTTTTCCTCACACTCAAAGAAACTCAAGAGAGCTTGAAGAAGGAGGAAGATGAAGATGGCAAAGCTTTTCTCAAGATAATGATAATTCTTATGTTTTAAAATAAAAACAAAAGGATATATATGTGAGACACTATCACATCCAAACATGGTTAAAAGAAATATCTAGATATTTTGTGATGGGTTAAAAGAATAAAGGAAGTAAACCTAGGGTTAAGTTAATGGTCAACCCTAGAAGATTGTAGAAAAGAATGAGTCATTTGTTAATTTCCTTTTTCTTTTATCTCAAAACAAAAACACACATATTACTTTGAACCATGTGAGTCTTGTATTTCCATCATCCATGTAGCATCAACCATGATACACTTGTATGTATGTATGTGTGCATACATATTATCATGTGTATGTATATACAT
Organism: Agapanthus africanus; assembly: GCA_030015575.1. Taxonomy (NCBI): domain Eukaryota; kingdom Viridiplantae; phylum Streptophyta; class Magnoliopsida; order Asparagales; family Amaryllidaceae; genus Agapanthus; species Agapanthus africanus. The sequence goes on from JASDDO010000012.1 coordinate 379,915,758, forward strand.
ATATGCATACATCCATAAAGAAAAGGTTTAATAAAAGTGAGCTAAAAGTCATTATTAAATCAACATTTGATTTAATAAACAGGTCATATCACATACGATCCGACCAATAGTAAACGCCCGATTAATATACGGTATCTCATACATGCATTTAATCGAGCTCCCGCGCATATCTCATATGCACACCACATTGTTTTGCATGAGCTAGGAAACTTCTGTGTGGGACTCTAAGACTCGTCAATACTCCGGCAGTAGGTGATGATCACATCAAACACCTGCAAGACGCAAGCGGTCAGCTAAACGTAACGGCCACCCGGGTATTGAGCGATCAGAAGAAAAGCAAGCGAACCTGTTAAAACTCCATCGAGCCAACTGGAAACACTTACCGTACAGTCCGATCTCTTTGTCAGATATGTTGCATATCGAGTCTAGGGATGGTAACGTCGACCCCAATAACTCAATAAGTCATGCCGTTATATGGCTCATAACAGATCGAGAAACTACTGATAACACTTATCAGTAAATCCCAGCAGCTCTAGCCAGGGACTTGCTGTTATAACCAATCGAGCATAGCGCAATATCAACCCCCAATACCGGGAGAGACGAAACCCCTCCTATCTCTCATCGCCTCCATGTGCCTCAGGACTGTACCTAAAATCCACCTGTTTGTACGACTCAGTAGAGCCGTAGTAGGGTGGAGATCAAAGTACAGTGGGAGGACACACAAGACTCTATGACGATCTCGGGTCTACAGACTAACATGTACCAGTGTCACCTGAGAACTGCTATCCGATGTATGATATAATACCACATAGGAGTTCTCGGTGAGTCCGTTCAGTGTACCCATTCTCACTGAGCACCCGTATACAATCTTTGGTGTCACCACACCATATGGATATGAGATCATCCATCGCCCATCATATGGAACAAGAATGGTATACGCTAGTCTACTCTGGAATATCGATGCCCTGTCTCGATATACCTACGACTAGGAACATTTCAAGGACATGCTTATAAACTACAGGTGTCCCACTAGTATGATCCACATCATAATCCCAATAGTCAAGCCAATATCCTAAGTGCTTTATCAACATGTATCAAATGAGTAAAAGCATGATCAAGTGAACATATGATAAAGAGAAATCAGATAGCATACTATCATATCGAGCAAGACTGTCCTCTGAACACACACACACACACACACATCAGTACATATATTATCATATAATAGCCTCTAGGGCATACATATATCCAACACATTCTCTCTCCTAGCATGATCTCATATCATCATTATGTCCCCCCCCCTCTCTCTTCAATCATTCCTCTTTTCTTTTCTATTCTCACCAATAAACACATAAACAAAATAAAAAAACAACACAATGAAACAACATGTAACATGTCATGGTGCACTAACCATGGAAAACTGTAGAAACACGGATTTTGCTTAATCGCGATTAGTAGTGCACTAATCGGGTTTTTATTTAAACTGCATATAATTGATTTTAAAAATACCAAATCCTTTAAATATATTTTTAAATGAATAAATCATTTTAATCTCCATTTATTTCACAATTATTGGTATATATTTATACCCTTTTTTCGAAAACCCCAATTTCGCAAATCGGGTAGTTTTCGGGAAAAATATTATTTTAATATTAAATTCCAAAAATAATATTTTATATTTTCTGAAAAGTTACAACTCTGGAATATCGATGCCCTGTCTCGATACTTCCACGACTAGGAACAATTGTAGGATGTACTTACCGACTATCCAGACCCCACTAGTATGATCCCTATCATAATCCTAGAAGTCAAGTACAGATCCTAAGGGCTTTACCAACATGTCACAGAGATAGGATATAAGTTTACATGTTAAGGTAAAGAGCAACCAGATAGCATACTATCATGTCGAGAAAAAAATTCCTCCCTACATATGTCCAAGCCTCCACTATAATATACATCTCATGTACAATAATGGCCTCTAGGGCATACATACAACTAACAATCTCCCACTTGCACTAAGGCCATAAGTTGTATTATAGCATACCCAACGTCCTATAAAAGTCTCTCGTAGGAAAGGCCTCAGTAAGTGGATCCACCGTGTTAACCTATGTGTCTACTCTCCTAACCTCGATCTCTTGGAGATCAACCATCTCCACGATCAGGTGATACTGCCTTATAATATGTCTGGGTCACTGATAAGACCGGGGTTCCTAAGCTAAAAGCCACACCTCCATTGTCACACAATAGAAGGAACCTAGTTCATCTCATGAACAAATATACACCCAGACTTCCTCTTTGATAGAATCTTTGATAGCGATGTCACCAGCCTGTATCGTCTAGTTTTTCACGGTATCTAGCTTGAAACTCTTCCAACATACTGTCCCTCCACTGAGGGTAAAGACAATTCCTGTGACCGACATTCAGTCAACCTTACCACCCTGGAAGCTATCCAGTGATTCTCCCTAGGATCGATTGATACCATCTCACTACACCTAGTGAGAATCCTAACATCCAGTTAGATCTATCTCATAGATCCATAACACGGGATTTAGGAGGTATCACCTTGATCCTATATGGAGAATCAATGTGATAAGAGGAGATTGACCGGGTGTACCATAAGAAACACCTTCCCTATCAAGAGTATGTCATCCACGTACAATACGAGTAAAACCACCTTACTCTCTACTACCTTTTTGTATATACAAGATTCATTTACCATTTTGATGAAGTCAAATGGTTTGACTATCACATCAAAACAGTTGTTCCAACTTCACGATGCCTGCTTTAACGCATAAAGCAACTTGCACATGTTTCTGCTGCTCCTACTGTCTACGAAACCTTCTGGCTGTGTACTTATAGACACTCTTTTCTAAATCAATATTTGGATAAAGCAGTCATGACACCCAACTACCAGATATCGTAGTCATGGTATATAGCAATGGCAAGTAGGATCCAGATGGACTTAGGCATAGGCTCTGGAGAAAATGTTTCATCATTATCCACGCCTGGTCGATGATGAGAACCTTTTGCAACAAGTCTAGCTTTGAAAGTCTCAACTTTTCCATCTACACCAAGTAATCTTCTCAAGATATACCTGATCCTGATGGGGATTTAACCCTTCAGATATAGAACACAAAGTCCATACTTTGTTGGTGTACATAGATTCCATCTCAGATCGCTTAGCATCCTGCCATTCTTACAGAGTCCATACTCTTGATGGCCTGCTCGAAACTAGTTGGGTCATCATCTCATGATGCAATCCTCGCTCCCACTGTCATCGAGAAACTGAAGTATCTCTCAGGCGGATAAAGAACCCTACCAGATCGGCGGAAAGGCTGAGGTTCGTCGGGAACTATTGAATTCTTCGATTCTTTCAAATCATCAGTTGTAGTTTGTATAGCTGGAACTCCTTCCAGTTCTACCTCATGACCACAAATTTCTTCCTTAAAAATACCTTTTCCGAAAAAGGTGGCATGCCAAGAAATAAAACACCTTCTGTTTCTCAGTGTGTGTAACATTTCAGAAAATATAAAATATTATTTTTGGAATTTAATATTAAAATAATATATTTCCCGAAAACCGCCCGATTTGCGAAATTGGGGTTTTCGAAAAAGGGTATAAATATATACCGATAATTTTGAAATAAATGGAAATTAAAATGATTTATTCATTTAATAATTTATTTAAAGGATTTGACATTTTTAAAATTTATTATATGCAGTTTGGATAAAAACCCGATTAGTGCACTGCTAATCGCAATTAAGCCAAATCCGTGTTTCTACAGTTTTCCCTGGCTAGTGCACCATGTCATGTTACATTTGGTTATATGTTGTTGCATTTGTATTGTTTTATGGGTATTATGTGATTTGGTTTTGAAATTTAAAAGAGAAAAGAAAAAGGAATGAAAAAGGGCTAAAAGGTGAATGATTGGAGAGAGAGAGAGTGTGTGAGAATAAGTGATAGAGGGGGGGCTGCTTCCATATTTTTTACCCCATCATTTTCTTCTCCTTCTTCATCGTTCTCACCCTCATCTCCCTCCACTTCTAACCCTAGATCCATCTCCAAATAATCCTCAAAACCTTATACTCCCTTCACAAAAATTTATCCCCATCTCTTCCACTACACATTGGACCAAGAAAAGTTGGATCTTGATGATTTTGGACTTCTAGGGTTTGCTTAAGCGACATCCATGAGGTATAATTTCTACCATTTAGTTAGTTTTAAGTTCCTTTATATTCTAGTTTAGTTTAGAATTTGTTTTAGCGTGGAATTGTGGTGTTGGAAAATTCTAATGAAGGGTTTGGGTGTTTGTGTAGTTTTGAGGTGTGTAGTGGCTGTTACAAACCTTAGGGGTTGAATTCAAGAGCTAGAATTGAGTATAGTAGCTAAAATACAGATTTGGGATTGTGTCCATGTCGGTTTTGTGTTGAATTGTGAGCATACTGTGAATCTGGAGCAACCCGGGGATTTTTTTAGGAAAGCAAACAACTTCAGGGACCAAATTAGAGTACCAGGAGACCACTCCGACCATACGAACCCCAACAGAGGCACCATGGCCGAGGTGGCCGGATTTTATAGGGATGTGGCCAGCCACTTGGTGGAATTTGGTGTCGGGGTTGATCCAGTAGGTCATATACACCATGTACAACAACCTAGACTTGTTTGTGCAACTCCTTTTTGCCCAGTCAAAATCTGGGAGCACATTTGTGTGATTTTTGGATATGTTTTCCGTATTTTGAATGATGAGTTTTAATATTTGGATTTTTTTTAAGTTTTTGAATGTTTGTACATCAACGACTTGGGGTAATTTGTTTCTTTTGCATATGTGGGGTATAGGTTCTAACCTATAGGCGATCTGTGTGCCGTTTTGGTTTCCGGACATGATGTTAATAGCGATTGCGATTGTTTAATAATGTAGGTACCCTCGCGTGGATTCCGAGGCGATGGAGTGGATCGACTTCGGCAATCGAGGATCAAGGTGAGTAGATTTATATCTACGGGGGAAGTCGGGTGGATGGCGTATAGCACTCCCGCAAAGTTTTGGTGGAAACCGATTTGTAGCATATGGTTAAGAAAACCTAGATTAGGAAACTAGGGTTAGAGTTAAAAGATTCTTAGTGAAACCATATTATAAACTAAAGGATATTTAGAAGTGTTTTGATACGACTAATATGTGGTGACGGAATTTGAGGATGAGGTTTGACGATATTGCCGTTTAAGGTACTATAGGACTAGATAGCCGACGTAATTGTGTCATCGGAACCATACTTATTTCCAAACCGAAGAATCATATGCATCTTTTAAACAGATACCTTGAGGGACGTTACGGATTTTCAAATGTTATCTTTTCTTTAAAAACATCGTAGCCCTACATTCAAAACTACGATTCGCATCTTTCAAAAACTGTTTGTATGGTTCGGGTGTGTATGTTAGATTAGAAACTCATGCTTATAGTAAAGGTAGAATGTATTCGTAAAATTGACTTGATGTGGGATATAAATGCGATAAAAAGAATATATGACGTGATATGATGATTTGATGATATGTTGGTATACGGATGCAAGTCGATCGAGATGATTGATACCCTGCCGGTCCTTTGATATGAGATTGTTGCGGATGTGACTTGGGACATAGGCATATAGATATATATAGAATATCGTGAATCATGAATGATAGGCCATATGTGGCATTAGGCCGTACCCTCATTGTCTTATAGGTTGATAGGATCCTTATTGGTTTAATGCCGCTGTACGACGATCTTCCGTACGTGATGAGTTTGACTTGATGTTTGATCCATACCCTTGACTAGAGGCTGCCGTACGATGGATTATACCGTACATGATGTTGTGTGGCTAGATACCGATTGATAGATTCACCGACTCGGTCATGTTAGATACGTATACCCGTCAGCATTTGCATATGATTTACCTTATGCTGCTTTCATGTTATTCGCATTACATTACTTATACTTGTGCTAGTACACCTGCACCATTATCGATGATGTGTATGTTACACTTACACAGATTTGCCGGCTCACACAGTTCATCATCGATAATTGCCATGTCACTACACGGTAGGATTGCTACATCCATATTGGCGCACATACATATTGTACACTCATACTTGCGTATATACCTACTTGTACATCCATATTGACGCACATACATATCGTACACTCATACTTACGTATATACCTACTTGTACATCCATATTAGCGCACATACACATTGTACACTCATATTTGCGTATATACCTACTTGTACATCCATATTGGCACACATACACATTGCACACTCATACTTGCGTATATACCTACTTACTTGCGTGCATACATATTGTACACCCATACTTGCGGACATACACATTTGTACGTCCATACTTGCGTACAGACACATTTGTACACCCATACTTGCGTCCAGACATATTGTACACCCATACTTGTGTACAGACATATTGTACACCCATACTTGCGTACATACATATTGTAAACCCATACTTGCGGACATATATATTTGTACGTCCATACTTGCGTACATTTACATATGCACCTTTTTAAGATATTGCATTCGATTTTGGAGATTTGGGAACCGCGTTATATATTTTAAATCTGGATTCATTTAAAAGAGCGGTTTTCCCTTAATATGTGCATATTACTGTTCCATGTTGCATGATATACGGATATGCTTACATTTCTGCTAAATATCGCATACATCATGCTTTATGATTACATGCATTGAGATATGTTTTTTTCTTGAGATTTCTGGATTTGAGAACCGTGGCTATTTCAAAAGGAAGCATGTACTGTTTTAAAAACCCGGTTTCTCTTTATATGATATTTCAATGCGTCCACCATGCGTTTTCTCGGTTCTGAGACGTATTACATGTGAAACCCGATTCGAGGAGCTGGATGAGGCCAATTGCGGGTACATGGTGGACCCGGTATGGCACCCCGGGGCGAGAACGGATTGCTGTGCAGTAGACAGTAAGCCTGGCAGTGGGACTAGTACCTACCGGTAATGGTATTTGGGCTCGGCGGATATCCGGAGGATACCAACCGGAGTCGAGAGATGAGATAGGCCGATCCGGACTGACGGAGCTCGAGATATGAGGATTTACGTGTCGATGCTGGAAACGGGTTTCATGATGTTTTCGGGTGTCGATGTTGGATACCCAGGTTCCATGATTTTGATGTGTCGCGAGGGACACCGTGTAGGGTTACTAGGCACTCTAATAAGGTTCTACAAGGCATCAACCATGCCCTTTTAAAATTTTAGCCGTGCCGAATAAACCTAAACAAGATCTTTGCTAGATAATTAGGGTTACACATGCATGTAAATTACATTTACCACTAAGTGAATACGAAATACAACCTTTCTAGATCGGTCCTTCACTTCTAAAGTTCCTTGTTGTAGTCCCTTCGCTGCGATCATGGTTCTCCCGGATTCTTGCATGGCTTCACGAGGCGAAAGAAGCGTCCTTGCTTGAAGTCTTCGAGGCCGAAGATGATCTAAGTCGAGAGAATATCAACTCAAGCAACTACTTCTCTAACTAGAGAATTAGTGAAGCAAACACCCTATACTAAAGTGCTATTCTAGTAGAGGATGGAGAAATAGGAAGTGGGTTCTCTTTAGAATTTTATTTCTCACAATCTTTCACTCTCTTTTTAAAACCCTGGCAAGCTTTTTCTTTTTGCCAAAAGAAGAAGATGAACCAAAAGAAAAGATGAGGATAATGATCAAGTGAGTGAGTTAACCATGGTGAGTGAGTATCATATACTAACTCATGTAGAGACATTACCATGGCTAATCCTAAATGGTTAGGTTAATAAAAATCTAAAGTAAAACAAAGTTAGTGGACTTTGTCAAAGCATCCACAAGCTTCTACAAGCTTCATGCTTGTGACAAAAGGTCCACTAATTTGTAATTAACTTAAATAATTATTAACCACCATTTAAAATAGAATGGTGTATGTCTTGTACACCCATGCATGATGTATCAACAACCATGATACAAAAAGAAAACACATTTTAATATATATCACATACATATTAAAGTTGTGCACATGTGAGAAAAATCCTTAAGTGAACAAATGTTAGTTAATGTAAATTAGTATATCATATATATACAATTATACGCTAAATTATTAAATAAACACTTGACTTAATAATTCGGTCATATCATATATAACCGACTAACATCCAATGTATCGACTTATCGAATCAACACTTGATTCGATAACACGGCAATATCTCATACAACCGACCGATACAAAAAGTCACGAGAATAGAATACGGTATCACATGCACGCATTAATCTCGGTCCCGCACATATCACATACGTGCTCCTATTTTGTTTTGCCTGAGCCGGTAATACCTCTATGTAAGACTCTAAAGACTCGTCAATATGCCGGCAGTAGGTGATGATCACATCAAGCACCCACAAGCCGTCAGCGGTACTAGCTGGACGTAACGGCTATCCGGGTATTGAGCGATCAGAAATCAGCAAGCAAGCCTGCTCCAACTCCTGTAAAAGCCTAACAGTAACACTTCCCGTACAGTCGGGTTTCCTCGTCTGATATGTCGCATATCAAGTCTAGGGGTGGTAAACGTCAGACCCCAATAACCGATAATTCGTGCCGATGTGAGGCTCATAACGAGTCGAGAAACTACTGGTAACACTTACCAGGAAATCTCTAATCAGCCCTGGCCAGGGACTTCCCTGTTATGGCCAATCGAGCACAGCGCAACATCAACCCCCAATACCGGGAGAGACGAAACCTCTTCTATCGCTCATTGCCTCCATGTGACTCGGGACTGTACCCAAAAACCACCGTTTTGCACCCCCTCTTGGACGTGGTAAGGTGGAAATCAAAGCACAGTGGGAATCACACAAGACTCTATGACGATCTCGGGTCTACAGACTAACTTGCACAAGTGTCACCAGAGAACTGCCATTTGACGTGAGGTATAATACCATCTGGGAGTTCTCGGCGAGTCCGTCCAGTGTACCCAGTCTCCACTGAGCACCCGTATACCATCTCTGATGTCAAACACCAATGGATATGGGATCATCCATCGCCCATCTCATGGGTCGAGAAGCGTATACGCTAGTCTACTCTGGTATATCGATGCCCTGTCTCGATACACCTACGACTAGGAACATTAAAGGATGTACTTATTGTCACGACCCGATGTTTGGCCCGTGACCGGCACTTAACCACGTAACGTCTACAGGCGTAACGCGACTAAGTGAACCGAAAACCCAGAAATCAAACCAGTGAAAGTATAGAGTGTTATAAGTTTTAAAGAAGGCACTAACTAAACATGATAAGAAATCTAAGTAAACAATCTCCAAGAAAACAATATATGACGCCGTAGCGAAGATCAAGATCCACAAGTGGGAACCACACAGATAGAATTAACTGCAATTACAGCCGGCTCACAACGAGCTCGACACCAGAAAACCAATATAATACAACATCGTCCTCACACTGTTTCTAAGTCAAATACATACATGGTAGATGGAGAATACTAGATATAACAATGTACATACTGAAAGATAAACAGATACCACACGAAACCCACCTATCAGCAAAAGAGCTAGTACACCAACTATGGGGGTATCTGTGTCAAAAGATGCAAAGCAGCCTGCCGCGACTACTCCGAAGGGCAACCTGCAAACACTGTGGCACAACGAGGGTGAGTTGCCAACTCGTGAATAGAGATAACATATATAGGTAATCGCAAGCATGCACGTTCTACGCTACTCTATCATATGCCAACAGATGAAATAAAGATGTGATAAGCAGTACGTGCGATAACTATGCAAGTACTCTATAGGGTACTGTACTACCGGATGAGGTACAAATGCTCTAACAAGTAATGCATCTACAGGATGAGGTACAAATGCTCTATCAGTAATACATCTACAGGATGAGGTATAAAAGTAATGCTGAACAGGGGCAATATAATATCTACACGGAATGTCAACGTGGAATATATAACCGGTTTCTCAATGAACCCAGATCTCCCAAAAATAGCTCATGCGCCGGCACTCTCCTCGGCCCTCAAATCCTGTACATCTCTGAGAATCCCGAGTGACCAACATCGGCACCTAAATATCATAAATACTCATGTCTAGCATCGACACGCAAAACATCCTGTATCGGGCATCCGTCAATCCGGGTCAGCCCTCTCTCGAAGTATATATCGGGAATCCGTCAGTCCGGGTCATCCCTCTCTCAATATATCGGGCGTCCGTCAGTCCGGGTCAGCACTCTCTCAATACATCGGGCATCCGTCAGTCCGGGTCAGCCCTCTCAATACATCGGGCATCCGTCAGTCCGGGTCAGCCCTCTCAATACATCGGGCATCCGTCAGTCCGGGTCAGCCCTCTCTTAATACATGCCTCTAGCACCGAGAAAACACGGGGTGACGCCCCAAAATACCATATCAAGGGAACCGGGTTTTTAAATGATTACTTATTTGAAAAGGCCACGGTTCCCAAATCCAGAAATCACATGAAATCTCAACCAATAATACAAGTAATTGTGATGTGATATGTGCACCAAGTATGTATATCAAGTCATGTCACATATAGATGAGCTACAATGCAATGATCCAATGTGATGTATGTAGTAGGTATGCAATGCACTAGATGGTACCCATGAACATGCAATATATATAAAAGGAACACTATAAGGTCCTATCAGCCCTGACGTAGAACGCCATGCGGGCGATATCCCCGTAGATGTGAAATCTACTCACCGTAGCCTCCCACTAGGTATAGTCAACAACCTGTTTCCCTTCCTGCGCGGCGTCCGCTGTACTCGCCTGCGAACCTAGAATTACACAATATATCACACGTAAGCTTGAAATCACAAAAACGCGGCATTTAAGACGAACCAGTAACTCGTGTCGTGAACCAAACTCGCGTGTGCGCGATACGCTAAAACGTGTGGTTACGCGCCTGAACGCACCCCGACGCGTCGCGATACGCAGAAACCCAAAACCCCCACACACGTATCACGCATGTCGCGAAAGGTTGAAAATACGGGAAAATAGGTATTCTACCCCAGATTTTGATAAAGGAAAGATATTACAAAACTATATATACCAAAATAACTCACATAAAAGCAGAGACCCACACCCCAAACCCCAACCCAAATCTCCCCTATCTGGCCGCAATTTGCGGCCAGAATGCCCATTTCGGCGGCCAGACTTGGGAATTGGGTTCCCAGTTTTGGTTGGTGCACCCTATACTCCCCATACATGCTGCAGTGATGTCTAGTTTTGTTCTGAAAAGTCTCGGGTAGTAGCAGATTTCCTACAGTGCCTTATCTCAGTTCAAATCACACATTTTGCACAAAAATGGAACTTTATGGTATTTTGATGAAATCTGAAACAAATCTAGGTCTAATCCCACACTAATAACTCATTAACAAGCTAATCAAGCCACAACAACACAAATTTAACATATTAACACTAAACCCCCTTCAATAGCACTAAAAAGGCATAAAAATATGATATTTCTAAACTAAACATGCAAGTTATAAAAATTGGGTGCTAGGATTGGGATTTATACCTTCAAATGACCTTAGAGACACCAAGGGTTTCAGCCTCCCCCCTCAAGTGTGCAGATCTACCTCAAACACCACAAGAACTCACTTTTTTACTAAGGTTTTGTGAAGGAAACATGTTGATTTGTGTAGGGTTTAAGCATAAATCAATTGGGAAGTGAAAAGGGAAGAAAAGATGATGAAAATGGTGTTGTTGCTGCAGCCCTACTGCAGAAATTCTGCAATGAGAGAAAGAGAGAAAAGAGAGAGAGGAAAATGGTCCATCTAAGTCAAACCCTCACCTAACCTCCATACCTCTAATTTCCATTTAAATTTTGAATTCTTTAAAGGGGCTTGACTTGGAAAAAGGGTAGGGATAATGAGCCATGCAATAAAAGATAATGGTTAACATGTTACACCCTTAAACCTAAGTTACAAAATGGCTAAGTGTGCATGTGTATGCTACATAAAGAAAATTTCCTAATTAGGGTAACCCGACTAAAAATAATTAATAAACCCTATATAAATGTCTAAAAATATATGTGTATAGCACTTCACAACACAATTATCACTAATTAAAAGGCAAAATAAGATATTCGGGTTTTTATGAAAAACACGCAAAATTGCTAATTATCGCGAAAAACATTCTAACGAAATTTCAAAGTGTTACACTTATGGACTACTCTGTCCCCACTAGTATGATCTGCATCATAGTCCAGGTAGTCAAGTACACATCCTAAGGGCTTTACCAACATGTAACTATAAGACAGTATCAAGAGACAAGTATACATATTAAGATAAAGAGCAACCAGATAGCATACTATCATATCAAGCAAGAAAGTCATCTCTATATATGTCCAAGCATCCAATATAATATACATCATCTGTACAATACTGGCCTCTAGGGCATACATACAACGAACAATCTCCCACTTGCACTAGGGCCAGCTGCTGTAGTATCGCATACCAAGCATCCTGAAGAGTCTCTCAAACTGTATCTGGGGAATGGCCTTCGTGAGTGGATCCGCAGTGTTGTTCTTCGTGTCAACCCTCCTGACCTCGATCTCCCGGCGATCTACTATCTCCCGGATCAGGTGATACCGCCTCAGAATATGCCTGGATCGCTGATAGGACCTGGATTCCTTGGCCAAAGCCACCGCTCCATTGTTATCACAATACAAAGATATTGGATGCTCAATGGATGGAACCACTCCAAGTTCAGTAATGAACTTCTTGATCCAGACACCCTCTTTGGCAGCATCGTTGGCAGCGATGTATTCAGCCTCCATCGTCGAGTCTGGCACGGTTTCCTGCTTGGAACTCTTCCAGCTAACCTCCCCTCCGTAAATGGTATAGACAAATCCCGAGTGCGACTTAGGGTCGTCCTTATCACTCTGGAAGCTCGAATCGGTAAAGGACTCCACTTGGAGTTCTCCGTTACCATACACCAAGAGCATCTCTTAAGTCCTTCGCAAGTACATGAGAATGCTCTTCACAGCTGTCCAGTGTCTCTCTCCAGGATCAGCTTGATACCTACTCACTACACTTAGTGAGTGTGCTACATCGGGTCTGGTATATAGCATCGCGTACATGATAGAGCCTACAGCCGAAGCATAGGGTATCCCTTGCATGCGAGCTCTCTCCAAATCAGTCTTGGGAGACATCTCTTTAGAGAGAGTGAGTCCAGAGATCGTGGGTAAGTTCCCACACTTGGATTCTTCCATACTAAACCTCTTTAGTATGGTGTCAATGTACCTGGATTGGGACAATCCCAATATCCTTTTAGATCTATCTCTATAGATCATAATTCCCAATATGCAGGAGGCATCACCTAGGTCTTTCATTGAGAATCTTTTTGATAAGAAGAGCTTGACCGATTGCAGCATAGGAATGTCATTTCCTATCAAGAGTATGTCATCCACGTACAATACGAGGAAGACAACCTTACTCTCTACCACCTTCTTGTAGATACAAGGTTCATCTACGTTTTTGACGAAATCAAACTCTTTGATAACGACGTCAAAGCAGATCTTCCAACTCCGCGATGCTTGCTTTAATCCATAAATGGATTTAAGCAGGTTTCACACCTTCCCGCTGCTCCCACTAGCTATGAAGTCCTCTGGCTGAGTCATGTACACGCTCTCTTCTAAATCACCGTTTAGAAAGGCGGTCTTAATATCCATTTGCCAGATTTCGTAGTCATGATATGCAGTGATGGCAAGCATGATCCGGATGGATTTAAGCATAGCCACTGGAGAAAAGCATTCTTCATAGTCCACACCTGGTCTTTGACGAAAACCCTTTGCAACAAGTCTAGCTTTGAAAGTCTCCACTTTCCCATCTACACCAAGTTTTTTCTTGAAGATCCACTTGCTCCCAATGGGTTTTACCCCTTAAGGAGCATCTTCCAAAGTCTATACTTTGTTGGTGTACATGGATTCCATCTCGGACCGCATTGTATCCAGCCATTTCATTGAGTCCCCACTCGTGATGGGCTGCTCGAAGCTTGTTTGGTCATCATCAACCATGATGCAATCCTCGCTCCCACCATCCATGAGAAAACCGTAGTATCTCTCAGGTGGGTGCGGAACCTTACTAGATCGGCGGAGAGGCTGAGGTTCGTTGGGACCTACCGAATCCTCCGGTTCAACCAAATCTTCTGTCGTAGTCTGTATTGCTAGAACCTCTTCCAGTTCTACCTCCTTGCCACTAATCTCTTTTTCAAGAAATTCCTTTTCTAAAAAGGTGGCATGTCGAGAAACAAAAACCTTTTGTTCCTCGGTGTGGTAGAAGATATGCCCGCGCGAATGTTTGGGATATCCAATAAACTTACACAGAATGGACCTTGCCGCGAGTTTCTCCGGATTTTGCATTTTTACATATGCCGGACAACCCCATATCTTAACCTAATTAAGACATGGTCTCTTTCCTTTCATATCTCATATGGAGTGGTTGGTACAGATTTGGTGGGAACCATATTCAATAGGACTGCAGCTGTTTCCAGTGCATACCCCCAGAAGGAAATAGGTAACTCAGCTGTGCTCATCATAGAGCGCACCATATCTAATAGGGTGCGGTTCCTCCGTTCCGATACACCGTTGTGCTGTGGTGTATATAGAGGAGTTAGCTGTGAGAGAATCCCATTCTCTTTTAGGAAGTCCAGGAATTCATTGCTCAAGTATTCACCTCCTCGATCAGATCGAAGGATTTTAATACTTTTTCCGGTTTGGTTCTCAACTTCTTGTTTATATTCTCTAAATTCTCAAAAGCTTCTGATTTGTGTTTCATCAGGAAAACATATCCGAACCTAGAGAGATCGTCAGTGAATGTAATGAAGTACGAAGAACCATTCCTGACTATGTACTAGTCCTAAGAGTTCCGTAACTCTTTCTCCGTGTCCCGTAAACGGAGTTTTGGTCATCTTGCCTTTGAGATATGACTGGCAAGTGTCATAAGATGAAAATTCGAATGGTTTCAAATATCCATCCTTATGCAACTTAGCTAGCCGTGTCGCATTTATGTGACCCAGTCTACAATGCCACAAGAAGGATTCGTTCAGTTCTGAACTCTTCCTCTTGTATGTATTTGTTATGCTCAGAACCGTTGATTGATTTAGAACATAAACGCCATTGCACATCGTGCCTGATCCAACCAACTTTTGGTTTAGAAAAATGTTCATAATATTATCCTGTAATACAAAATTATATCCTTCTTTACTCAACAAAGAAACCGATATAATGTTGCATATCAGGTTCGGCATGTAATAGCATTCGTTCAGAATCAATGTATTACCAGTTGGCAATACAAGGTGATAATCCCCGACGGTTCTAGCTGCAACAATTGCACCATTTCCAACCCTTTTGTTTTTATCACCTTCTCCAAGTTCTCTACCATTCCTAAGCCCATGTAACTGATTACATATATGGGATCCTGACCGGTATCTAATACCCAGGACGTAGAGGAAATGGAGAAACAGTTCTCAGTAATGAACACACCCGAAGAAAATGCATCAACATGTACTTTCTTCATTCGGGTGGCATGGGAATCCTGGTATTTCCCTATATCCTGTTCAGTCTTATAACTTTTATAAGAAAGAACGGAACCAACGTTCCCCAGCACAGTATAACATGCGGGTTCGGTCAATGCATCCATATTATTATCTTGATTAAGGCATGATATGGTCGCTACCTGGAGAGAGAGAGAGATGAAAAATACTTTAGCGTATGCTCTTGCAAGATCAGATTGGTTATTATTTTATCTAATCAGGATATCTCCACTGTTTTTATCAAATCTTCCTTCAAATCCTAAAAGGAAAGACTAGCCGGGATTAATTACACCCTACAACTTCGCCAATCTTTCAGCCAGGCCAGTGTCGGTACTTTGATGGAGGTTCCCTGTGCTTTCGCACGGACCTAATTAAAGTAAACCTCGTTTTCCCAGAGGCGTAACCCCGTTGACACCTTTCTAGACACCTACTTGATCGGCTAATTGTCCTGTGTAAAACTCTCCCAGGAGTAACAATTACTCGCAGTGGGTATCGGGATCCAACTATCTCATAGAATGTATGCAATCTCATTGCAAATTTCAACACTTGAAATTCCCGATAATATTTTGCCCCTAGCATCCCATGACCTTGACGCAGGCCAACAAACCATAGTGCGCTAGTCAAGTTCAACCCATCATTTCTTGATTGAATTAAACCCACCCGTTCGACCCTTGACGCAGGCCAACAAAGTCGCACGACTACCTTAATCCAATCTGCATCATATGCATAAACAGATAAATACTAGTTAGTTGCCGCACACTACGCCTTGACGCAGGCCAACAAACATAGCACGAATACTATGTAGGACTTATCTGAAATGACGGAGGGCTACGACAGGTTTTTCTGAAAACCTATTGCGTAATGAACTTGATATCGTTGTAGAATCTAGTGAATTTTGAAATGGAGTGATTTTGAGGCTTTCATTAGTTTTGCTAAAGAGGTCACTCCCGGTGAAGGATCTCGGCTCTTTCCTTATGGAATAAGGTGCTGGATATATCATATATATCACTATACAAAGCAAAAACTATAAAAGCAATCAAAAGACAAACCGAGTGTTGCAGCATCTGCCAGTTTTGCTAAAGAGGTCACTCCCGGTGAAGGGATCTCGGCTCTTTCCTCATCGAATAAGGTGCAGGATATATCATATATATCGCTATGCAAAACAAAAAACTGTAGCTACCCTTTTTGAAAATTTGAATCTACAACATCTTTTAGGTTTATTTTCTTTCATTAATCATATTAATGAAGTCCCATCATTTAAATCACCTAAACATCACAGATAAATACGACGTACACTTATGCATCCGCATTCGCCTCGATGTCCCCTCGTGCACCGTTAGGTTAGGTAACTAACGGCAGAGCGGGACAGGGCTAGCGCGGGTGTAAAACATAAGTAACGTCTATATAATATATCATATATACTATATATAGTATTTATCATAACATATCAAATGATCACATCACAGTTATCGCAGCAGAAGAAACATATGAAATATTGGATATACTAGGACGTCCGTGTTTTATTTTGAGCCTCTATAAAACACGGATTCCACGGTCGCGATGAATAGCCAAACCCACACCCCTAGACCCCTACGAGAGCGGCAAGCAACCCTACCAATTCTAGAGTTAGGAGACCCGGACTCGACTCCTCGAGTTAGTCTCCCACTGGACTCTAGAACCCGGTTACTTGTGCTCTCCTCCTTGGGTCTATCCTAGTGCGGAAAAGTAAATAATATACAAATGGTGAAATCAACCTCATCCTGGAAGTGCCCCAATAAAAGAATATTACTTACATTTAATTTTACATGAATGAAAACAAAAACCCTCATCTCACATAAAACCCCCGGCTATTTAGAAACGCGACGATCCAATATAACATATCCAGCAACACATAACATCACATGTCATCAACGTAAGTAAATATGCGCATCCCAATTGTCGTTGACATATAGCAATGAAACCGGCGATATCACATATTATACTTACGGTCGCAGAAAAGAAAGTGTAAAACTACAATATTTGGAATCCATAATCTCTTTAGACATCGTATATCCGAAATATCACATACTTCGCATTTCATGCCTAACTATATGAATTCCAGATATTGTATCACATTCCAGATAAATAGACAGTATTAAACTTTCCGATCGAATAATCAAATACCCAAGATTTCCTAAATAGCTCAACGCTTGTGCAGAGTTCAAAAATTCCAGAATACGTGACAATACCAAAGGTCCAGCCGTAGAAGGGTCAAGCCAACGCCTCACATGTGGCACGCCGTACCGCCCCAAACCCTAAGGTTTAGAGGCGGTTCAGACGGTCACATAGTCGAGTTAA